>JAGSMS010000042.1:1755000-2136333 GCA_029286595.1 Bhutanitis thaidina | reverse complement strand
TGGACCGGCTCGACCGTGGCATCTTGTGCCTCTGCGTTTCGTTAGGTGTGTGAGGTAAGCGGAGGCCGGCAACGCACCTGCAGCTCCTCCGGTGTTGCCAATGTTCGTGGCCGTCGGTAATCACTTCACCATCACATTTGCCCCGCTTTCGCATAAAAAAAAACTTTTGAATATATTTCAGTAATCTTAGCTTTTAGCAACAATACGACTGTCAGTTTATCTAAGTAGTTTTGAAGTCGAACAGAATTGCTACAAATTAATATCCGACGCTTCTTAAATAAATACGAAGGGGAACAAACGAAATAGTTTATAACAAAAAAAAAGCGAAGTATTTTATTGTACGACACGGTCTTAATTAAGTTCTTCTTACCGACTCAGTTTCTTTGCCGAGTACTAAAAGAACGCAAGTTAATTCTTTCACTGCTTTAATCCTTTACTAGTTAGTACTTAAGTTACTATTATATATTTCATTCTTTTAAATAAAGTCAAATGATTTTTAATAAGGAGTGTGAAGGAGTCTTTTCAACTTTTTTATTTATAGCATGAAAATAAATGTGTTCAATACAATTTTTCATTATTTTATTTTGCTCTATTATGTTTTTTTCAATCTTCTCGTGGACGTGGGAAGACCGCTAACCGCTAACCGTGGAGCCAACTGGAGAAGCGTGATGGACCGTTCTTGGCTTTAATAAAAATATTTGCGAGGAAGCCTTTGCCCAGCGATGGGACTTTACAGGCTGTTACTTTACTTTACTTTTGTGGTATTTTTACCCTTGTAACTACTCAACTCGAACCTTGAAACTTTATTTCACACTAGGTATACTATTAAGCAAGCATTCAAGTAAATTGTCTCGCGCTCTGAAAATGCATTACGTATTCTAATGGAGCAGGAAACTTTCTTCGTACATTTGCAAAGCAGTGGAACTATTTATCTTTTAAGATAAAATAATCAAGCTAAAAATCCACATGCTTGAATTTACTGTAAATCTTTGAATTAAAAAAAAAAAATTTAAATTGTTATATTCGAACTTTCAACAGTAAAAATGTGGAACCCTCTCACAGTCAAGCGCCAATAGCCTAATGGGTTAGGGTGCGGACTGCGAAACGTGACGTACGCAGGTTCGAGCCCGACATTCGACTATTGTGGTGAACCACTCCAGATACAAGCTCTAATACTAAATTGGAGGGTTAGCAGAGATATTAGTTATGTAAGTTAAATATCATTGCTAAAAAAATACCACTTTATAAAATAGTAGAATACTATCGTACACATAAACACTCAAAAATTACCTTTTTATGAAAATCTAATGATATGTATATAATATATTCACGCCTTGTTCCCAACGGGGTAGGCAGAGACAATCTTCTTCCACTCGCTACGATCCTTTCGTTTTTCGCTTCTTCCACTTTCATCAATCTTCGCATGCAATCGTTGGTTTAGAGTATTCTTGACCTGGCTTTTTTTCAGAACGCCTCCGATTTGATCGTGAAATGTTCGCCTAGGTCTTCCTCTCCCGACTCTATCATTTACACTCGCCTCGTATATTTGTTTCGTCAACCTACTTTCATTCAGCCTCTCCACATGTCCAAACCAGCTCGGCATCCCTTTCTCAATTCGTGTCACTATATCGTCTTTCACGCCACTAATGACATAAAACTCTTTATTAGGTAAGCAAATACACAGATCTTTGTATAGATAGTAAATAGAATCTGGTGTTACTATGCGGAATAATGGGTTATATGTATGCCATTTATTCGTGCGTAATTTTGCGAAGTAACTTCTTTCAGAACTTTTAGTTTCCCTTGACGAAGCTTTAAATGTATTTTAAATTTAAGTTCAAATATTTTTATATATTATACTTGTTATGCCTATAAAATTATTAACAATGGATAGTCATTAATAATATATTTATAAGTAACGAAAAAAAGCCGGTTCAATATAAATGACGCCGTAAACAGTTTCCATTGTTACAGGAGTAAGCTTGCATTGGTAGTTACTTCAGTCTATCGGCCAGGCATATATGTGTAACAATATTCAATATATGAGGCATATTAACCAGTATGTTGAAGTTGTTTCGCAAGCAGGATTATATTCTTCCGTTATGTAAATACCCTTTATTAATAAAGTGAGTAAAGAAAAAGAAGAAAAGTAACAGCCTGTAAGTGCCCACGGCTGGGCAAAGGCCTCCTTCTCAAATACTAGTATCAGAGAGGGTTTAGGAGCCGGGAAGGGTCCGCCACGCTGCTCCAATGCGGATTGGCGAGCTTCACAAGTCCTCGATATAATATTTTTTATTATTTCTCAGACATGCAGATTTCGTCACGATGTTTTCCTTCACCGTTGAGCACGTGGTAAAATTGTTATAACAATTTTAGTGGTGCCGGCACCGGGGATCAAACACTCGCGCTCTATGACACTAAAGTGAGCGCCCTCGCCACTAGGCTACCACGGCTACGTGAGTGTCATCAAAAGAATAAACAAAACACACACACAGAGGTAAAACAACCGTTCTAAGAAATATATTTAGTTTTTCACATAAAGTCATCATAAGCCGTGACTGTGACTCAGAGGTCAATCGACGAATTCAACTCGGCTGGGCTGCGTTCGGAAAACTACGTCATATCTTCTCGTCGAGTATGCCGCAAAGCCTCAAGACGAAAGTATACAACCAGTGCGTGTTGCCAGTGATGACATACGGATCCGAGGCTTGATCCTTCACTGCAGACCGTATGAGGAAGCTCAAAGTTGCTCAGCGCGCTATGGAAAGGTCTACGCTCGGTGTTTCTCTGCATGATAGAGTCTGCAACGATAATATCCGCAGCAGAACTAAGGTAACCGACATAGCCGTAAAGAACGGCAAGCTGAAGTGGCAATGGGCCGGCCACATAGCTCGCAGAACTGACAACCGTTGCGGAAAAAAGGTTCTCGAGTGGCAGCCACGTACAGGCAAACGCAGTGTAGGACGACCCCCCACAAGATGGAGTGACGACCTGCGCAGTGTTGCGGGAAGTCTATGGATGCAGGTGGCTCAGGACCGAGCTTCGTGGCATTCTTTGGGGGAGGCCTATGTTCAGCAGCGGTCTTCTGATAGGCTGAAATGATGATGATGATGAAGCCGTGACTGTGGACGATCGGTGTATAAAATCGATCTATTTGCTATCCAATCGCATTTCGTTCGGTTCCAATGAATGCGATTAAGCTCTCAGTCGCGTCATTCCCGCAAGTTATTTGCATCCAAATGTCGGCATCGGAAGCTGAACGCGGCACGAGCTCGCAAAACAATTTCGACTTTGATTACGCAATCGCTGACATGAGACACTGATTGCCGAATGTGTGTTAAAATTGTACATCATGCAATCACATTATCAATTGGGATGCGGGGGAAATGTACCCATCTTTCGCTAACCTCACCAGTACTTCGTGCACTTGTAATACACGTGGCACATGGCGGAAATTCCGTTAGAATCTGTCGGACCTAAATTCAAGAAGTGGAGGGGATCAGCGACCCTATCGCGAGCTTCTTGACCATCGGAGTAAGCTTAACTTAGTGGAATGGGGCGACTAATGTGCTAACAGCCCATGATATGTACCCCCTGATGGTAAGTAGCAACTGCAGCCTATAGACACTTGTAAACAACTTGTATCGCAGAAGGTTACAGATGCGTTGTCACACCCGGGAACTAAGATGTAATGCTAAAAGTAAAGTAAAGTAGCAGCCTGGCCCAGTGCCCAAAGCTGGGCAAAGGCCTCTTTCTCGAATACGATATCTGAGAGGGTTTTAGAGCCGGGAAGGACCCGCCACGCTACTCCAGTGCGGGTTGGCGGACTTCACATATCCTCAAAATGGTATTTTTTTTACTATTTCTCGGACGTGCAGGTTTCATCACGTTGTTTTCCTTCACCACCGAGCTCGTGGTTAAAATGACACAACCTATAATTGTCCTAACTGTCTATAACTTTTAAACCGAAACAGAACAGTGCTCTATTGATCGGTAGCAGATATGGGTGAAAGGGTGGTGACTAACCATATAAATAATATATAGAAAAAGGTGACGTTCGTGAACACAATCTACCTGATGGTTAGTGATTTCTGCAGCCCATGGACACCGGGGCAATGGAAAAATGCAATGCGTTGTCACACCGGAAGCTTAATATTAACAGAGTAAATGATCCAAAAACATTGCAAGTAAATGGTACTCCGGTTCACACCGGCAGCTTTTGGTGCAGCATGATTGGGCTCGTCGAATACCGGCGTGAAGTAGAGGCGCCTCGTGCCTCTGCGCTTCGTTCGGTGAGTAAGTTAGCCGGGAGCTCTCTCCCTCATTCCCTCCCCGATCTTCCCTCACCATCCGTTGTCCTATTACCCAAATATGTTTAAAGTCCGGCAACGCACCTACAGCTCCTCTAGTCTTGCGGATGCTCGTTTTCCGTTTTCTGTTACAGTGCAGTTTTACTATACCACCGACATTGGTATTGCAGTTATAAAGCAGCAGTGTAGTTCTATCATATGAAAGTAAAAGGTAAACGTTTAAAATAACACATTAACTCTTTCGCATTAATTTAAATAGAAGGATACAAAAGGCGGACTTAATGCCTATAGGCATTTATTTCCCTGGTGGTAGAGCCAAGTGGCGGCTTTTTCTGCTGATCGAATGGGCCGGCTCGACCGGGTTGATACCACGACCTCGCAGAATAACGGCGTGAAGTAGAGGCATCTTGTGCTTCTGCGTTTCGTTTTACCTCACTCATCGAGGGTGATAGGGAGAGGGAGTGGTCCCTCTCCCTATCACCCTGCCTACCATATCCCAAATGTCCTTAAAGACCGGCAACGCACCTGCAACACCATAGATGTTCGTGGGCGACGGTAGTCACTTACCATCAAGTGAACCGGTTGCTCGTATGCCTCCTTTCCCATAAAAAAAGGTATTCTCTTCCAGTCAACCTACGGTGTGGTGAAATTTTATGGTAGGCGCAAAAAGAAGTAAGAGAACCAATTACTAAACTACTAGCTTTCTTCTATCTTTAGTCTTTAGTGGACTTGAATAGGCTGAAGAACAACAAGACAGATAGGTCTGGTAATATACGTAGATTTATGTATGTATGTATTCACGCCTTGTTCCCAACGGGGTATGCAGAGACAATCTTCTTCCACTTGCTGTGGTACTGACATAGGTCTTTCGCTTCACCCACTGTCATCAATATTCGCATGCATGCTTAGAGTACTCTTGACGTGGCCTATTTCCAGAACGTCTCCGATTTGATCGTAAAATGTTCGCCTAGGTCTTCTTCTCCCGTCTCTACCATTTACACTTTGTAAATTATTGAGGTCTATTCAGAGACAGAAACAAGTACAATATTTCTTGACCGCAAAATCAAATGTCTGTGTAAAGTAATAATTACTTTGGCTTGGGTTCGAAGTTCAAGCCCTTTTGTGAGCAGACTAATGTTACAGTATTTAAATTATTAATGTCCTTGGAACAAAATTTGTGTAGTATATAAAAACATGGTGGTCAGGGTGCTCAGTTTAGTTTCATAGAGCGCGAGTTTCCTGACCGGTAGCCGGCACCGCAAAAATTGTTAATAGCAATTTTAAGTGCTGTATTTACCACGCGCTCACTGTGAATTAATTGAAAATATTATTTCGATAATATGTGAAGCACTTTCCGGGCTTCTAAAACACCTCTCAGATATTTGAGAAGGAGGCCTTTTCCCAGCAGTGAGCACTTAGATTTATTATTTTTGAGTTTATTTTCTGTGTTACATAATTTTTATTTTTGAGTATTTTACACTTTGCAATATTATACTCATTGGTTTTTATCGCAATTAAATATAGACTAGTTCGAAGTGGAATAGACGTGAGAATGTAAAATACTGGTTATAGGATTCCTTAATGCAGCGGGCGACCGATTAAACCACCTCATATGGGGCTGCTCGCTAGTCGTGTAATTGAAATCGGGCAAATATTTTAGAGTTCGCATTCATATGTGTGTGTGGCTGTCGGAAGTAAAGAATAGCGCCAACCCTGTCTAACCATGGGTGTCGTAAAAGGCGACTAATGGTAAAAAATTATATTAGGAGATGGGCAGCAGCATCTTCCGGCACTAGAACAAAAAAAAAAAAAAAAACTGCGGTTGCCAACCCGCTCGCCAGGCGTGGCAACTAAGGCAAACCCCCCCCACGATGAGAGGTAGAAAAAAGCAATGGCCCCCAGTCCCCGGCGGCCTCGCTAGTCCTGGCTATGGTGGCAGCCATGGTAACGGCGAGGCAGGGGGTGCGAAGAATCACCGGCTGATTTCTAGCTGCCAACCCAAACGACTGGACCTGGCAACATATAACGCACGCTTTCAGTGCGTGTTGCCAGTGATGACATACGGATCCGAGACTTGGACTGCAGCCCGTATGATGAAGCTCAAAGTTGCTCAGCGCGCTATGGAAAGGGCTATGCTCGGTGTTTCTCTGCGTGATAGAGTCTGTAACGATAATATCCGCAGCAGAACTAAGGTAACCGACATAGCCGTAAAGATCAGCAAGCTGAAGTGGCAATGGGCCGGCCACATAGCTCGCAGAACTGACAACCGCTGGGGAAAAAAGGTTCTCGAGTGGCAGCCACGTACGGGCAAACGCAGTGTAGGACGACCCCCCACAAGATGGAGTGACGACCTGCGCAGTGTTGCGGGAAGTCGATGGATGCAGGTGGCTCAGGACCGTGCTTCGTGGCAATCTTTGGGGGAGGCCTATGTTCAGCAGTGGACTTCTAATAGGCTGAAATGATGATGATGATGATGATTCATATGTTAAACGCTGTGATAATTAAACAGATGTTCATCTTCATTTACCTCCGTATAAATCCGCGTTTATCCGTGTATTAGCATTTAACTTCTGAACTTCCAAGACGGTTGTTTTCATTTAGAACATTTCATGCAAAGGATTTAGTGTATAACACATTTGTATTTAGTTTACATATTAAAGATCTGCCTGTGCGCAGCCGGGCGCGGTTCACTTGTAACATTATAGAGAGGTTAATATCGTATGTTTGTATTGTTCACTGATAGAATCAACACCAGCCCGGAGTGTCATAGAATATGTTACATTGTGATGACAATCAATTTTTTCAGCACGAAAGCACAATTTTCCAATTCGATTCGGAGAAAATTTGCTTTTTCGCTGCTTTATCGGAGTGCGTTGACCCAAACTTATAATGCGGCAATAATCGGCAGTTTATTCCGAGAGTACACAGGGTGCCGTTTGAATTAAGTAAGAGCCTCGTGTGAATTACGAACGTCAAGTTTCGGCGGTGAGCGCTCGAGCACGGTGCCACCGATCCGTGTCTAATATAAAAGTTATTTAGGAAAACGTAAATAGTTTTTATTGTGCCGAATGTAGATCATAAATACGTGAGCAATATGAATTTAGATATACTATAGTATACTATAGTATACGATTCAAGCTAAAACTATTCTTCTCCGACTGCCATTACATTAATAATAAATTGACAAGTGCGCACACTTAGCCGTTTGGTATCGACGGCTACCGACGGATGGCTCGATAACCTTCTCGAACTTTGAAATACCGAACCAAAACCTAAGCAGACCGAAGTTGGGCAGCAGCGTATAAGATGCGTTTGGTACTGAGAATATAAAACGGCTCGACGCGCGTTGTGTTTACAGCTCCGTCGCCGAAAGAAGAAAGAATGAAGATTTTTCAAATAAGCATAGATTTTGCAAAAAAAATTTGCTCGAATAACCGATTTACATAATTGCAGCATATTTTTCATTGGAATTATCTTATAAGAAGTGATTAACCAAGCAGTCATAAGGATTTTAACCAATAATATATTTCATCGTCTTTCATGTACGTTCATGATGATGTAGTGACACGAATTGAGAAGGGGATGCTGAGCTGGTATGAACGAAACAAATATATGAGGCAGACTCTGCCATTTACACTCTTCCTCTGAAGACCTAGGCGAACATTTCACGGTCAAATCGGTGACGTTCTGAAAAAAGGCCAGGTCAAGAGTATTCTAAGCCAACGAGTATGCATGCGAAGATTGATGAAAGTGGGAGCAGCAAAAGACGTATGTCAGGACCGTAAAAGTGGAATAAGATTGTCTCTGCCTACCCCGTTGGGATTGTTGTGTATTTTGCGAGGCTGTTAGTACAACCCCGCTCGAGCCGGCCGATTCGAGCTGCCACGAACAAAACTTAGATAATAATAATGCACACATATAGTTGTATGTTTGAAGCAAACAAAGATTTATAATAAATATTCCATCTATTTCAATGTAAAAGCCATTCGTGCGAAACATCGCCTCATAACATCAAAACCTTAGAAATATAAAACGTGCACGTATGCTAATGTACCAGTGATGAATTACGAAACAGAGATGTGGCGTATGCTGCTAGGCGAAGGAGCTATGCTCGGTGTTTCTTCATGTGACTAATGAGATAACCGACTAGCCGTAAGAATCAGTAAACCGAAGCGGCAATGGGCCGACCAGCTTGCAGCGCTGACACCTGTTGGGTAAACAAGGTACTCGAGTGACAATCACTTACAGGTGGATGCGGTATAGAACCAAATCATGGAGTACGACCTGCGCAACAGATGCAGGCTCACGGCCGGGCCCTTGGAGAACGTCTATATTCAGCAGTGAACTTGTGACAGGCTGTCAGATTTCAATACTACTACTACTATTTTCTGGCCCGATAGAGCCAAGCAGCGGCTTTAGCAACTGATCGTGTGGGCCGGATCGACCGGGGAAGTGCCAGGAGCTTGCAGAATATCGCCGTGAAGTAGAGGCATCTTGCACATCTGCGTTTCTTTCGATGCTCCCTACTCATCCATTCTCCTGATCTCATCCATCTCCCAAATATCCTACGAGGCCGGTAACGCACCTGCAACTCCTCTGGTACTGTAGATGTACGTGGGCGATGATAATTATTCACCATCAGGTGAACCGCTGGCTTGTTTGCCACCTTTACCATTAAAAAAATACTACATTTCGCAGCTATGAAGTCTTTGCAGGAGTCACTTATTCACTTATTGGACAATGTTTTTTAGTTGGTAATGGTAATGAGCCATCCTTGAACAGTATTTTGAAATTTGCATCTCAATACATATACAATGGCGCACATGAGTTTGTTCTTTCCGTATCATTAGGCAACTCTTGCAGACGGTTATAGTCCTGTCGGCAGCAAATCACCAAAGTTAACACTGCGGTATTATGCGCTTGCAAGTTATTGCGCAGTTTGCATAACTTTGGTGTCGCCTCTAATGTCAGTCTCCAGTCTCTGCAACTGCGCATATCTTGGTACTATTCGTAAGCGGTTAGATGCATCTCAGCCTAAGATGTTAACGATATAATTTAATTTGAAACATTTTGTTCGTTGGAATAATGTTGTGGTTGATGTACGAGCATACCATCTTTCTCCGGTGTTTTGTCTTATTGGATTGGCAGTAAAAAACGAGCTAACGGTCTACCTGTTAGTGGCCCTGAGACCTTCAAACATTTTTAATCTAAGAAGGTGTTGCACTGCTATTTGGTGGCAGAAATGAGTAAGAGAAAGGGGGAGGATACCTACCCAAACGCCCTTCTGACTATGGATATGCTGAAATTTATTTAATAGACTAGTCATGAGGAGCAGCATCAGGGTTACCGGCACTCTAATCTGTCTGCCCAGAGTAGTTTGTATAGGTAAATCTTTCAGGCGTGACATGTTTCTTTCATATTTGTTGGTAGTTTTAGGGAAAGGCCCATGTCCAGTGTTGTACTAATACAGGCTGATAAAGAAAGAGAGATGGTTTTGAATAACAAGTTAGAGGCCGCCATCCTCTTTTTTCCCGTGGTTGTGGTAACACGCGACAGAGAAAAAAGGTCTGAAGCTCGCAGTGGCTACTGGTATTGGTATCTAGAAATAAACCAGCGCAGCTTCCTCAAATCCTCCGTATGAGAGAGACCTGTATCCTGCATTGGATAAATAGACCTAAGGTAATGTAAGCTTAAGTTACATAACAAAAACTTAAGCCACCTTCTCGATTTCAACCTATTTAAGTTATAAAACTTCCAGACAAGCGTGATAGAAAAAAGGTTGATGGTGTCAATGTGGTCAATGGTGAGTAAGAGCAATTTTCAGGATGTTGAATAATAAGGGGACTGGGAACGTTGTAATTATATTAATAAAGGACCACTTGAGTGGTTTGAAGTAAGTTATATTTCTTTCGTAGAAGAGTAAATTTTCAAGATAAATCAACGAGCTTTCGTTAATTAAAATAATAATTAACTAGGTGGTCGTCTCCGTCACTGCCTGGAAGTCATCTGAGCAGGTGCCTCTGTCTCACTCTTCCGTACTCTATGGTATAGACAGCTCAGTATCATTACGGGCTGTGACGTATTCCATCTTAGTCCTAAAGCGCGACAACGCATCTGTAACGTTCGTCGATGGAAGTTGTAGGCAGATGTTTATAAGATGCAGTAGCCGATTGTCATCCGGTGAACTGTTGGCTCGTCTGTCAACGCAATCGAAAAAGGAATACAACTTCTGTATATTCTATGAAAATGTCTGTGATGATGATGAATGTATTGAAGATTCTTATACTCGCTCTCTCTCTCTCTCATCCCGTGAGTTTCGTAAATATCGATTAATGGAAATGCGTGAAACAGCTTATGACTTTAGTTTGACGTTTTGATGACTTTTTGCGGGTGGCAACCCTAGCAAAAACTTTTAAAAAAGTATGATTACATTTTAAATTGTATATCGTTTATATCCAAATCAATTTCATGTGATTTACAAAGTTAATAACCAGTTTTATCATAGTGAAGAAGAAACATGACTCCTACCAGCAAAGCTATTTAAACGTGAATTTTAGGCCCCGAACACATACTTCCGATATATATAGAAATACTATTTATTTATTTATTATATGTTTCTGTAGTAGATATATATACGACACGTTATCTTATTTGCATGTGTTTTAAAACAATTTACTGTATTGCAACTAATAACTAGCCATGTACTACTATGTGTTGTTTTATAACGTTGTGGCGTGAAAGACGATGTAGTGACACGAATTGAGAAAAGGATGCTGAGCTGGTTTGGAAATGTGGAGAGGATGAATGAAAGTAGGTTGACGAAACAAATATATGAGGCGAGTGTAAATGGTAGAGTCGGGAGAGGAAGATATAGGCGAACATTTCACGATCAAATCGGAGACGTTCTGAAAAAAGTCCAGGTCAAGAGTACTCGAAACCAACGAGCATGCATACGAAGACTGATGAAAATGGAAGAGGCGAAAGACGTATGTCAAGACCGTAGCAAGTGGAAGGAGATTGTCTCTGCCTACCCCGTTGGGAACAAGTCGTGAAAATGTTTTTTTTTTTTGAGTTTATATTGTGTAATAAGTAACATGTAATTTTAAGAAGATGTCGTCTGTGACAGTGTTTAATATAATTTAAAAAGCTTCTATTATATTAATTCATTAGTGATAAATACAAATATAGATTGTCCTAACTTACCATGTTAATAATAAATAGAAATAGGGACTTCAAAGTATGATAGTGACTTTTTTCGTTAAGTAAAATTTTGCACATAATATAAAACGTCTGTTATTCCCGCCAGATTTCACCCGCACCCGTGACTGTGAAAACATTAGGTACTTATGTAACTATTTTCTCTCACAAAGTTGTCAAACGTAAACGGAATACGAAATTATTTTCCCACAGGATTTTCCTTACCAATATTGCTCTTTTAGAATAAAGCGCAATAGAAATTTGTTTCCAAACGTCAAGATCTTTAGTATTTTATTTTGACATTTAAATTAAAGATAACGTAACATCGCTGTGGGTATGATGGGGAACATACGGGTACCATTTTTTTCAATAAGGGGAGCAGCCTGGTTATAAAGAACTCCGACAGTACCACCATGAGGGTCGCCACAGAGCCAACGAAGGTTAACAGGATCTCTTTTTTTTTTGAGCATGCGGTTCACCTGATTGTCAGTGATTACCGTCGCCCACGTACATCCGCAACACCAGAGGTGCTGCAGGTGCGTTGCCGGTGTTTAAGGATATTTGGAAGATGGGAGGGAGGATGAGGAGGGGGTGTGGGCCTCCGGTTACCTCACTCACCGAACGAAACGCAGAAGCACAAGATGCCTCTACTTCACGCCGGTATTCTTCGAGGCCGCGGTACCAATCCGGTCGAGCTGGCCCATTCGAGCAGCGGCAAAGGCCGCCGCTTGGCTCTACCACGTTAAAAATCTCATCTCGATCTCAGCTGAAGAGCACAGCCGTGGCCGCTCCATATTAAAGTAACAAACAAGCGAGTACGTTATTTCACCTGGTCGTCAGTAGCTAGTCCAGCACATAAGCACCGACCTGCAAACAAAGAAAGCCGCATAACTACATGGTAGGCTTCTTATCTGCCTAAATGTCGCCTGGGTAGGTACCAATCTTCTGATCCATTTCTGGCACCAAACAGCAGCGTAACAACTGTCGTGTTCCAGTTTGAAATACGGCATAGCCAGCCAATGTTATAACTGGCTCTAGGACATTCCTTCTTAGTTTTCAAGGGTGACAACGCATCTGCAACCTACTTCGGTTGAAGTTGCTCGCAGGTGGTCTGCAGTAGCCACTAACAGCTGGAGGACTGTCAGCTTGTTCTTCAACTCGATCCATAAACAGACTCCTATTGGTATAAACAGACTCAATAGGAGTTAATTCACAAATTGTAAAATATTTTTTTAGCTTTATGAATTTTTCAGCAGAACTAAGGTAACCGACATAGCCGTAAAGATCAGCAAGCTGAAGTGGCAATGGGCCGGCCACATAGCTTGCAGAACTGACAACCGGTGGGGAAAAAAGGTTCTCGACTGACTTAAGAAAAATTCCTACGCAGTTTCTTTCGTCTGTTTCATCTTCGTCATAATGTTTCACATGTTTGAAATTTATGTCGAAGGATGTTACATTTGTGTTTTGATTGGTTTGTATTGAGGAAGTAAGTTTAATTCTCGAGTGGCAGCCACGTACAGGCAAACGCAGTGTAGGACGACCCCCCACAAGATGGAGTGACGACCTGCGCAGTGTTGCGGGTCAATGGATGCAGGTGGCTCAGGACCGAGCTTCGTGGCAATCTTTGAGGGAGGCCTATGTTCAGCAGTGGACTTCTGATAGGCTGAAATGATGATGATGAATTTTTCAATATTTATTTATTCTTTATTGCGACACCTAAAACTAAGTTATTCAATGAACGGACTCAATGTCCTTTTGCCACTCTCTGCCAGTCAACCCTTTACTACATTTTTAAACAAAGCCATGCAGGACTAACGGAGTTTTATATCACACGGCTGGTTTTCCAAGCCATTGCCATTTCTGTATTACAATGAAACGGTTCACGCTTCCATGCATCTTCTTTGTCCTGACATCGTTTGTTTTATAAGCCTCACTGATACGCAGACTAGGTATATTATATGTATACGTTGCCCCCACTGGGGATACTGCATTATGGTTGAATTTACAAACTTAAAATGCACACACGTCAATGCTGATACCCTGGTTACCCTTTTCAATGGTAACCTAAAGCTAAGGCCTCGTATCTCCTCAAGAAGCTTGGCTTGCTCCGAGCCCTCCTCTAGTTGTCGGAAGTCACTATCGTTAACGGTGGTCAGAGCACAGCACAGCACCAGCCAGCATCAGCTGCCAAGCCGTGCGTCGAGTCAACGCTGCAGCGTCGTTGCTCTTGATTGCTTTTTACTTATGAATCTCCTGCTCGCGCGTCTTTTCCGCCGAAGTTGTAAAGGCCAGCTGGCCGACAGCGTATCTCTCAATCGGTGGGTCAGTTCGGCACTCAATGCTGATCCCGACATAACCGGTCAACTCCTTCAGTGACAAGTATGTGACGGGCACCTGTATCCACGTGTAACCAAAAAAGAAACATAGACCTGGAACAATTATTTTTAGGTTATTAAATTTTTTATTGGGAGATTAATTCTCAGTCAGTCAGCCTTTCTACAGCCTAACGTCGGTACCGTGAAATAGTTTCTTGGGCGTTTTTATCCCATGAGCGTAGTATAAGAGAAATTCGAAAGATACCTTAATGTTCTCTTGTATTTACGCGAACACTACAAACCGTAAATCACACGAAACGTCGGGAATATAAAAAGAAAAATAAAACGCGATAAAATCCGTAAATAACAGTTTCTTTTCAAATGCCTAAATGTTACTTGTTGTCAGATGACTTTTAATCTCATCTAGATGATTCCTGCCGTTGTGAGTCTGCGCTCGACCAAATAATCTTTTGCATTGAGTGAAAAATGTGCTTCAAATGTTCTTAGTCACGGTAAGTGACGGTGGCTAGTGCAGGCCATGAACAAAGTATTCAACTAAAGGATGGATGGAATGCCTCACAGGCTGTAATAGTACTAGATATACGACTACTTCAAGCCGGAAGATGACAGCGTGTATTGTTGAATGGTGACAGAAATAGGTAAAGAGGAAACCATGTTCCTTAAATATTAAAATATTTGTCACTGGCTTCTTCAAAAAAGAAGCCTACCTCAACCGAGTAATTTACAAATATTTATTTATTTATTCTTTATTGTTAATGCCAAGTGGCATTCTCTACCAGTCAACCCTTGTTATGGTGAAAGGTAGTTGGCAGGTACAAAACAAAGAATAAAAAAAAAGTATAGGTAGACTCCAATAATAATAAGTTAATAAATACATATAAACACACTATGTAATTAAATAAATATTTATAACATAAAATAAACAAATACGTATACACATATATAAAAAGATACATAAATAAATATATAATAAAAATCGAAAATAGATGAGCCGAATATTGTCAATGATCTATTAGGTAATCACGAACTAGACTCTTAAATGATTGCCTGTTAGGAGCTGCTTTAATGGCCAGGGCGTTCCAGAGGAGTGTAGCTTGAAAAGTAAAAGAAGAGTTATAGTATCCTGTATTATGTTGTGGAATGCGATTTTTAGTTGGTTTATGGAACGAGGCTCTCTGTCATGAGCAGATTAAAGATATTCGAAATAATTCTTAAGATAAGAAGGAGAATTAAGATCAGTTAATATCTATGTTTTTGAAACTTATCATAGTGATATTATAGTGTAGTGCAAACAAAAACGTACTCCTTGTTTGTTCCCTTTCCATAGTATTCGTGTAATTGTACGTATGTAACGCCATCAACATTATCATGTACATGGGACGCAACAGTAAAACAAATGTTGGTTTCCTCTGGGATTCGAACTTGCTTGCTTTTTAATATAATATATTTTAGGAAAGTAAATAACACTTTCAAATTAATCCACGAATTAAAATCCGCAGTTACAATAACAAGCGCCGTAAGTCCCGAGGCTATTGGAAAAGTTTGAGCATTTAGGATACGGACTAAAACATTTCAACGTCGTTTTTACGATATCGTTTTTGTTTCTGCCCTTCTGCGGACAGGAAAAAAAGAGTAAGATTTATAGATAAAAAATAAAATAGACCGCAAACCCATCGCAGAATAAGTTAGAAGTCTAAACATTTATTTCAGTACTTTCAACACACTTTTCAACAGAGCTAATTTGAAATAACGTGTCAAGCGGCGAGTCTGACGCCCTCTTAGTGTCGTAAGCGATAGCTTCCTTAGATACAAATCGTACAATGAATTGGTACTCCCCACATATTGTATAAAACGCTGGTCCCCTGATTCAGGCCCTTAGGATGGGTACCTACTAAACAACACTTGGCACTTCTATACTAGTGAATAGTCCAATTACCTTAGGATAAACATGGTATTAACAATGAGAGAATTACCCAATTCCTGCCTGCTCACCGAAACCCACCAGCTAGTGAAGACCACACCAGACCGGCACCAGAGCTTAGATCTTTCCTGAAAACGATTAAAACGATTTGTGTTATTGTAATGTATTGTAAACAAGCAATGGTAATTTTTATGGACAATCTTTCTTTTGTTCAATTCCTTTAGTAGTATTTCCAACAATGAGCATCTTGCATCGGTTGACAACCCATAAAACTGTTCAGGCCATCGGCTCCATCTACCAGGAGTAGGGTTCATCGTACACAGCGTTTGTTTGTTCAAGTTTCCACTAAATAACCTTTCTTCTCCCACACTAACTCTAACAAGCTACGTGGTTTTGCTCGATTGCCCCGACTATCACTTTGGGTTATATTACTTTGATACTACAGCTAATATTTGTTTTAAGTAAAAATTAAGTTATATCGCTTTTGCTGCTGCTCGAATGGGCCGGCACGTCCTGTTTGATACCACGGCCTCGCAGAATACCTGCGTGAAGTATAGGCATCTTGTGCTTCTGCGTTTCGTTTCGATGAGTGAGGTAACCCGAGGCCTACTACCCCTCCATGTGATAGGCCATCCCCTTCATCATACTCATCATCATCATCATCATCATTTCAGCCTATCACAAGTCCACTGCTGAACATAGGCCTCCCCCAAAGATTGCCACGAAGCTCGGTCGTGAGCCACCTGCATCCATCGACTTCCCGCAATACTGCGCAGGTCGTCACTCCATCTTATGGGGGGTCGTCCTACACTGCGTTTGCCTGTACGTGACTGCCACTCGAGAACCTTTTTTCCCCCACGGTTGTCAGTTCGGCGAGCTATGTGGCCGGCCCATTGCCACTTCAGCTTGCTGATCCTTACGGCTATATCGGTTACCTTAGTTCTGCTACGGATATCATCGTTGCAGAATCTATCACGCAGAGAAACACCGAGCATAGCCCTTTCCATAGCGCGCTGAGCAACTCATACTTTCTCCTATCTCCCGAAGGCAAGCAACGCACCTGCAGCACCTCTGGTGTTGCAGATGTATGCGGGCGACGGTACTTACCGTCAGGTCAACCGCTAGCTCGTATGCCGTGTTTTCCATAAAAAAGAAAAAGAAGTTAGTTTTAGCCTAATGATTTAGGGTGTGTATAATGCATGACATCCCAGTTTCGAGCCCACCATTTGAAAATTGGTGTAAACCACTCCCGATACATGCTCTTAGGCTTACTTGGAGTAGTTCACAGGAAAATGGCTATTGTTAATATTACATGAATTGCTGCCTTTCCTTATTCTATAATGTAGATAAAGCGTCCATTTCTCGCTGTGCAAAACATAGTTTCTTGTTAAGACTCAAAGGACCAAAAATCCATGTACAGTTAGGTAGTCTCAAAGTCATAATTTCCCCCGGATTTTTTTTATTTATTATTGGATTTAGTAACGCACGATAGTCTGAAATTCGTTACATAGTTATATCAATTGTTACAAAACTAGAACTTGCTCTAGAATATTAAAGAATTGTTCTATTGTAATGCAAGATGCGAGTGTTGCAGAAATCGAAGGAAAGCTCGAAAATTTTAATTTTAACACATCCATCTTTTATTAAAACACTGATGAAATTTGAAAATGTGGCTGTTGAATAGAGTTATTGCTGAACAGTACTACTGTAACAGTCGACGTTTTCAATTTGAGATTTTTTATTGAATCTATCAAACGCATAAGGCGGACAATGTCGTATGAAATATGATATTCAAGATATTATGTTAAAGATATTTATGTTAAAAAAAGTAAACGTTAAAAGACTCCGGTGGTTTTTAGGCGGTGAGACTCCTGTACTCGCTGGGAGTCGTCTGGGGTGCCAGGTTGGATGCTATTTCTGCCGCTAATCAGTAGTGAACCCACTGTTGTGTTCAGGAATGAAAAGTATAGAGAGTCAGTATAATTATGGGCAGGCAATCCATATTAGTCCTCAGGTAACGCACCTGCAGCACCTCTGGTGTTGCAGATGTATGCGGGCGACGGTACTTACCGTCAGGTCAACCGCTAGCTCGTATGCCGTGTTTTCCATAAAAAAGAAAAAGAAGTTAGTTTTAGCCTAATGATTTAGGGTGTGTATAATGCATGACATCCCAGTTTCGAGCCCACCATTTGAAAATTGGTGTAAACCACTCCCGATACATGCTCTTAGGCTTACTTGGAGTAGTTCACAGGAAAATGGCTATTGTTAATATTACATGAATTGCTGCCTTTCCTTATTCTATAATGTAGATAAAGCGTCCATTTCTCGCTGTGCAAAACATAGTTTCTTGTTAAGACTCAAAGGACCAAAAATCCATGTACAGTTAGGTAGTCTCAAAGTCATAATTTCCCCCGGATTTTTTTTATTTATTATTGGATTTAGTAACGCACGATAGTCTGAAATTCGTTACATAGTTATATCAATTGTTACAAAACTAGAACTTGCTCTAGAATATTAAAGAATTGTTCTATTGTAATGCAAGATGCGAGTGTTGCAGAAATCGAAGGAAAGCTCGAAAATTTTAATTTTAACACATCCATCTTTTATTAAAACACTGATGAAATTTGAAAATGTGGCTGTTGAATAGAGTTATTGCTGAACAGTACTACTGTAACAGTCGACGTTTTCAATTTGAGATTTTTTATTGAATCTATCAAACGCATAAGGCGGACAATGTCGTATGAAATATGATATTCAAGATATTATGTTAAAGATATTTATGTTAAAAAAAGTAAACGTTAAAAGACTCCGGTGGTTTTTAGGCGGTGAGACTCCTGTACTCGCTGGGAGTCGTCTGGGGTGCCAGGTTGGATGCTATTTCTGCCGCTAATCAGTATTGAACCCACTGTTGTGTTCGGGAATGAAAAGTATAGAGAGTCAGTATAATTATGGGCAGGCAATCCATATTAGTCCTCAGGTAACGCACCTGAACACACCTTTCTCGTTTGAAGAAACGATTATGTCAATTGTCAGCGAGTAGTGTTGTGCACAGAATTAATTGATTTTTAAATCTATCTAATAAAAGTGAGTAAATGAGTAAAACTAAAGTCACGTAAGACTCGATTTAATTGAACATAAGTGTAGCAGAATTAAAATAAATAATGATGATAGTGTTCAAACAAAACTACCGAATGTTGGTAACAAGGCAAAAAACAAACGCGTATTGATTGTTTCATGCCAGTCTCATCAATACGTTTGTTTTGTGACATTTCCAGGTATTTATATGTTTCAGCCTTGGAAAGGGTCCTTACATTAACAGGCATAGTCTAAGCCTTCGGTATCAGCAAGCCTTCCCCTCATCATGGAGAACCGCACACTTATTCGTCCAGAGCTCCATTCTCATAACCGCTCCCATCTAATGGACCTGCTGAGAGTCAATTGTAATTTCAGCAGTTCCATCAGATGGGAACGATCGAAGGCGCATAACTTAAGGAGTCTCTTTTGTCCCTCCCTTCCGAAGCGGAAATGTCCCGTTACTCTCCAGTGACGAACTTAGAGGCTTCAAGAAGATGGAGAGGATGCTGTTATTATAATTATGGCCAGACGTAAATACTGCTGTACATTATAATCATGCTAAGTCAACTAGCACTAAATCTGAACGATCTCAACTTCAACTTTTTACTTTATTTATTTATTTTATCATTTATAAAATACAAGAATAGTAAGAAATTTACAGCGATCACAAATGTAGTATTTAAAATAAAGTGAATTTGGAGTTTTAATCTCAGTAATGTCTTCTAAGAGTGTACGTCTACTTGGCAAGGACGCTGTGATCAAAGGGCGGCATTTGAACCTGGTGCGGCGATGCGTAGAAGCAATAGAAAGAGGTTAATTGAGGAAGATTTTAAACATTCTAAGACTCAACGTGAAAAGGTTCATCAAACGAAATATACAAAGGTACAATTTCCACAGTTTGTTGCTTCGTTTCCATGGAAACGACACAAAGCATTTCGTATAAATAAGCGTTTTATTTATACCTATATTAAATATGTGAAATAAGTGAGGCGATATGTGTTCTTGTTGATACGCAGCCTCATTTCCGATTTTAATAAAAATAATTTTTATAGCCGTCAGCTTAAAACTAAACTTCGTGTACAAATTCAACGTTCTGACCTCAAGTTTAAAATTAAAATTTAAGGTGTATTAAATGACTTCTTCCAATGCTTTGTTATTGCTAAATTTTAAAGATTTGAAAAGTCAGCCGGAAAGGGATACCCTGTATAAAAGAAAGTCGGAGCGTTCAGTGATATATTGAAAAAATCAAGCGTCTGCTCGCCTCCGGTTTCAGCAGCCATAACACTGTGCCGGAGTGTTTCGTACTTGGGATATGTCGTATTTGACAATAAATCGCTAGTGGGCCCCACAACTGCGGGTCCCCACTTCGGGTCCATTATCTTCCCACGTTTATTCGCGTGTCATTAATTAGTGAGTGCCGTCCATCACCCGCGCATGCTACACAGCAGTCCCGTTTGCAACTTCGCTCCGCGCACACGTGTGCTTGCCCACCGGTTTCAGCAGCCATAACACTGTGCCGGAGTGTTTCGGACTTGGGATATGTCGTGTCGGTTTGTCAATGGGTCATTGGTCTCCCCGCCACTATTATCCTCCCGCGTGTTATCCGGGTAACATTAATAACTCGTCACCCCATTCAACTCGCGGGCCTCCTGCTCGCCAGTCTCTACAGATGAAGCTGTAAAGGCCTCCGGGCCAACAGCGACGTGGATGGTTTTTAGTCGGTATGTTTCTCCTTCCGAGATCCGAGTCCGACATAACCCAGTTGCAGCTACTTTATGTCAGACATTTCCCATCCACGGGGCATAATAAAAAAAAAACTGATTGTCTATTGTCCTATTTATTTTGTTCCGATCTTTTCCATTATAATTAGATAAAAAATTCATGAAGCAAATTGGGTTAAGATCACAATAGACTTGCAAACCGTGAAGCGTGAGTTTCTAAAATCCTCTAATAATTGCGTTCAATGAATGCCTCAATCTGTTTTTAGTGACTCTTGTGGAAGGTGATAAAGGAAAACGTAAATTAAATTGTCATTCATCATTCTTCTCCATTGCTTTTTAACTATCGAAAATATCTCTTAAAAAACTTTAGTGTAACAAAATCTGTCACCTCCTTTCTTCGCGGGTGTCGTTAGGGTCTAACTGACCAAGTATTAGACCGTAAGGATAACAAACCATTGAAGGTTTCAAATATTTTCGTCGACCTACAATTATATTCGGTTACATAATAACACATTTTTGAAGTTCCTAACTACTAATTCGACGTCCTTTTAGTCCCTTCGCAAATTAATTTCTTTTAAAGCCGTTAATTGTTCCACCGCTAAAACTCATTACGAATTTTGTAATTTAAACATTTTCGGCTTAATTATGTTTACGCAAGTGCTATCAGGTGACAGTGATAAATTAACACCTTTAACAATGTTCTGTTGTGAATACATTGAGCCTAGTCATTTTCTTGATGGGGATGTTATATAGTTGATAATAAATATCCATATTTATCAATCAATAGATAATCTAGGATAGCAATGATTGAAAAATTTATTTCAGTTTCTACCTTATCATTCATTCATTCGAGAATGTTCAAGAAGATTCTAGACTAGTATTTCCAGTTTCTAGAACATTCTCGATAGTTGAACATGAATAAGAATATGATTTATTCATTTACACAGCACAAAGGTACATAGTTACAAGAAATTTAATAAAACAGTAAAAGGTAAAAGCAATATTATTCTACAATATGCTAGAATATCACATAACTCCCAAGGGGTTGATTGCGGAATTATAGCGGTAGCATGGATACCAAATATATAATTATAAAACATATAGAATATAGGCTGGATGCGACAGTTACGACTTTTAATTTAACCTCATATTCTTCACGCTCTTTCTACAACATAAATTAATATCAATTATGTAAGTATTCAAGATATATTTTCTAGGCCAACGACACCCTGGTAAAAGACCCTAGCAACCGTCTGCACCTGCGTCCTTTGTCCGTGTTTGAAGTCACCGACGCACCGACAAAGAAATCCTGCGAGGTTGCCGTTCTTGTCAAGGTCATTAAAACATCATTAAGTCATGCCAAAAAGGAGTGTACGGTTTAATTGAATTATTAGACTTATTTAGACTTATTTATATTGTTTATTTTTTATGACATTACTACGTCACATTCAGTATTGTGTATTGTTTTTGACAGACAAAATATTGTAGAATTTAACGACGATCCGTTTTCTCGAGTAAGTCGTCGAATAAAATTGTTCTTGGAATCGGTAAGATTTGGGATGTATTCTTACGCGGATGGTATTTATAAATAAAAATGGCATTGTGTTCTGTCAATAGAAGCCTCTTGATTGTCACTACTCTAACCTCTGTAGATTATTTATAATAGTATTAATAATAAGGAATAAGTCAGTTTGTCGTTGCCATGGGACCAAACATTAGGAAGAATGGGTAATGGTTTCTGATGAATATCTAAGATGTCACCTGATGTCTATACGTGATAGAACAAAGCCGAGGCTTTGCCGCTGCTCGAATGGGCCGGATCGACCGGGGTAGTACCTCGACCTCGCAGAATAAGTGAATTAGATTTTGTGCTTCTGCGTTTTGTTCGGTGAGTGAGGTAACCGGAAGCGTGCACTTTTAGATGTACCAGATTTAAGTAATTTTTTTGTTTGCTAATATTATTTTTGTTAGTCGTATGTAATCGTCTGTAGATTTATTGTCGCAAGAAAAATCTTCATCGGCTTAAACAAATCGTTTAAAAATATAAAATCGTTTAAGCTTGAGATATCTTAGAAAACAGATAAAACTAAAATTTACTTAAAGGTCTCAAGTCTTGGCAGCGTAAACTCACCTTTATTCCTTACGGTTTCGGTTGAAGTTTAAATAAAAGTCAGAGATTGTTCCTTTTGGAAAAATCATTTTGCACTTTATGATATTGTTTATCATAGTGTGGTGTTAGACTGTCGTATAAAATGGTCTTCGGAGACATTTAAGCGTTTATTTACCTTGGAGTTTAGTTTTACAGTAAAATATGAAAAGTTTTATAGCTCTACAGAGAAACGAAACTGCATGCAATAATATTACTATGAAATTTGATCTCTATAATATAAATATAAAATAAAATACACGCTTTTCTGTTCCCCATCAGTCCCCAATCTAATGAATTCAAACTCGATGGGTTTACTAGCAGTCATTCAAGGGTACCGTTACACACGTTCCAGCTCCATCATCAGACCTCCACAATTGTACCATATTACTGTATTATCATCGGTTTTTAATACATCTATAAGATTATAAACCATTCGGAGGTATAGAAGTGAGTGAAAGTTGAATTGAATAATTCCCTTACATTCTTACATACATACATAAATACATACACCTACAAACAACTTTAATGGAGTATGGATACTGATGTGTTGTCATATCTGAGGATTAAGATAAAATGCTTTACAGCCCCAGTAATTATACAGGCTCTCTATACCTTTCAAACCGGAACACAACAGTAATTGCACTGCTCTTTTAACTATGTACTCCTAGACAGTGAATGAGTCTACCATCAGTAAAATCTGATGGTTTTCGGCTGTGGCCGTTATCAGATCCACGTTTGTTATCTAAAAGGGGGCACTAAGTTTGAGTGAGACTGTTAAATGGAGACAAGGATTATACGCCCCCTTCGACCTCTGATTTTATATATTGATGAGGTGGCAAAGGAGCGATGGGTTCACCTGATGATAAGTGATTACTGACACCTGCCAACATCCACAAGATCAGAGTTGCAGATGCGGTGCCGGGATTTGAGATAGGAGTAGACTATTTTCTCGAAAGACCCTTAGTCGTAACTGCTCGGATCGCCAATAACCGAGATGCTGTTGAATCGAGATGATGTACGACGAACACTAAATTGATTTGACGACTCGGTGGCGTAGTGGGTAAGCGTTTAGATGAGTCGCTGTATGTTGCGGGTATGTAATTTGATGTTGCTGCCTTTCGCGACACAGGAGAAATTCCTACAGCGGAAGGTGAGGTTTTTTTTATAGGAAAGGCGGCAAACGAGCAAGCGGTTCACCAGAGGTACTACAGAGGTGCTACAGGTGCATTGCCGGCCTTTAAGGGTATTTGGGAAATGGAAGGGAGGATAAGAAAGGGGATGGGGAGGGGGAGTGGGCCTCACTAACCGAACGAAACGCAGAAGCATAAGATGTCTCGCCGTTATTCTGCGAGGCCGTGGTAGCAACCCGGTTGAGCCGGCCCATTAGAGCACAAACAACAAAAGCCGCCGCCAAAAAAAAATTTTTGTAAAACTAGAAAGAAAGAAAAGTACTTCATGGCAATGATCACGACTCAAGTAACTGATGATGAAACTTAATTAACATAACCAAAGTTTCATCAACAAAACGGTATCCGTCTCAGCATAATACTATAGTAATGTTGCCACAACTACAGCGCTGGTATTCTGTCGGTACCATAGATATTTTCGCGAGCAGTCGTAAGGCTTTTTGTAATACATGAGGTCTATAACTGGGATCAGATAAAAAAAAATAACAATACAAATGCAATTAAAAACGAATATTATTATAAAACCATTTAAAGTAAAAGTTGTTGAACTATTATGTATTATGCAAGTAACAGTTTTACAACGTCTGTCTGTATGATTTCATATTAAATATAGTTCTGGCTGGTGAAACTTAAATATAACGGCTCGGTGGCGTAGTGGCTAGACGTTTAGCCGCAGCGTTGTGGGTCGCGGGTTCGCTTCACGCACGGGACTAGTGTTTGTATGGACTACCAATATTCGTTCCGGGTCTGGGTGTTTATCCATGTGCAATTTATGTATGTAAACTGCCTCCGCGACACAGGAGAAATTGCTACAGGGGAAGGATAATGTTTTTCTTAGGAAGATCGAAGGGCGTCGTGCGCCGTTCAATAAGCTAGCGTTCTGGCCGCGCCCGACATTGGAATGCAATAAATAACAGAGACTGTTAGTCTTGTTGCAACGCTCCACCCTTTAGTGTCTGTTCCTTTGAGAGGACAATTTTCATTCGTTTTAATACTAGCGGGTGACTTTGAAAGTGTATGTAAGGTTAAATATGCAGCACCCAAGATGGCGATCTGCCGTTTTACAAAATGGCGATACGCAAGAAATATGTCAGAATGTCAGATTTAGATAAAGAATCGTGTTATATTAGATAGTGTCAAGATATATATATATATATATATATTACACATATGTAAATCAGCAAAAGAGCGAACTATAAATCTTTTAGAGCCCTGCTATCCTAGTGGTTAGTTACTAAAAGAAATAATAAAAGATATTATTTCGAGGACTTATGCAAGTCCTGCAATCCGCACTGAAATGGGTTGACTCCTCTCTTGTATTAAGGAATACGGAACCGAGACTTGGTCCTTCACTGCAGGCCGTATGAGGAAGCTCAAAGTTGCTCAGCGCGCTATGAAAAGGGCTATGCTCGGTGTTTCTCTGCGCGGTAGAGTCTGCAACGATGATATCCGCAGCAGAACTAAGGTAACCGACATAGCCGTAAGGATCAGGAAGCTGAAGTGGCAATGGGTCGGCCACATAGCTCGCAGAAATGACAACCTTTGGGAAAAAAAGGTTCTCGAGTGGCAGCCACGTACATGGGAATGCAGTGTAGGATGACCCCCCACAAGACGGAGGGAAGTCGATGGATGAAGGTGGCTCAGGACCGAGCTTCGTGGCAATCTTTGGGGGAGGCCTATGTTCAGCAGTGGCCTTGTGATAGGCTGAAATGATATATTAAGACGAGGTTTTGGATCAGCGGCAGTGTAACATTTTACTTTACTGACCTATAAATGGTCTATTGGGTCTAAAGTTTCCCTAACAATTCTTTGTGTGTGTTTGGAGAAGAATTAGAAATTTAATGCGCGTTCTACGATTACGATAGCCGAACCGTTTCCGATTGAAGAGACCCTTGTTCGAACTCCTACGAGGAAGACTTGTACCTATGAGTCACAAAAATGGTGAACGATTTTATCGTTGGCCTGAACATCAATAATACGCATACGCGCACGTTGTTCTCAATAAGCTATGGTTAAAAGTGAGTTAAAATAACTAAAGCATATATTTAGACCTCCGACCACAACAGTGTTGTTTTTATATTAAGTGACTATCGCCCATGTAGATCTGGAACACCATAGGAGCTGCAGGTGTGTTACCGGCTTTCAGTGATATTTGGGAATGGGGAAAGAGGAAGGGGGCAGTTGAGGGAGGTGGAGAGGGCCTCCGATTACCGCATTCACCGAAACAAACGCAGAAGCACAAGATACCTCTACTTCACGCCGGCAAGGTCGTGGTACTACACCGGTCGAGGCGTCGCTGAAAGCTGCCGCTTGCCTCTGCCATATAGGAAAATATTAGTTAAACAATCATTGTAGCTTATTTCGACGTTTCTTAAAAAGGAGATTAAAGAAGACGAGTCAATTTAATATATGAAATCCACTGCAAAAAAAAAAAGAAGTGATAAATCCTGGCATAGGAAGATTAATTGTCGAAGTTTCACACTATCGACGCTACTTGGAACCCAAACGACGTCTGGACAGCGTAGATACGCAATGCAAGTCATAGCGTAATAACAAGAAAAGACAATGTCTCGGAAATTATGTGGCGTTGGAATTATGTAACAAATTATATTTCGTACCACAAGTTGTGTGATTTAGCAGTTATGATTATCATCATCATTTCAGCCTATTACAAGCCCATTACTGAACATAGACTATATTTTTATAGTTATCTATGTATATTTATAGTTATAGAGTGGCAATGACCAACATACTAACTTTTTCTCCATCTCCAGGTTGACTGATATGTACGCCGTGCACTCAAAAGAGTGTGTTGAAAAGAGACCCTGAAATTAAAATCTATCCAAAATACCAAATTTCACGATCTGGTGATGGAAAAAAGCTTATCAATCCCGAAGGTCTCTTGCATTACGCTTACCCATCCGCTTGAGTTAAAAAGGAGAAGAAGAAGAATATAAAATTAAATTCGATTGTTATGACTTTATGAGTCATATTAATACGTATGACACTGCAAGGGTTATAGTTTTACTATAAGAGAGAAGTAAGCTTAATTGTACGAATGTACAAAATCTTTTGGTTATAAGATAGAAGAAGTGAACGATATCACAGTTCTTCTTATAATATAAATGAATAAATAGATGATAATTGATGACATAGTTGATCCGTTGCCGTTTCTAGAAAATATTAACTTATTAAAAAGTATTATATAATTGGTAAAAAATTACAAAAATAAGATACCTGTCGAGTTTCTTTCACCGATTTCTTCTCCGTCAACATCAAACTTCTTATTCCACTGCTAAACATGACTATCGACAAGTGAAATGTATGTTTCTTACGTTGTATAAATGATTCGATTTCATTTGATTTGTTCGATTACCCTGACGTTGGCTGTTTTAACGGATCGAGAGAAAGAGATTTTCAGTCCTATTATATTTTATCAGAATTTCAATATTGTTTATTTATTTATTCTTTATTGTTAGCCTTAAGCTTAAGGTTACAATGGGCGGACATAATGCCAAGTGGCATTCTCTACCAGTCAACCCTTGTTATGGTGAAAGGTAGTTGACAAAACAAAGAATAAAAATCAAAAATAAAATAAAATAAAATAAAAAACTCCAATAATAATAAGTTGATAAGTACATATAAACACACTATATAATTAAATAAATATTTTTAAAATACACAAATACATATACAAGTATATAAAGAGATACATATATAATAAAAATCGAAAATAGATAAGCCGAATATTGTCAATGATCTATTAGGTAATCACGAACTAGACTCTATAGAACTAGAATATCATATTTTTATGAATCATAGTGGGACTTATAACACCAGAAGTGATAGTGCAAGTCGGATAAAAATCGTTGCTTGCTACGGACAAAAAGCGATGCCTTTCGGTGAATAGTTCTGAATTGGATCGGTATTTCCAAAGCGATATCAAGTTCGTGACTCAGATTATTGGATTAATATCACTCATACTTATACCGCAAAGCCTCAAGACGAAAGTATACAACCAGTGCGTGTTGCCAGTGATGACATACGGATCCGAGACTTGGTCCTTCACTGCAGCCCTTATGAGGAAGCTCGAAGTTGCTCAGCGCGCTATGGAAAGGGCTATGCTCGGTGTTTCTCTGCGTGATAGAGTCTGCAACGATGATATCCGCAGCAGAACTAAGGTAACCGACTTAGCCGTAAAGATCAGCAAGCTGAAGTGAAGCATCAAGCAGAACTGACAACCGCTGGGGAAAAAAGGTTCTCGAGTGGCAGCCACGTACAGGCAAACGCAGTGTAGGACGACCCCTCACAAGATGGAGTGACGACCTGCGCAGTGTTGCGGGAAGTCGATGGATGCAGGTGGCTCAGGACCGAGCTTCGTGGCTTCTGATAAGGTGAAATGATGATGATGAATGATGATACTTGACCTTTCATTTGAATTCTTTTTTCTTAACTAAATTTTTTGGTATCATATCTCATCCCAAATAAAACAGTGCCAAAACTAACAAGATTATGAAATGTATCTTATGCTATGAATTAAGGGATAATTATTGTTTTTGTTTAAAATTTGAACGTTATTTGTTCATTTATTCTTTTTTGAACCGTACACAATGTAGGATCAAAAGGCGGACATAATGATAAAAGCATTATCTGCCTGTCCACCTTTAGGAGTTGTAAACATCGAAAGTGGTTCCAGAACAGCTAAAAAAAAATAAGGAATTTTTTTTTTTTTATAGAAGAAGGGGGCAAACGAGCGTGCGGCTCACCTGATGGTAAGTGATCACCGACGCCCACGAACATCCACAACACCAGAGGAGCTACAGATGCGCTGCCGGCCTTTAAGGAAGGAATAAGCTCTTTTCTTGAAGGTCCCTAAGTCGTAACTATTCGGAAATACTGCTGGCGACAGCTGATTCCACAAAGTCGAAGTGCGTGGCAGAAAACTTCGATTAAAATGCACTGTGGTGGAATGCCAACCATCTAGGTGGTATCGATGGAACTTCGAATTCTGTCGCGATGTACGATAGTGAAAATTTTTACTAAAACTATGCATAATGTACAAAACTTATAAATAAATTATATACGGATATAATAAATAACAAATACAACACACAGATATTTACTTACAATAGGTATACAATAGGTATACAATTGATCAAACGGATTTCATCGCGTTTAATTTTGTTTTTATATACCCGATGTTTCGAGTGCTTTACAGCAGCCGTGGTCACGGGTGGACTGAGGTGTTAGACGTCCAGATGTCATAGTTAACTCGACCTACCTTCAGCTTTCAATTATTAATTTCTGATTCGATCTACGCAGAATGCCCACAGTATCTTGCGATCGTGCAGAGGTATGCCAGGTTTTAGGTTTAATTTTGTTTGTTACTGAATCATAAGCCGGTGCCATTGACATTTGCACCTGCTGGCTATATAGGGGTACGAACTGAAAGATTTATGAAAGGGTGTATGATATAATATCCCATGAAAACATGTTGTGTAAAATAATTAAGCAAAGTTAATTGAACATTCGTTCTGAAGGGTGATACGGGAGTTGTCCTGTGAATAAAGCGTGAAATAACTTTATATAGCACTTGAAACTACGATCATAAAGCGTAACTCCTGTTCACAATTTTGTATTACACCCAACGCTATTATAGAGATGTAGAATATAAATAAGTCGGAGCATAACACTTGACGTGTTGCAACAATAGAAATTATATTGACACGAGAAGGAGTGTATCCTATAGTCTGCTTACCTATTAAAACATATTCCTTAATTACCTAAGCTAGAACCAGCTATTAAAATAGTAACCTGTAAATTCCCACAGCTGGGCAAAGGCCAGAGTACGCCTCGCTGCTCTGGTGCGTGTTGGATCGACTTTTTTTTATTATCTCTCTGACGTGAAGGTTTCCTCACGATGTCAACAATTTAAAATTGCTGTTAACAATTACAGTGGTGCCGGCACCCGGGATCGATGTATTACTAGTAAAGAGGATAAAACATAGCCTTTTTGGATTTTTTTTTATTAAGAGTCTATTTAAAATCCGTAAAATCTCTTAGTAGCTAAACACGTTCAAAGATATTATTCCGTACATATTATTTTATATATTAGTATTGTTAGATAAATAAATAATAAAAATGGTAGAGTCGGGAGAGGAAGAACTAGGCGAACATTTCACGATGAAATCGGAGAAATTCTGAAAAAAGGCCAGGTCAAGAGTACTCAAAACCAACGGGCATGCATGCGAAGTTTGATGAAAGTGGGAGAAGCGAAAGACGTATGTCAGGACCGTAGCAAGTGAAAGAAGATTGTCTCTGCCTACTCCGTTAGGAACAAGGCGTGAATATATACATATATAGGTATAGATATGCGCGTGTTCCTACGTTAAATATTTCCAAAGGAATCTCTTGGAATAGAATATAGGGCTAAGTCCAGACTCAATTTTTTATAGCAGCGTAATCTTTCCCGATCCTAGTATTGTGCTAGACCGTGGCTCTACCATGGCCAACTTCTGCCTATCTGTCACTTTAAAAGAGAATTTTAAAAGTTAAAAATACATTGTTAGTATTCCTATACGTTTGAAGCCATTGCATTTGTTAACAAAATTTCGACCCAATATCATGTTCCCATACATTGTAACAGCGTATACTGAGCTTTGTCGGTCAATATGTATGCTAAGAAGCTTATGCAGGAGATTAAACTGCAGTTACTCTGAAGCTCTGAGGCACATTGTTCAATATCTGTTTACTGTGTTGCTTAAGCTCCATTTGAATTGATAGATATTAAAACGTTTTACGAAGAATGTGACAAGAAACTAAAACTATACAAAAGTCACTTCCTGTTTTGAATACATCGAATAAAAATAAACCACGACACCCATACAGAGGTATATCTCATAACCACACGGTTATGAGATATACCTCTGAATTAAGAGACGAGTTTGAACCCTTATGTGAAGGGCTCGCAGCAATTAGTTTTCCGAATCTTATGTACTATTGGTATAGTTGGTTTCAAGCAGCAGCAAAAGCCACCGCTTGTCTCTACAATGTAGAAGAAGAAGATGTGGTTGAGCCACAGAATACCGACGTGAAGTAGACGCATCTTGTGCTTCTGCGTTTCGTTCCGTGAGTGAGGTAACCGGCAGGCCACTCCTCCTCCCCATCCCCATCCACATCCTCCCCCATCGGCCATACCCTTAAAGGCCGGCAACGCATCTGCAGCACCTCTGGTGTTGCTGACGTACGTGGGCGATGGTAATCACTTACCATCAGGTGAGCCGCTTGCTCGTTTGCCGCCTTTCCAATAAAAAATATAAATAAAAAAAAACACAAGCATGACACATGTGGCAGCCATCATTATCTATCATTTTAAGTTTGTAGTCGGGAGAGATGGACCTCCGGATATCACAGTCACCGAACGAAACGCAGATGGAGATGAAGTGTCCGCTGCACGCCAGTATTCAGCGAGGCGGTGGTACTACCCTGCGAATTGCTCGGCTCTACCGCGTACCACTTACAGGTGAGGTTGACTCTCGGGAAAATAACTCCACATTCCTCCTTCCACCCTGACATTGATCATAAGCTCGTGTTCATTAAAATACGCCAGGTTCTGTATTCCAAGGGATTTTAATGTCTACTTTAGCATAGTGATGTTAGAAGCATTCGTTGTTTAAATCTTCTTCTATAACGGTCAATTACATAATGACTTTAACTTTGATTGAATGTACATCCTTCCAAATAAATAAACAAGAGCCAAAGAGGCTGAAACTTGTAACGAGGAAGCGTATTACTGGTGAAGATAAACTTTGAAGGAGCGTTCTTCCACTCATCAATGTAACGAGTACAATTTTGTTAAAAGCGTTTGGTAACAACATTTTCCGTTACACGCTTTTCCGTGAAATTAGAACTCCGTGTAGATTAATGTTCTTATAAGTGAAAATATAATAAATCCCTATAGTATATTCAATTCTGACGGGGCAATATCTCGGAGGCGTTGTGGCTGGCCGTTTAGCTGCGGCGCTCTGGGTCGCGGGTTCGATTCCCGCATGGGACTAGTATTTGTCTGGACTACAAATTATAGTTCCCTGTCTGGGTGTTTGTCCATGTGCAATTCATGTATGTAAACTGCCTCCGCGACACAGGAGAAATTCCTAACGTTTTTATGATAAACAAAAAACAAAAAAAAATTAAGAGCCGTGTAAACAGGGCGCTCACTTTCGTTTCGTAGAGCGCAAGTGACCTGGGTTCCATCGCCGGCGCCGGCACCACTAAAATTGCTTATTAGCTATAAACAATTTTACTGCTGAATTTACCACGTTCTCAGTGTTGAAGGAAAACATCTTGAGGCAAACCTGCATAGACATGATATTTCCAGACGGAAAAAATAAAAATTATTCGAGAGAAGCCCGCCAGCCCACACTGGGGCAGTGTGGCGGGCCCTTCCCGGCTTCAAAACCATCTCAGATATTTGAGAAGGAGGTCTTTGCCCAGCAGACGGCACTTATAGGCTGGTACTTTTATACAATCATTGAAGTTTTGTATTGTTTTCATTACACTTATGTCGCAAACCAAATAAAGAGCCTTATCCACTATCCCATGAAAAAAATCACAACAATTTCGTATGAAGTTGTTCCGTTATAATAAAAATACCGCTTTATTTTTCAAATCCAAGACTTGCTTTCGTTTATTTTTATTATCTGGTATAAACGAAATCATATCAAAAATATACACGGTATGATTTTGAAGGTGTATTCCCTTTTATTAAGTCATGCGGAAAGTTTATGATTTGGTATTTGTTGTGCATATTTTAAAGCTTACTAACTCGATAACAAAAATGAGAAAAATAAACATATGTGTAAGGTAAGAAGTTATACATCTTTAGCGAAAGAAAACAAAAATAAATAATAATAATAATTTATAATATAAACAAATAAAAATAACACAGACAGTAAACCTCCACATCTATACACCCTCTTAAAAGTTTATAATATAAAAAAAATATCATTCACCACCACATATAATTGAAATCACACACAAATATAATATATACATGTATATTTATGTATGAAAATATTTTATAATCTCTTCTGATATAAAACACGTGTTGTAGATAGATATTTGAATACCTTGAATATAGTTATCAGTCCTTACGAAACATTGAGAGACAATTCCACAGTAACAAGTGTGCGCGCATCGTAAAAATTGACTCCAAATGCGCCAAAAGTTTTATTATTTTAAAGGCCGGCAGCGCATCTGTAGCTCCTCTGGTGTTGTGGTTGTTCGTGGGCGTCGGTGATCACTAGAGGTGAGCCGCACGGTCGTTTGCCGTCTTTTCTATAAAAAAAAAAAATCTATTTTAGGAGGGTTCTAGGGCTTCGCCATGCGGTTCTCGCCCAGAGAAACAGAGAATTTACATGTTCCTGTTGTAAGTTTGTAATCAACACTGTTAGTGTGATTCTAACTGGAGATACTGGCAACCACAGGTAAGTGATTACCGTCGCCCATATACATCTGCAACACCATAGATGCTGCAGGTGCGTTGCCGGTCTTTAAGGATATTTGGGAGATGGGAGGGAAGAGGAGGGGAACAGGGAGAGGGAGTGGGCCTCCGGTTACCTCACTCGCCGATCGAAACGCAGAAGCACAAGATGCCTCTACTTCACGCCGGTATTCTGAGAGATATGTGAGTTAATAATAGATTTAACCGTCTGTCGCCCTTGTTACTTTGATAACTTCATTACATTGTAGAGTCGCGGGTCCTGCGCTAGAATACCAAACGAAATCCATATTTTCGTGGGCGTCGGTGATCACTTACCATCAGGTGAGCCGCACGCTCGTTTGCCCCATTCTTCGATATAAAAAAAAAAAAATTCCGTGCAACACACAACTTAAAATTATTTACAGTTGTTTGTATATTTTGGGTAGGCCTATTGTGGTTGAGATTCTGATAGTCTGTAGTGATATTGTCTCTCTTGCTGAACATTGTCAAGAATAGTTCTTGAGTTTATAAATGAAACACGTAAGAAAAAAAGATAAAATTATTATATTAGAAGTTATAAATAAAATGTGAAATTTTATTTTCATTTCAGAGTCATATTAAACGGAAATTGCGGAGGATTTTCTTCGAAGAATTAGATTTTCTTTTAAAAAATAAACATGTTTTCACAATTTCATCTTTTCGAATATTTAAGTATGGGTGTAAGTTAAGCTTGGGCGTGGGCGGCGATAATCCAGTACGGTGAGACCTTTGCTCGTTTGCCTCTCAAATACGAGTATCAGAGAGGGTTTAGAAGCCGGGAAGGTCCCGCCTCACTATTCCAGTGCGGGTGGGTTGGCGTGCTTCACATATCCTCGAAATAATATTTTTATTATTTCTCAGACATGCTTCCTCGCGATGTTTTCCTTCACCGCCGAGCACGTGGTAAATACAGCACTTAAAATTGCTATTAACAATTTTTGTGGTGCCGGCACCGGGCTACCCCGGCTCATAGCGTATCCTTATAGCTAATTCACAGATCCACCCGAATGGCAGAGAATGAGGCTTTCGCGGGCGACTGTTGGCTGTATGACTGAGCCCACGTACCGCACACTAGTGATGGGGAGCAGCACCCAGCAGCAAGGGTGCAAGGGTGGTGGCTCTGCGCTCACGAATACCGCTAAGCGTGCGGAGTATAGGCGAATCTGTCATCTAAGGCATGTCAGCTGCCGGTGCATCCATGGACTTGACGTGCAGACGAAGTGAAGTGAATAAGACCTGCGAAATGCATTCGAGTGCTTTTTATCATGATAAAAATACCAGGCAGTCATGATCTGACTTTATTAGCATAAAGATGAGAAAACTTATAACTTACATAGTGTAAGTTTCGACGGACTTGCTTGATTATTTAAAACTTTATTGCATTAAGCTGAAAACTCGGCGCCGATCTACAGTCGGAGTAACGTTTTTTTTTTAATAACACCATAAAGAAATATTATGTAACCAATTACTTACACCTACATTAAAGTTTTTTTTAACCTGTCACCACTAACTGGAATAAAAATTCAATTACAAAAATATATCTCGTATGCCGTGAACCGTGACGCACTGACATATATGTCGTACGTTTCCACTACATTAGACAGCCGTCCTGACAGCATCTCCCTGTAATGGATTCAGATACACGAAAGAGACTGTAGGTGTTTGTAAAATATCGAAAAACGTGTTTTGATTCACGTATGTATATGACGTATAAACTAAATTGTAAACCTGAACATAGTAAACTTAACTGTAGCATAAAGATATGCAGGCTAATTTTTTTTTTTATGGAAGAGACGGCAAACGAGCTAGCGGTTCACCTGATGTTAAGTGATTACCGTCGCCCGCATACATCTGCAACACCATAGATGCTGCAGGTGCGTTGCCGGTCTTTAAGGATATTTGGGAGATCGGAGGGAAGAGGAGGGGAATAGGGAGGGGGTGTGGGCCTCCGGACTTTAACTAAATGTTTTAATTTAACTAAAGATTTAAATTTAACTAAATACGTGAAGGCTATTTTAACTACAGATTTAATTTTACTAATTTTCTTTTTAACTGATGATTTTATTTTACTATAGGTTTTAATTTATCTAAATATGTGAAGGCTAATTTGCTAATTCGCAGCCAAATATAAACATAATATGTAGTGTTTTTCTTTTGAAAATATATATAGGAAAGGGAAGGGAATACGAGTATGCACCAGTTCAAGTTAGTTCTATCTCTTTTTTTTCATTAATGTTATGTATGTATAATAATGATGAAATAAAACACAAAAAAAAATGGATTAATAATATAATAAATAAGTATATTTATCTGTATAAAGACGAGTATGTATCTAATAAATAAAACTGATAATAAATAGTCAATAAACGAATAATACAAAATTTAGCTCCTCGAGTAATAATGATTTCTTGTATTTACTCGAACATTATTTCAAATGAAACTACAATTTACGAGTTTTTATCGCGTTTAATTAACTTTTATATAATTCTAACGTTTCGGGTACTACCCAGCACTCGTGGAACACAAACCAGATGTAAATTATAGGCGATCTAGGAAGTCTGCAGACTCTCTCTGTCTCTGCTGTATTCTCGATAGTCCCTCATCCCAGATAGACCGCAAATCCTCACAAAAGAACACCGATTCCTGCAAATGATGATTTGCGAGGCTATATATAAATTTAACCTAACTTCAATGGCAGGGTAAGATTAAAATCGAGGATCAAGCATGCCACTGCACGAACTCAAGATACCGTGAGTTCATTCTGCGTAGATCGGACCAGAAATTAGTGACTGAATAGTACCCGGCTGTATAGCCGGGTTAACTATGACATCCGAACGTTAAACACCTCAGCCACCCTGTGACCAAGGCTGTAAAGCACTGCATACGTGGTGCACGTGGTAGAGCCAAGCGGCGGCTTTTGCTGCTGTTCGCTTTGGCTGGCTCGACCGGTTTGGTAGCACGGCCTCGCAGAATACCGGCGTGAAGTAGAGGCATATTGTGCTTCTGCACTTCTTTCGTTCGGTGAGTGAGGTAACCAGAGGCCCCTTCCCCCTACCCATCTCCCTCCTCATCCTCCCTCCCATCTCCCAAATACCCTTAAAGGCCGGCAACACACCTGCAGCATCTCTGGTGTCGCAGTTGTTCTACGACGACGGCAATCACTTACCATCAGGTGAACCGCCTGCTTGTTTGCCGCCCTTCCTTTAAAATAAAAAAAAGGATACCTCGAGAGCATTAACACGAAACTAAAGACGATAAAATCCGTAAATAATAGTTTAATTTCAAATACTCAAGTGATATCAAGATCATGTCACCTAAGTCATACAATATAGGAGTACAAGGCACAAGGAACAAAGTAAGTTCCCAGTGTATTTCACGAGGACAGTCTGCAGTTCGCGTTCGCTACAGCAAGACCGCTCGGACCACAGGTTATCTCAAGCGTTTATTGACATAAACGCTTCGAGAAACCGCCCGCGTTCTCTAGCGCGGCGGCGAACACCCCCAGGTCGCGGCGAACTGCACCAGTCATGAGGAGGAAGAAAGGTAGTAAAAGCCCTGCGTCAAAGATGTCGACATCGGCATCTTCCAACGCCAACACCAGCACGGAGACCTCGGCGACTAGCGTGTCCACCACGGACAGCAGCGCCGAAAAGGATAATACACCGTCACCCCCAACATCTCCAGACGTTGCCGATTTATCGCCAAGGGCTCCTGTTGAGCACGAGCTCACGGCGATACGGTACATGGAGAGCTTGGGGGCATTCGCCTGCCCATCCATTCCGAGATCTATCATCGCGGAGCTGGAGAAGTCCCGGACAGACCTCGTGGCTTCGGGCCGCAACATCGGACCCGAAGAACTGGCAAAGTTTCAGCAGGCAGCGAAGGACCGTGTAGACACGGAGATACTTCGCCCTGCTAGACGCCACAGAAGCCCAGAGGAGGAAGAGGCAGACTGCAAGCGCATCTGCCTCGAGGAAACCACCATCCCCAGCGCAACTCGCGACCCGCCTGCCCAAGTAGCAGTGGCCGCGCCCCTCGCTTCCCAAAAAGCCCCCTCCACTTCCACGGCTGGGACCACGGCTAGCACTCCGCGCACCGCTCCGGTAGCGCCAGAGTCTCGCAGGCCGTGCACCACGCCCCAACGCACGCCCACACCCGTCCATCACTCCTCTCCCCCTGCCTCTCCAGATACCGCACAAAGCGGTAATGGATTGATGGCTACGGAGACCGGAAACACCACGCAATCCACCAGTTATGCGAGCATCCTGAGCGTGCAAAAAGAGCGCTCACAACGCCCTCCAACCCTGGTCACGGGAACCTCCGACACCCAGAGGTTGGTGAAAGCTCCCCGCTTCCCACCCATCATCGTGGAACACCTGCCCAACTGGACTCACCACTTCAGAGTCCTGTCCGGCAATATCGGACGTAGACCTAACGCCCGCCCTTTTGGGAAGGGCGTCAGGTTCTACCCCAAAACAGCCCAGGAGAACCACGCCATCACCAGCTACCTAACCTGGCTGGAAAAGGAGGATAAAGTAGCTTGTTTCACGTACTCCCTACCGGCAGACAGAAGTGTCAAGGTGGCAATACGCGGGCTGCCGGAGGGTACGGAACCAAGCGAAATCGCAGAGGACCTCCGGATCCTAGGTTACACTCCGGAATTTATCAAAAGCATCAGTGCGCGGCAGGGACGACCAGGCGTTATCTTCTTCGCGCAACTGAAGAAGACCCCGGACATCCTCCAGACACTGTATTCTGTCACCGAGATACTCTGTATGCCCGGTGTCAGAATAGAGGCCTGCCAACTCTTCCGCCACTCATCGGACTGTTGCCACCGGCCACTGGCGTGTGTGTGCTGCGGAGGGAACCACGCCGCTAGGGACTGCCCGAGACCTCGGGAGGAGCCGCCAACTTGCGCAAACTGTGGACAGGAGCACACGGCTAACAACTCCAAATGCCCTGTCTACGAGCGGGAACTCCGTAACCGCTGCGCAGGGGCAGTGACTCGAACCAGGAACCGGACTGCCAGGACACAAGAGGCGAGGGCGGAATCTGCCGTGAGCCATCAGGCTCCGTCAGAACCACCTCGCCAACCGGAAAACGCCCAACCCCCCTCAAAGCGCAAACGGAGACGCAGAGGAGGGAAAAAAGAAGGCAATAACACCAGAGCCTTCCAAAATACTCACAGCCACCACCCAACGACAACAACAGAAGACGACGCCATGCCCGGAACCCCGGCCGACGCCCGTCTCCGCCCAACACCACGTCTCGCGGACGGAACCCACTGTCCCGTTGTCGACAGTGATCACCGTCCTGTAGGACATACTCCTGGCCTCCTTAAACGGAGACGACATAGGCCAGGCAGTAATAAAGGGACTCGCCATATTAACGGGACTACCCAGCCGTGCCCCAGATGCCACAAACCCCATCCAACCCTAAATAATCTATGCGCCGCCCCCCGCGGGCAGGATGGACGGGCTTTCCTCGAAAGGGGTCCACCTGGCCACCAGCTCGCGTGGGGACTGGCGCAGAGACACCGAAGCCAAGCGTTCACGCACCCCCATGACCCGCACGTACTTCTACGTGCGGCGAAAAGATACCACTGAACTGTATCGGGGCTTGGCCCCCAAGCCCCGATACAGTTCCTCCGACGCTCAAAAGGCGTCGAGAGAAGACCTGATAGGTAGTTCACGACACAAACAAGTAAGTTAATTTGTAGAGTTCGGAGCTAAATTTCTTTCGACTAAAAAGCAATCAGCTGGCAAAAGTTGGCGAGTTTCATTTCACTTTGCAACCGTAGATTATTTTATTCGTTGTTTTACTGTGGTTGCTGTGCGGACCGCGTTCTCTGAGTACTCAGTTAAAACTTTGAACTGGAGAAATTGACTCAATTTGTTCGGCAATTTCGTAGTTGTTGGAGAAATTTTCATCAATTCGCTACTTTATACTGTTAACTTGCGCTAGAAGCTAAATTTCATTATGTGTTGTTTAATGACTTCTACAACAGTTTCATGGGTATTGTGATTTTTTTGGTGATTTGTTTTAGAACCAGCGGCTTCACCAGTTTTGAATGTAGGTTATACGACGGCATGACTGAGATTTATGGTTACTGCTCAGCTCCTATAGGTTGTAGAGAGATGTTACATAGCCGATTACCTTCCTCAATCAAGCTAACAGTTCTTGAGACTAGCGCGTTCAAACATACAAACTGTTTAGCTTTTCTATCTATGTAAAGTTTCGGATTTCCGTTTGCCACTATTCAGGGTAGCCATGTTTCCGCTACACAATTTGTCCTCTCCGGCGAGCTATATCACTAGGATTGATCACAATCGTGGTGGCAATCTTGTCATGAAATTTTCAAGGTCTTCACCTTAGTCGTCATTTATGATGTCCAGCTCAAGAAAAGGTAGTGGAAGATTATTATGCCGCTACAATAAGGCTAACGCTAAATCATCTTCTTTATCTCCTTATTCTAGTCCACTGCTGGACATACATTACGTACATTGTTTCATAGATTAGCCCTTCTTCTACTTCACTACGCTGTGTTGAGCAACCGAGTTGGTAAGAACATACCAGTACCGTCGAACTAGCGTTGCTGCTTACCATTATTAGTCTTTGGAATTTGGGTTCAACAAACACTAATAGACACAAACAGACAGACTTAATGCAAAGGGGCATTACCTACCCGATTAGCTTTTGGCGTAAGCAGATAACATGCAGAACACTAATTAAAGAGTAAAAAATACTTAATCAAGTAATCTTCCAACAAAACTAAGGTCATGTAAACATGTTTGCTACCTAGCCTGACGTACGCCTGCCAAACTTGGCGGACGACGAAGAAAACAATAAAAAAAGCAAGAATTTGCCATAGAAGAATAGAAACAAGCTTTCTTGGACTCAAACGGCAAGATTGTGTCAAAAAACTCCACAATTAGGAAAACAACCGAAGCTGTAGATGTTGTGCAATATATTGAGTTTAAAATGGAATGGACACATACAACGAGCGAATGATGAAATATGGACAAAAGAAACAACCAATTGGTACTCCAATCTCCCTATTGATTGTAAAAGAACAGTAGGAAGACCACAAATAAGAAGTGAGGGCTTAGAAAAAACTGCAGGCAATTATTATTGTTAAGTTAGAAATTACTATTTGTTACAATATCATTGTAAGATACGTGATATTGATATAAACAAAGATCACCGGCTCCACTGAAGATCAGCGATGAAGCAGATGCTTCAGCATTATCGATGAGTGGAGCTGTTGTAACATCACACAACGAATAACACACAACGTATCAGATGTTAATTGAACAACTTTCACATCATACATTTTTCACATTTACACATTCGAAGTCCGGGAAAAGTTTTTTTTTTTATAATTTCTTTTGCAAACAGTATCTATTACATACGGTTTACTATCAGTATAAACTGAAAGATGTTTTTTTTTTGCTGGAAACTGTTGTTCGAGGGTCTTTTTATTATTTTTCTTTTCTTTCTATTTTTTCTCAGTGTGTGCTTTGTTACCTAATTTTTCGCTCATGTTTTTGTATGTTGTTAAATAAATGTTTTCTAATTCTAATTCTAATAGATATACACATGTGAACGTACAATACATACCTAAATACATATGTACGTATGAACGTATATTAATAAATTTTGTCAGTCTCTGAATTCTTATCTCCGAAAAAAGTAAAATACAGAATTAAGTTTTTTTTATTGGATAGGAAGCAAACGAGCAAGCAGTTCACCTGATGGTAAGTGATTACCGTCGCCCACGTACATCTGCAACGCCAGAGGAGCTGCAGGTGTGCTGCCGGCCTTTAAGCGTATTTGGAAGATAAGAGGTAGGATGAGGATGGGGATGGGATGGGATGTGGGCCTCCGGTTACCTCGCTCACCGAAAAAAACGCAGAAGCACAAGATGCATCTACTTCACGTCGGTATTCTGCGAAGTCGTGGTACCAATCCGGTCAAGCCGGCCCATTCGAGCAACAGCATAAGCCGCCGCTTGGCTCTTCCACGTCACAAAAAAAAGATAATCCTCATCAACTATTGGCCTATTAAACATTGATCTCACAGCAAACAGTTTTATTGTGTATGCTTGTCACACAAACAAAAATCATTTCACATTTGAATATTATAGCACTTGGCAAAAATTAAACATGATATAAAAAGGAAACAAATATTAATATGAAAAGGAAAATAAATTTGAGTAGTTATGCTATATATATATAAGAACAGTCTAACTTCTGTAACTTCATTATCATGTTATGGTTTATTAACAGAGACTCATACAAACTTTATTGTTAAAATGGATTGTACAATTTTCAATTTAACAATCTTAAATTTTATTATGACTCGAGCATTTTTGTTGTGTTAACAATATTGGATTAAAGATAAAATAAGATTATAGGGGTGAAAAATGAGCTTAATGATAAGTCCACTTGATGGTAAGTGGGTACTGAAGCACATAGACAACCTCTGACCATTGAGAACCAGGATGGAATTCCTAATAGCCTGTAATTGTACGCCCAAGCGTGTCTTTCAAACAGGAACCCCGACAATGGTTGCAATGCTGATTGGTGGTATAGATCTGTAAGAGCGTGGTTCATTACCATCTTGAAACGGCGAAGCCAGCCTTGCTTTTTCTTACAGAGACTCAGATATCGTCTCCGGCTGATACCTCTTATCTCCATTACCCGGGGTACAAACTAGAACACTCCTTTGTGCCCCGTGCCGGAGTTTGCGTATACGTCAGAGATGATATCTGTTCTCGACGCCTCGGTAGTCTTGAAGGTTTGGACCTATCTACCGTTTGGCTGCGCATCGACAGCGACGACCATCCGCGTGACTATGCGTGCCTTTACAGGTCCCATAGCGGTAATACCGTAACTGACCGACTCATCGACCACATCCAAATGGCTACAGATTCCATGCTACAACAGATCCCATCCGCAGAGATCGTGATTCTCGGCGATTTTAATGCCCACCACACCGATTGGCTCGGTTCTCGCATAACCGATCATGCGGGGAGATCTGTTCACGACTTTGCATTAGCATATGGCCTGACACAACTGGTAACCTCGCCGATGCGGATCCCAGACGTGGAAGGTCATACACCTTCCCTGTTGGACCTTTTGCTGACCTCACACCCGGACGGATATTTGGTCTCAGTCGATGCCCCTCTTGGCTCGTCGGACCACTGTCTGATCCGGAGTGTAGTGCCTATCGCGCGCCGATCCCGAACGCGATCTGCGGGCTTCCGCCGTGTGTGGCACTATAGGTCGGCAGATTGGGATGGAATGCGGTCTTTCTTTGCTTCCTACCCATGGGGGCAGGTTTGCTTCTCGCTGGATGATCCCAACGCCGTTGCAGATTCTGTCACCGATGTGGTACTTCAGGGAATGGAACTTTTTATTCCGTTCTCTGCAGTGCCTGTCGGAGGTAAATCCCAGCCTTGGTTTGGTCGCACCTGCAAAATAGCGTCACGCCGAAAGCGGAAGTGCTACCAGGCCTGGGCCGATGCATCGGCGTCTCGGGTTGCAAAAACCAGTGCTCTTAAAAACGAGTACAACTCTGCCTCCAGGTCCTTCAAAAGAGTTATCGCTGCGGCAAAGTTAAAGCACATTGGCAGAATTGGCGCAAGACTAGTTCGCCTCCCATCGGGATCCCGCGCATTCTGGTCTCTCGCCAAGGCTGTCCAGGGGAATTTCTGTCAGCCATCTCTCCCATCTCTATACAAGGAGGACGATTCGCTGGCCCATACTGCAAAAGAGAAAGCCGATCTCTTGGGCTCTCTTTTTGCATCCAACTCGACTCTTGATGACCGGGGAAACTCTCCACCTACCATCCCGTGGTGTAAGTGCTCCATGCCGGAAATTCAGTTTCTGCAGAGCTCAGTGCGAAAGGCTCTCCGCTCCCTGGACACTCATAAGTCGAGTGGGCCGGACGGAATCCCTCCAATTGTGCTGAGGATGTGTGCCCCTGAGTTGGCACCGGTTCTCACGCGTCTTTTCCGGCACTCCTACTCTTCAGGCGTCGTCCCGGAATCTTGGAAGACAGCATTTGTGCATCCAATACCCAAAAAAGGCGACCGCTCTGATCCGTCCAACTACAGGCCTATTGCCATCACCCCCTTGTTATCTAAAATAATGGAGTCACTCATCAACACCCAGCTCCTGAGGTACCTGGAGGAACACCAGCTGATCAGTGACCGACAGTACGGTTTCCGTCGCGGACGATCAGCTGGTGATCTTCTAGTTTACCTGACTCACCGATGGGCAGAAGCAGTTGAGTCTAAGGGGGAGGCTTTGGCGGTTAGTCTGGACGTAGCGAAAGCATTTGATAGGGTTTGGCATGAAGCGCTTCTTTCAAAGCTTTCATCTTACGGGGTTCCTGAGAGATTGTGCAACTGGGTCACCAGCTTCCTCACGGATCGGAGCATCAAGGTTGTTGTCGACGGAGCATGCTCGGACCCCAAACCCGTGAATGCTGATGTTCCACAAGGCTGTGTGCTATCTCCTACTCTGTTCCTTCTGCATATCAACGACATGCTACAAATCAGTAGCATTCATTGCTATGCAGACGACAGCACGGGTGATGCCCTATATACAGGCCGTGCGAATATTTCTCGGGAACACGTCGACGAGTGCCGGAACAAACTTGTGTCTGAAGTCGAGACCTTGTTATTCAAAGTCTCGGATTGGGGTCGACGTAATTTGGTCCTATTAAACCCCAAAAAGACACAGGTTTGCGCGTTCACCGCTAAAAGAATCCCTTTGTCGTTTCTCCTCTTTTGAGAACATTCCCTTATTGCCTCAGCCAGTATCAGAATCCTTGGCGTTGACATATCGAGCGACGTTCAGTTCCGTGGTCACTTGAGGAAAGGCCAAATTGGCCTCCAAAGCTTGGTGTGCTCTGTAGAGCGGGACAGTATTTCATGCCGGTCCACCGTTTGCAACTTTATAAGGCGCAAGTTCGGCCCCACATGGAATACTGTTCTCATCTCTGGGCAGGGCACCCCAGTACCAACTCCTTCCATTTGACCGTATCCAACGTCGAGCGGCTCGAATTGTCGGCGACCAAGCTCTCTCTGATCGGCTTGATCCTTTGGCCTTGCGAAGAGATGTTGCTTCTCTTTGCATTTTTACAAAATTTTCCACGGGGAATGTTCTGAGGAATTGTTCGGATTGATCCCAGCTGCTGAGTTTCACCATCGTACATCGCGACAGAATTCGAAGTTCCATCGATACCACCTAGATGGTTGGCATTCCACCACAGTGCGTTTTAATCGAAGTTTTCTGCCACGCACTTCGATTTTGTGGAATCAGCTGTCGCCAGCAGTATTTCCGAATAGTTACGACTTAGGGACCTTCAAGAAAAGAGCTTATTCCTTCCTTAAAGGCCGGCAGCGCATCTGTAGCTCCTCTGGTGTTGTGGATGTTCGTGGGCGTCGGTGATCACTTACCATCAGGTGAGCCGCACGCTCGTTTGCCCCCTTCTTCTATAAAAAAAAAAAAATACTTACCCAGACAGCTCTTAGGCAGAAGGAGCCCACCATCTGATGACTCCACCAGTGATCCAAAGTGACACTCTTTCTTCTCTTTCATTCTGAGTGAGAGGCTTTTCTCGGCAACGTTGCTGCACAGATAAATTGTGGCATAAACAAGACACAATTTTTTTTCTGAAAAAGGCGGCAAATCAGCAAGCGGCTCGCCTGATGGTAAGTGATCACCGTCGCCCGTGTACATCTGCAACACCAGAGGAGCTGGTGCGTTGGCGGCCTTTAAGGATATTAGTGGAATGGGAGGAATGATGAGAAGGGGGTTGGCGGATGGAGAAGTAGGCCTCCAGCCGAAACGCTTCGAAAATATTTTATAGTAATCAAGTTTTTTTATTGTTGGTTTGTTTTTAGTTTTGTAGTTTTGATTTATGCATCCCATTTTTTCTTGTCATACAATATGTGTGTTATTTTCTTTCTGTAAGAAGCAATGTGCTGTACTTGAGTCGGGGATAATTCTTTTCTTTTTACTTTTTTATTTATAATTATACAGTAATCACACGATACTAAAAGTTTCCGTTGGGTAACGCTTCTAGTGTTAAATTAAACATTTACTTAACACCTTAATACTTACGTTGAATAAATTTACCCGAAAGCTCGGATAAACAGAAGTCAGAGTAAGAATATCTTATCAAGTTAAATACAGCGTTTATTAACTTAACCTAACGGACAAACACACCGTGTTTTTTCTCTAAATGCCCAATCTCAGGTGCACGTGGTGCACCCACCTTGCTGAAAAACGAGACTGGTGACCAAATGATGATGGAAAATCCATCCTAAATGTCCCAAAACCCTAATCTTAAATGTTACATAATATCAGCAACAAAAGTCTGAAGACACTCAAATAAACATCGCCTCTTAATATCTGTGAACTGTCCCAATGAAACGGCTACAGACCTGACTATGGTGGTGGTGGACGAAACAAAAGTTGTGTGTAAGTGGTTTCGACGTAATAAAATATAGCACACAAAACTAATAGCTAGCTTTAAGAAATTATAGTTTTTTCTCTAAACTTCACGATTATTATACAATCGTGTTTGTCTTGTAGAAAAATATTACGCACGGCATTTGTCTTCAAATCCCAGAACAGGCACCTATATTTACCACACGATTGACGGTGAAAGAAAACATCGTGAGATAAGCCTGATTATTTTTTTTGGTAGAGCCAAGCGGCGGCTTTTGTTGCTGCTCTAATGGGCCGGCTCGACCGGATGGGTACCGGCGTGAAGTAGAGGCATCTTGCGTTTCGGCGTTTTGTTCAATGTGTAAGGTAACCAGAGGCTCACAGGTTTGAGTGCCCCCTCTCCATCTTTCTCGTCATCCTTCCTACGATCTTTCAAATATCCTCAAAGGCCGGCAACGCACCTGCGGGCAGCTCTGGTGTTGCAGATGTACGTGGGCGTTGCCGCCTTTCGTATTAAACAAAAACTCGTTTAATCATAGGTATGATCTAACAGAGTAGTAAAGGGAGAGGTTATATAAAAAAAGAGATTTGAAGCTTACGAAGTGCTGAATTGTAGTTCAAAGGACTACCTGTTGATTTATATCTTCAAAATTAATCACTCATATTACGACAATCGATCTTTAGTTGAGAAACTCATTTGATCATATATTAAACAGCATAATCTGAGATAAAATTAAATACTAATGCAAGATTTGCAGACCCGAGCTCACCAGCCCCCACATGCAGCACTGCACAAGTTTACAAGCATTACCCATGTTGCAACCATCGCCCTCCTTAACCATGTTCAAGGTAACCGGACGACCCGGCACACAAACTCCGTCACGAGAAAAGATTTCTAAGCGAGCATGACAAGCCCAAATCTACCACCTACAATAATAATTCAACAATGTTCGCGGAATATTGTTACAAATTTAAGTACTTGCAAGTTTTAAGTAGTAACATGAGAGAAGGCGGATGTTCATCTGTGGACTATCTACAGGCTGTTAAGTTAATTAACCAGTGACAGGGGATTTTTAGTGAAAAGCGAACAAACAGACAGACAAATAGGCAGTATCGTATCATTCAATCTTCAGCAATTAATTCTCCCCTAAAAGTGTATTGTGGATACACTGTAAATTGATTTTAATTTAGCATCATTATAATTCTCTTGGACTTAATGGAACAGGTAGGTAGCAAATTCATTAATATTCATAGGCAAATTAATTTGCAGTGTACGTAATCCCTACTCATTGTCCTGGTTCTAGAGATTAGTGTGACAATGTATTTTGAAGAGCTATCAATCACCTACTGGATAATAGGGTTGCTCAGCAATTAGCTATTCATCGCAAAACATAGGTATTGCAACAGCTGAAGATAATATTGAAGCAGTCCGTATATGTTCCATTTATTGTAGTCGTTTAAACTCACTTTTCACCAGAGCTTATCTTTTAACGCATCATTTTGATTTTTATTAAGGATTTGGAAAGGTTCAAGTAAATCTATAAATATACTTTGCTTTCAACTCCACATGGTAGAGCCAAGTAGTGGCTTTTGCTTCTACGTGGTAGTAGAGCCAAGTAGTGGCTTTTGCTTCTACGTGGTAGAGACAAGCAGTAGCTTTTGCTGCTGCTCGAATCGGCCGGCTTACCGGGGTCGTACCGGAACCTCGATGCTTCTTGTTTGCCCACATTCCCATTAAAAAAATATATAAATTAGAACCCGTAATATGCACATAATAAAATATATATATTTTTAAAGTAATACAAAATATTGATGTAACTTTAAAACGAATCGTTCAAGGATCAAACGTGACCTTAGAAAAAAAAGTCAGGAGCTCTACCAACACGAGTTGTGTTATTGAGATGTCCAGCTTTTAAATTTCTAACGTAGGTTGCATCCCTCATCAAACATTGGTCCTTTTTCCCAAGGAATCAAAGCTAGTCGAAAAACATGTTTAAAAACATATTTATAATCAACGTAAATTACTATTTATTTTATTAATAGTATTACAAAAGGCGGAGTTAATATCTTTTGGCATTCTCTAACAGTCAACCTAGGGCGTGAAGAAATCTATCTATAATATCAAAAGACTAATCGAGAAATATACTATATAATTAAAACATATTTAAATGTATATATATACAAATACACACAAACACATAAATATACAAATACATACTATAATTTACACATACATACAATAACGTTAATACATACATATATAATAAATCAGAATAAATACTAACAAGTATTAGATGGTTTTAAAAAGTGTTCAAGTACCAGTCGTTTGAAAGAAATTTTATATGGGGCTTTTCTAATGTCTTCGGACAAGGAGTTCCAGTGAAATGTAGCCTGAACGGAGAAGGAAGTAATATGTGTAAATAATCGCGGGGAAAGATTAGAGAAAAACATTTTTAAAAAGTATCAATTATTTTTTAATTAAGTATAGTTCAATTTCAGTAAAAAAAAAACAAATTTATCGGTAAAGAGAATACGGAAAATCTTTTGACGGGGAAACAGTCCTTAGATTTTATCAGAAAATACCTCTCCTTTGCGGACCGTTATTTTACGGATCACTTAACTGGATAGTGTAGTACCGATAATATATCGATAAGATTATAAATTTTATAAAATTATATTACCACAATGTTTGTTAAACCCATTTACCTATTATATAAACGCTTTTTACCTTTGTGGGAGTAGGCAGAGATTACGGATCTCCAACAGGTACGACTCGGCGTTGCCGCACGTTCCTCCTCGATCCTCGTTTTGGCTCTCTGTTCGTCCCCGTGTCCGCTTAACATGAACACCGTTAGATTTTTTTATATCCTTAGTCGCTTAGTGAAAAAAAAAGTATTTTTTTATAAATCATTTAGAATAATACCGATCCCATTTATTTCACGGTGCAACTTGCGATGTAGTGTTTGACAATACATATCCTAAGCGTAAAGAATAAAGTTAATTTGGCGAACACTAAACGTTCGAAATGGAACTATTATATACTATGATAGTTCCATATAGTTTCCGAACTGCTACGACTGCTGATCCCAGCTGCTGAGTTTCACCATCGTACATCGCGACAGAATTCGAAGTTCCATCGATACCACCTAGATGGTTGGCATTCCACCACAGTGCATTTTAATCGAAGTTTTCTGCCACGCACTTCGATTTTGTGGAATCAGCTGTCGCCAGCAGTATTTCCGAACAGTTACGACTTAGGGACCTTCAAGAAAAGAGCTTATTCCTTCCTTAAAGGCCGGCAGCGCATCTGTAGCTCCTCTGGTGGTGTGGATGTTCGCGGGCGTCGGTGATCACTTACCATCAGGTGAGCCGCACGCTCGTTTGCCCCCTTCTTCTATTAAAAAATATGGGTTTCATCGCATTTCGAGCGCTTTACAGCACACGTGGTCGCATAGAGGATTGAGGAGGACGTCCTGATGTCATTGTCAACTCGGGCTCCCTTCAGCTTTTAATTAATCACTTTGGACCGATCTACGCGGAATGTGCTCAGCATCAGTATCTCGAGGTCGTGCAGTGGTATGCTTGGTTTTAGATTTAATTTTATTTATTAACGGATCCCATGCCGCTGGTAGCACCCAGCCATCTTCTCAATCATGTGTTCACATCGCCGCCATTTTATTTTTACTATTCTTTCCTTCCGCAATTATTGTTTGTATTATTTGTCCGAGTTCAATTATATTTTTTAAATCTTGGAGCTCTCTAGTCGTTAATATGATAGTTTCAAGAATGTGCATGATGTTTATGTATTTATTTTCGTTGATCTGTTAAAGCGTAACATAAAACATATTGCGTTCAAGTTATGATGGCCTGATAGCCTAGTGATGGGAGCGTCTGTTTTAAATTGACCTAGTGTGGCCGGAGCTCGATCCCCGGTGCCGGCACCACTAAAATTAATAATTAATAGCAATTTTAAGTGCTCAAAGTGAGTAATGTAAAGAATGTGTGAGAAATAAAATATTTCGGGAACATGTGAAGACTGTCAACCCACACTGGAGCAGCGTGGTCTATCCTTCTCGACTCAAAAACTATCTTCGATGTTTGAGAGGGAGGCCTTTGCCCAGCAGCGGGTATTCACAGACTGATACTTTTACTTCACTGCCTTCATAGCTGTGGGATTCGGGTTCGAATCCTGTAAGAGGTAACCATGTGTATGATAAATATAAATCTTTGTACACAAATCATGGATGTTTTTATATATATGAGTATGTACAATGACATCACCATCACTACCACCACCCAGTTACCAAGAGACGGGGTATCCTAGTCGAGGACTGGACGACGAGTGTGATTGTCGAATATATTATCGTATTATAGTTTCGATATCGATTGATTGCAGACGCCATCCCTTCAACTAGTACAGTCCGAACTCAAAAGTTCACTCGAGTAAAAGCATACGACTAGTTTTTACATTTCATTCCTTAATGTAAATGTTTCTTGGCGTATCTCATAAAGAGAATGCCTTATATTTCATTATTAAGTTAAGCTTTTCAAATATATATACAAATAATTTACTGTATCTAAATATACGGTGTATAATTGATATGCTTAATGTTTAAATCATCGTCATTAAGGGTGGATGTAAACGGAATTATAATAATGCCAAGCATAATGTGAATTTACAGGTTTTATTATATATTTTTATTTACTTTATTTTGATTTTTTTTTTGATGGAGTTTTTGGGTTCATTAGCGGAGGATGCCAAAAGGCATTCATCATCATCATTTCAGCCTATTCCCGCAACACTGCGCAGGTCGTCACTCCATCTTGTGGGGGGACGTCCTACACTGCGTTTGCCCGTACGTGGCTGCCACTCGAGAACCTTTTTTCCCCAGCGGTTGTCAGTTCTGCGAGCTATGTGGCCGGCCCATTGCCACTTCAGCTTGCTGATCTTTACGGCTATGTCGGTTACCTTAGTTCTGCTTAAAGGCATTAAGCCTGCCCTAGTATCTATTTATTAAGTAGAATAGAAAAAAATATATAAACAAATGAAATAAATTTGGCGGCCCGATAGCTTTAATGGTTAAAGCCGCTGTAGCTGATGACTGCGGGTTGTGATGGACAAACATTTGTGTGTTTGTAACCGAGTCTTGGATTTCTGTATATATAATCATTTGACATGTTTGACTTCATAGTGTTAACAGAACGGTGAGACAAAAATGAGTTACATATATCTATTTTTTTGAAACAAACGTTTTGAAAACTATAACATCAGTCACTTAACTGTCTTACGAATTTTTCATTATAAGAATAATTATGAATCGCAATTTGGAGTTACGTAATCAGCCCTGACATCGGTCGAGCTGTGGTAGTCTAGTGGTCTGAGTTACGTAATCAGCCCTGACATCAGTTGAACTGTGGTAGTGAGAGGCATCTTGTTCTTCTGCGTTTCGTTCGTTGAGCGTTGAGTGAGGTAACCGGATGCCCATTTTCCCTTTTCCTATTTCCCCTCCTCATCCTCTTTCCCCGTCTCCCAAAAATTTGTGTTGCTTTCTTTTTCTGCTTCTGCGTTTCGCAACTCTTTCCCCTTCCCCAAATAATCTGCCATTGCTGCCAAGCCAAGCTGCCATACTCTCCACTTGTATTTATATGAAAATAATAATCAAATACGTCATATAAAATTAATAAAATCGCTGTCATGTAAATATATGAGGCGAGTGTAAACGGTAGAGTCGGGAGAAGAAGACGTAGGCGAAAGTTTCACGATCAAATCGGAGACGTTCTGAAAAAAGGTCAGGTCAAGAGTATTCTAAACCGACGAGCATGCATGCGAAGATTGATGAAAGTGGAAGAAGCTGAAGACGTATGTCAGGACCGTAGCAATATATATATATATGTTAATAATTAGGTCTGTCAAGAATGAATAAAAGAAAAGACAGAAACAAACTGTGAACGCTAGAAACAAATAAGGCTAACGAAGACAATTAGGTTAGGGCTATGGATGGTTGATTGCTAATTGCTCACTGGTTCCTATATTTTTTTTTACGTACCCATCTTCGCTAATTTATTTATTTATTTATTTTAGGCCTATGTTCAGCAGTGGACTTCTGATAGGCTGTAATGATGATGATGATGATGTGCTGTCTTAATATGAATATTACAGCAATGAAATTGTTGATCACTTAAACAACTAGATGGCGCTAGTAGAAATTAGCGTTGCGATATGGTTTGGTATGGATGTTAGTAGGTAAGTATAATAAAAATACTTTTCACTCACGAGCCTCCTACTAGGCCTCCGAAACCCCACGCCCCTCACTGGTGGGCAGACTGGACGTACCCGAACAGGGAACCGCCCAAGAAATCAACCGGTGGGAGGCCGGGAAACGGGGGCCTAAAACGGAAAACCATTGTGCTCGACCGTTCCAGACAAAAACCATGCTAATAGCTACCCAAAGACCCGCACGTAGTTTTACGTGCGGCGGTGGATACCACTGCAAAGGGGCGAAGCCCCGGTACAGTTCCCCCGACGCCCAAAAGGTGTCGAGAGAAGATCCGACAGAGCCTCCTGCTCGCGAGTCTTACCGGCGAAGCTGTAAAGGCCTCCGGACCAACGGCGACGTGGATATTGGTTTTTAGTCGGTACGTTTCACCTTCCGGGATCCGAGTCCTGACAGCAACGGGTTATGCGTAAAGCATTTTCCATCTCCGGGATAAACAAAAAATAATTCTGTTTCCTCATACTGTATCGAGTTTTATTTAATAAAATCCTGTTAGTCACTGGGGTCGATTTGGAACTTGTATAAAATAGTTACATATTCACACGCATAGTAAATTTATTGACAAACTTTAGACTAGCTAGAGTCACGGTTTCTTCATGTAACATTCGCCCATATTCACTAACTTGGATGCGGCATGAGTGGTTGAATTTGTCCCCATCATCTCGCGCCAGAGTCACGTTCGTCAGTCAACGGTGTTAATCGCGAGCTGGTGGTGGATTCGGAGACACAGTTAGTATGAAACACCTTAAGGGAATAAATAAGCAAATATAGAGAGGATGGGGAATCGTGATCACAAGTAGGAATAGAGCGACACTGCCAGATCTTCTGTAACAAGTCATTTAAGAACGTTCACACCTCACGGGTTTTCATACCAACCTTCAAGACCGAAATCATCGAATATGTATAACAGTTTAAGCGTGGTAGAGCCAAGCGGCGGCTTTAGCTGCTGCTCGAATGGGCCGGCTCGACCGGATTAATACCACGGCCTCGCAGAATACCGGCGTGAAGTAGAGGTATCTTGTGCTTCTGCGTTTCGTACGGTGAGTGAGGTAACCGGAGGCCCACATCCCCTCCCTATTCCCCTCCTCTTCCCTCCCATCTCCCAAATATCCTTAAAGACCGGCAACGCACCTGCAGCATCTATGGTGTTGCAGATGTATGTGGGCGACGGTATCACTTACTATCAGGTGAACCGCTTGCTCGTTTGCCGTCTTTTCCATTAAAAAAAAAAAAAAAAAATGAGTGAAATAAAGTATGTGTAAATGCCCACAGCTGGGCTAAGGCCTCCTTCTTAAATATCTGAGAGGGTTTTGAAGCGGGGAATGGCCATGCCGCTCCAGTGCGCGTTAGCGGGCTTCACATATCTTCGAATTAATATTTACCGGACATGCCGATTTCCTCACGATGTTTTCCTTCACCGCCGTGCACGTGGTAAATACGTGCACTTAAAATGGTGCTGGCACCCGGTAATCGAACCCAGGTCACACGCGCTCTATGGAACTAAAGCGAACGTCCTGGTCACAACGCTACCGCGGCTCTCACGAGCGATATGCGTGCTCTAAATCTTGCTTATTTATAATCTAAGATTATACCTTTTTACTTACCACTTAATGCGTTAAAGTTAAGTTATTGCTTTACTTTAACGCATTCTGTAATATTCATTTTTAGTTGTGAATTTTTTGGTATGTATGTAGAGATTTTTAAGCGTAGAGCCAAGCGCGGCTTTTGCTGCTGCTCGATTGGGCCGGCTCGACCGGGTTGGTACCACTACCTCGCAGAATACCAGCGGTGAAGTAGAGGCATCTCGTGCTTCTGAGTTTTGTTCGGTGAGTGAGGTAACCGGAGGCCCACATCCCTTCCCTATTCCCCTCCTCTTCCCTCCCATCTCTTAAATATCCTTAAAGACCGGCAACGCACCTGCAGCATCTACGGTTTTGCAATTGTATGTGGGCGACGGTAATCACTTACCATCAGGTGAACCGCTTGCTCGTTAGCCGTCTCTACCATAAAAAAAAAGTTATTAGTTCTATGTAGCTTCTGACGAATTGTATATATCCAGTAAAGTAAATTGTGGCTATCTATAGGCTATATAAACGGCTGTAACTGTTTTCGTCTTTTCGCTTCGTATTTATAGAATTAAATACCGCTGTATTGTGACATTTAAAAACCGATCACGGTAGATTGTTGTCAAGGAAATGACTTTCTCATATATCCCCGTGTAAAACGTTCCCGCATCACATACCCTTATGCGATAACTTACAAACATTTTTCAAAGATAAGATTTTCAATCTCATTACCATATAGATAGGAAAACTTGTAAGAGCAAAGGACATGGTGTACCTCAGCAACGTGTGTAAGCTGAAATAGATAGCCTTCTTTGAACAATTACAACTGGTGGAAAACAATTTTCTAAGACATGAACTAAAATAAAAGAAAATGTTCCTAAAATTTGAAGACCCTTCAAAAGTCCCTCATTCGTCGGTAAATTTCTCCTCTCCATTTTTTTTAACAAGATTTCGGAGTAAATACTTTTAAGATCCGTCGGTCCGGCCGTCTGCTCTACATTTAAAGAGCTTGTATCGCTCGAATAGGTAGCCTCTTGTTTTAATATGATGGATGTTCTAAGAAAATTAAAAATAAAAAACGAATAAAAAAAAAACAAAACTTACGGGGCATAAGGAACTTGTGTTTTTTAACGCATTTTTGTTTCTTCTCTAGCGTAAAGGGTAATACATACAAGCGTCAAACTTGGTGTGATGTGAAACTACTGCAAACTAAAACAATTAATTATAAAAACTTACACCAGTGGTACAATCCTACCTAATATAATCGGGCTCGCGCTAAGGATCTGAAATGAACAAAAGAAAAAATAATTGTTTTGGTAAAAGTAGCATTCTGTAAGTGCCAGCTGGGTAAAGGTCTCCTTCTCAAATATGTGAGAGGGTTTTGGATCCGGGAAGGGCCCGCCACGCTGCTCTAGCGCGGTTTGGCGGGCTTCACATATCGTCGAATTTTAATTATTACTCAGACATGCACATTTCCTCGCGATGTTTTCCTTCACCGCCGAGCTCGTGGTAAATACAGGACTTAAAATTTATATTAACAATTTAAATGGCTCTTTTTTTGGTAAATACTTTTTGTACGGTACGATTACGGTTATACGGTTATACGGGTACGGTTGTACGGAACCACAAGCTGCGCGAGTCCGACACGCATTTGTGGCGGAATTTTTTTTTACTCTGTTACTGAAACTGAGACTTGGTCCTTCACTGCAGGCCGTAATGAGGAAGCTCAAAGTTGCTCAGCGCACTATGGAAAGGGCTATGCTCGGTGTTTCTCTGCGTGATAGAGTCTGCAACGATGATATCCGCAGCAGAACTAAGGTAACCGACATAGCCGTAAAGATCGGCAAACTGAAGTGGCAATGGGCCGGCCATATAGCTCGCAGAACTGATAACCGTTGGGGAAAAAAGGTTCTAGAGTGGCAGCCGCGTCCGCGTCGTCCTCCGCGTCGTCCTACACTGCGTTTGCCTGTAAACGCAGTGTAGGACGACCCCCCACAAGACGGAGTAACGACCTGCGCAGTGTTGCGGGAAGCCGATGGATGCAGGTGGTTCAGGACCGAGCTTCGTGGCAATCTTTGGGAGAGGCCTATGTTCAGCAGTGGACTTCTGATAGGCTGAAATGATGATGATGATGATGATTACTTAAAAAATCGGATTTCCTTAGGTTTCCTCAGCCAAGCACGTGAAAAATTTTCAGCGCTTATTTCTAAGCATGCAGTAAAAGTTTTCGGGATAAATTTCTCTCTACCTCTTTCGTCCCGAATTTTTGTCATTTTAATACTAACCGTCCTCTCGGACGCCGACATTTTGAAAAAGGTAAAAGGAATAAGGTCAAGATAAAGGTCGGCATTTCCATTTCACATACGTGGGATTGTCTATCGCCATATTATACTATAGATACGTAGCGCAAAGTGTATTTATACATTAAGTTCTGTATATTATTCTTCGAGGCGGAATAGTGTATTCCCAGACCGTATGATGTGTTATTCGTGTTAGATTTAATTCAGGCGTAGCTTAAAATCTTTGTGAATTTTTTTTTAATTCTATACGGATTTTTTTTATGGTACCGGGGGCGAACGAGAAAGCGGCTCAGCTTGCGGTCATCCAAGTATATCTGCAACACCAGTGAGGCTGCAGGTGCGTTGCCGGCCTTTGAGGATGTTTGGGAGTTGGGAAGGAGGATAAGATACTGTATGGGGATAAGGGGGAGTGGGCCTCCGGTTACCTCACTCAACGCGGAAGCGCTCGATACCTCTACTTCACGCCGGTATTCTGCGAGGCCAGCCGGCGGTGGTACTACCCCGGTCGAGCCGGTCCATTCGAGCAGCAGCAAAAGCCACTGCTTGGTCGGTTACCTATATAATAATCAAAATGTGTTGTGAAACTATGACAAGAAACAGTAATAATTTTCAGTATGATAAAGTTTCACCAAGTGAGAACAGTTGCAAGTATAAATTATGTGTTAATTTTTTAGTAACAACCAGACACATGGTTGCTCTATAACTTTTAATTTTCCGGGCTATTGATTTGTTTCCGAATTGAGTGTTAAACATAATCGATATTGTCCGGTTATCTAAAATGTGATTAAAATAATGATATTACAAGCTAAATTACTAATTATTATCATTTCAAAAGTAAAGTAAAGTAGCAGCCTATAAGTACCCACTGCTGGGCAAAGGCCTCCTTCTCAAATACGAGTATCAGAGAAGGTTTAGGAGCCCGCCACGCTGCTCCAGTGTGGTTTGGCTGGCTTCACATATCCTCGAAATAATATTTTTATTATTTCTCAGGTATGCAGGTTTCCTCACGATGTTTTACTTCAACGTTGAGCACGTGGTAAATGCAGCACTTAGAATAGCTATTAACAATTTTAGTGGTACCGGCTCCGGGAATCGAACCCAGGTCACTCGCGCTCTATGAAACTAAAGTGAGCTTCCTGACCACTAGGCCATCGCGGATCTTTATCTAATTATCATTTGCTTGGTGCTAAAATAATAGCTCTAAACGAAAATTTAATGTCCGGAAGAACTTAAATTTCCGGAAAAGTGTGGTCCTCCTGCCCGCACATCAGTGTTGCCGGCTTCGAAACCTTTTCAAGTGTTGAGGACTTTACATAGCAATCGGACATTTCCGAGCTGTTTAAGCTGGGTGAATGTTCTTCTCTTTATTTATAAAAATTCACAAAGGTTAGTTAAAACCATATTTCTAATATAGTTTTAGTTAATATTGGAGTCAAACGGCCGCTTTTGTTGCTGCCAGAATGGGTCAGCTCGACCGGGGTAGCACCACGGCCTCGCAGAATACCGTCGTGAAGTAGAGGCATCTTGGGATTCTGCTAATTCACTATTGCATCTATCTACAATCCAATTAAAAAAAAAGAATCATAAGGAATAAAATAAAGAAAGGTTTCCATAAAAATCAGTGAAAATTCTTTTTCCTTCAGATCCTTTCAGTGAATTAACCCATAATTTAGCGACTCTATGCTATTTTGGTAGATTACAATCAAGTGAATTTTCAGATCGAATTTATCTCATATCAATGTCAATTCCACGTATCACGTAACCTCGTTTTAGATTTAAATTGTATCCATTAACTTCAGTATTGCCACTGTTAGATTTACCTTTGAGATTCATGTTAAACCAATTTCCACATAGCCCACACTTTGATGACACTAATTAATGCTATGTTTATCTTGTACTATTACTTTAATTGAACTTGATCTGCTGTTTTTGTTTGACTCTATAAATAGATAAAATCCATTTAGTTTATAGCGTTATATAAATTTATAGTTATATTTTCACATGGCATAAAGTCTCTTAAGATGAGAAGGAAATGGTATCTTGAAAAAAATATATTTATTTTAGTTGTTTCATCATAATTTTTATCAGAGCTTTTGTCAGAATCAACGTGACAGATAGTGAGCATGTCTTTTTGTCCTCGACGACGACTACCCATTGTATTCGGAAATTCTCGCCGTAAAGTAAAGTATAGCAGCCTGTATGTCCCCATAGCTGGGCAACGGTCTCCTTCTCAAACACGAGTATCTAAAATGGTTTTTCTTTTTTTTTTTCGCTCTCCATGGCCGAATACAATCGGCGGTTATCAACTTCGAGACAGATATTTCAAACACAGGTGCACTCACTTCACCTTTCCATGTCCGATGTAACGCTTATGCGATGAGCACTGCATCTAACCCTTCAAAGGAGGTTCGAAGGTTAGATGCAGTGTCATAGATACGTGACGAACAAAACACAACCAGACACGAAACAAAGTAAAATGTGTTTTTGTGAACTATTGATTTCGACTATCGGATTAGAATCCAAGGTTCAGCAGACAGGTGCGCTAACCAAAAAGCAACGCGGTCGTCGCCGACCCATTATTCAGGTGAACGATCGTACACAAGTTTTGAAAAATTTGTTAGTACGAGTTTATTCACTTAGGGAATAGGAGGAAAATTTTATTGTAGCGTCGGATTTAAGTCTATTATTCTAATTTAAAAAGGCTTTCGATGTATAAAAGTTGAGTAATAAGCGGTTGTTATACGAAATCCCATGATTATCTCAAAAATCGGTAAACACTTCATCACGCTGTGTAAACGTGGTGCAGATAAACAATAAAAATACGGTTCCATGCGAACGGAGCCGAGAGCTAAATCTTAATAATTAAAAAATAAAATATTTTTTATTTTACTTTAAAATAAGAACAAAAAAACAAAGATTCAGATAGTTATTTATGAAATAAAATATAATTTTATTTTTATGAAATTTTTTGCAATAGAAATTTATTTTAATGATTTTTTAAGAGTAAAGTAAAGTAGCAGCCTGTAAGTGTCCACTACTGGACAGAGGCCTCCTTCACAAATACGAGTATCAGAGTGGGTTTGGGAGTAGTAAATCAGTACAATTAGTTTCACAGTCTTGTTAAAACAATCGGGATGCAAAAACCAGTGCTCTTAAAAACGAGTACAACTCTGCCTCCAGGTCCTTCAAAAGAGTTATCGCTGCGGCAAAGTTAAAGCACATTGGCAGAATTGGCGAGAGACTAGTTCGCCTCCCATCGGGATCCCGCGCATTCTGGTCTCTCGCCAAGGCTGTCCAGGGGAATTTCTGTCAGCCATCTCTCCCATCTCTACACAAGGAGGACGATTCGCTGGCCCATACTGCAAAAGAGAAACCCGATCTCTTGGGCTCTCTTTTTGCATCCAACTCGACTCTTGATGACCGGGGAAACTCTCCACCTACCATCCCGTGGTGTAAGTGCTCCATGCCGGAAATTCAGTTTCTGCAGAGCTCAGTGCGAAAGGCACTCCGCTCCTGGACATTCATAAGTCGAGTGGGCCGGACGGAATCCCTCCAATTGTGCTGAGGATGTGTGCCCCTGAGTTGGCACCGGTTCTCACGCGTCTTTTCCGGCACTCCTACTCTTCAGGCGTCGTCCCGGAATCTTGGAAGACAGCATTTGTGCATCCAATACCCAAAAAAGGCGACCGCTCTGATCCGTCCAACTACAGGCCTATTGCCATCACCCCGTTGTTATCTAAAATAATGGAGTCACTCATCAACACCCAGCTCCTGAGGTACCTGGAGGAACACCAGCTCATCAGTGACCGACAGTACGGTTTCCGTCGCGGACGATCAGCTGGTGATCTTCTAGTTTACCTGACTCACCGATGGCCCGAAGCAGTTGAGTCTAAGGGGGAGGCTTTGGCGGTTAGTCTGGACGTAGCGAAAGCATTTGATAGGGTTTGGCATAAAGCGCTTCTTTCAAAGCTTTCATCTTACGGGGTTCCTGAGAGATTGTGCAACTGGGTCACCAGCTTCCTCACGGATCGGAGCATCAAGGTTGTTGTCGACGGAGCATGCTCGGACCCCAAACCCGTGAATGCTGGTGTTCCACAAGGCTGTGTGCTATCTCCTACTCTGTTTCTTCTGCATATCAACGACATGCTACAAATCAGTAGCATTCATTGCTATGCAGACGACAGCACGGGTGATGCCCTATATACAGGCCGTGCGAATATTTCTCGGGAACACGTCGACGAGTGCCGGAACAAACTTGTGTCTGAAGTCGAGATCTTGTTATTCAAAGTCTCGGATTGGGGTCGACGTAATTTGGTCCTATTCAACCCCAAAAAGACACAGGTTTGCGCGTTCACCGCTAAAAAGAATCCCTTTGTCGTTTCTCCTCTTTTTGAGAACATTCCCCTTATTGCCTCAGCCAGTATCAGAATCCTTGGCGTTGACATATCGAGCGACGTTCAGTTCCGTGGTCACTTGGAGGGAAAGGCCAAATTGGCCTCCAAAAAGCTTGGTGTGCTCTGTAGAGCGGGACAGTATTTCATGCCGGTCCACCGTTTGCAACTTTATAGTTATAAGGCGCAAGTTCGGCCCCACATGGAATACTGTTCTCATCTCTGGGCAGTGGTACCCCAGTACCAACTCCTTCCATTTGACCGCATCCAACGTCGAGCGGCTCGAATTTTCGGCGACCAAGCTCTCTCTGATCGGCTTGATCCTTTGGCCTTGCGAAGAGATTTTGCTTCTCTTTGCATTTTTTACAAATTTTTCCACGGGGAATGTTCTGAGGAACTGTTCGGATTGATCCCAGCTGCTGAGTTTCACCATCGTACATCGCGAATTAATTCGAAGTTCCATCGATACCACCTAGATGGTTGGCATTCCACCACAGTGCGTTTTAATCGAAGTTTTCTGCCACGCACTTCGACTTTGTGGAATCAGCTATCGCCAGCAGTATTTCCGAATAGTTACGACTTAGGGACCTTCAAGAAAAGAGCTTATTCCTTCCTTAAAGGTCGGCAGCGCATCTGTAGCTCCTCTGGTGTTGTGGATGTTCGTGGGCGTCGGTGATCACTTACCATCAGGTGAGCCGCACGCTCGTTTGCCCCCTTCTTCTATAAAAAAAAAAAACAATAAGCTAACCTTCGGTTTGATTCACTTGATTGCAAAGTACACGGTAGAGGTGTACGTGGTTCTTACTATAATCGTACGTGTAAGAGCCACACGACGGTTTTTGTTGCTGCTCGAACGGGCCTGCTCGACCGGGGCAATACCATAGCTTCTCAGAATAACCACTTGAAGAAGAAGCATCTTGTGCTTGTGCATATTGTTCGGTGAGTGAGACTTATCTTCCTATCCTCTTAAGGCTCACTTCCTCGCCCTTAAAGATCAGTCCGTCACACCGGCAACACACCTACAGCTCCTCTGGTGTTGCAGACGCACGTGAGCGTCGGTGATCACTTACCATCAACTTAGACGCTTGCGCCTTATAACCTAAGGTTAACATAAGAAACAATACTGATAAACTAACACATACGCAAAGTAGAAAGTGTAGTAGAGAGAGAGAGAGAGAGAGAGAGTAGCGTTCAGTATAAATGTGAAAGGAGCGCCGAGACGGTAAGAGCCGACCAGGCGCGATCCTGACCGAGAGGCACGTCGCGACTGGTCGGCACTTCATCAGAACGCTTTTATTTCCGTTTTAGGGTATGATTAGATGTTTCACATCACAAATAGAGATTCTCGGATACAGTCTTACAAAGTTGTAAATTTCCTGCTAACAGAATATCACTTAGTTGTATGAGATTCCATTCCCTCCATTCCGTGACTAATTTTCAAGCATTGAAGAAAAATGTAGTCATATTATAAATTATCGTAAAGAACCCAGAAATCGACGGACGTCAATTATTGTAGACAAAAAAAAATCCAGACGGTTTTCCTCTCGATGTTTTCGTGCAATTTTCAATAAACAATTTTAATAATAAATATATTATTAGTGTTAGTAATTTAGAATAAATAAAAGAAAAACTAAAGTTACTTATTAATCTGTTTTATTATACAATTATAGTTTTTTTTATTGAATGTAGAAATGTAATTACATTTTATTACACTATTTAAACTACTACGATCGTTTACATAGTTTGTGTGTTCAACGAATTCGAATCGATAATTTCGTTAACTTAAGTTAAACAGTCTAAGTTTTGTTCGGATAAATTCAATTCGCTTCGGGCCAATACATTTCGAAATTTTGTGTTAGCTGATCGTATTTTAGGGCAATCTTTAAGTGACTTCGATTTTCTACGACATAGGAACATACGTAATGATTTCTTGTATTTTTGCGTGCACTACACATATTTAATGAAACTATTATTTACGGATTTTATCGCGTTTACTACTGCACGACCTCAAGATACACTGTGAGCACATTCTGCGTAGATCGAATCAAAATTAATAAATAAAAGCTGATGGTAACCCGAGTTTCTTTTTTAATTAACTGAGGTTCGGTAATGAGGTGCCTCTGACAGAGAAGAAACATGTGGGAGAAACTCCGTACGAATCCTGTTTTACTGAGTACTGACTGAACTGTCATCACAAGCTTGAGTCTGTTCCTAGTATATTCAAATCATCACAGCACAAATCTACACGTACATTGAGAGGTTCAAAAATGTATCTCTAAGAGAAACTCTGTAATTTAGATTATAAATAGCTCTTATGGCCCCTTTTCCAAAACGAATGACATTATGCTATGGTAATAACTAAAATTAACTATTCTAGTAGTTTCGACATCAGATAGAATTCTTATTTTCTTTACAGCATATGTTGAAGAGCTAACTGTACTTTCAAATTTAGCTACTACTAGTACCACATCAAAAGTTGTCGCTTTATTTAAAAATTAAGGGAGTATCTCGATGATTCATCTGTCATAGTCAACTGCAAATAAAATCATATCTAGTTCATCCCTTACTAAGTAAGGTAAGTCACTAATGAAAGTAAGAAAAACAAATGCAGAGAAACGATCCCTGCGGAACACTCATTGTTACCGTCTATCCTGAATTGCATTGAAGAATTGCACCATTGATTACAATTCTTTGAATCCTATAACTCAAATATGAGAAAATAAGATAAAGCGCTGTACTTTTTGTGGCAAAATGATGTATTTTCCAGATAAATGTTTCGTGATGGATGATCACGATCAAAGGCCTTGGAGAGATCACAAAAGATATTCAAGACATCCTGTGAAGTTCACAGGCCCCAAATTTATGCATAATCAACTCTACACCAGCTTCGGTCTTAGAGCGACCCCAAGTAAAGGCAAATTAATTATGGTGTGACAGTTTATATAAAACAAAATGTCTTAACAGTTGAACTAGTTTTTATTTTTATTATTTTTTTTTATTATTTCTTATAATATATTTCTTTCACAGCAGAGCACGTGTTAAATTCAGCACTTATTAACAATTCCAGTGTGATTCGAATTCAAGTACATAAATATAAGAGGAAAATGAAACTTTAGATGTTTATAGCTTCCATATAATCACGAAACCCTATTGGCCAGCTCTGTTGTATTGTTAGTCGTATACAAAAATAACCTCTCCCCAATACACATTATCGTAAATATTATAAAATGGAAACTTTATATTGGACAATGCCCTATAAACTTTCTATATAATTGTGTCTGAAAAGAAATGAAAACCAAATGCTCGCTCTGCCATGGCAAAAACGATAAACATCGCCTATTTTGTTTAGGAAACCTTATAAATTACTTTTATTTTAGTTTTCCTAAAGGAAATAGGACTGTGATTTAGAAGGCGAAATAAAAAACCCAATACAGATATTTTTCTTTGAAGTCGCATTGCTCTGTAGTAAAACTGCTTGCCAATTAACTTCGTGCAATATTTGCGGAACATCTAATTCAAGAGTGAAAAATAACATTATTAATACCATGGTGATACCATTTACAATGAAATAAAAGTTCTATATATCTATTATATGTTAATTTAGGCATTAAATTACCAACAGCAAACTATGCATCGCTGTAGACTTTATGGTATATATCGTTCTATCGCAATAAACATTGTTTCTGGTAACTTTATTTTATAATCGCCATTTAAAGATTTATACCTTCCACAATTACCAAATAAAATAGTTTGGGGATTTACTTGAAAAGTAAATTTGTCTTTTACTATTGATGGGACCGCTTACCTAGCGTACTCACCACGCTGAGCAACCCTTCCAAGAAATTTATGCCCAATTTTACTGGCCCTTTATTGAAGGTTGGACTAAAATAAGCTGATCTAGAAATTAATATCAATATTCATTTCAGCCCATCACAAGTCCACTGCTGAATAAATGCCTCCCCCAAAGATTGCCATGAAGCTCGGTCCTGAGCCACCGGCATCCTTCCACTTCCCGCAACACTGCGCAGGTCGTCACTGCGTACGTGGCTGCCACTCGAGAACCTTTTTCCCCAATGGTTGTCAGTTCTGCGAGCTATGTTGCCGGCCCATTTCCACTTTAGCTTGCTGATCCTTACGGCTATGTCGGTTACCATAGTTATGCTGCGGATAACATCGTTGCAGAATCTATCACGCAGAGCAACACCGAGCATAGCCCTTTCCATAGCGCGCTGAGCAACTTTGAGCTTCCTCATACGACTTGCAGTGAAGGAAAAAGTCTCAGTTCCGTATGTCATCACTAGGACACGCACTGGTTTTATTAAAGGTTTATTAAAGTTGATATATTAACAATCGCGTCATATCATAATCATTATATATAATTGTATTATAGGGAGCAAACGATCAAGCGGCTCACCTGGTGGTACCACCAGTAATAACCCTTGCCCACGTACATCTGTAACACCAGAGGAGAGGTAGGTGCGTCGCCAGCCTAGAATGATATTCGGAAGATGGTAGGGAGAATCAGGAACGACGGGGTGGTGGGAAGAGGGAATGGGCTTCCGATTACCGCACTCATCGAACGAAAAGCAGAAGCACAAGACGCCTCTACATCACGCCGGTATTCGGCGACGTCGTAGTACTACCTCGGTCAAGCCGGTCCATGCGACCATGGGCTAAAGAAGCACCTTGGCTCTGCCACGTCCAAATGACTTTTATGAAGTTATTTAACTGATTCTTCAACCTTTTCACGTAAGGACTAATAAAATATGACTCACCTTTCCTAAAACATTTTTGTACAAACTGTGCTGGTCGTTGATTCCTTCTCTACTAGTGACGTTTTGACATAGCTGGTCTGTTACCAATATCGATAAATTTTAACATGGGGATCTATGGTTAGCTAGCAGAATTTGCTGCGTATGTACAGGGGTATGTTATATTAGTAGTAAAATTATATTCACTCATTTATGCATGGAAACTCAACATACTAACATCATGCTCTTAAGACGAGAAAACTAAGTTTTCCAGCCCATTCTCATTAACAATTATTTCAAATGTTACTCCAGACGCCACTAATTAAACTTGGAAAGTAAAATGTAGACGGGTAAATAAAGACAAAGTCCTTGACGTTGTAAATAAACGGTTCTCGGAATATACTTATTTGGAAGGGAGCCGATAAACGCAAAGTGAATGAAGTAATACAACAAAGTCGAAAGAACGGAAAGAATATTTTAATGAATGTTTTTTTTATCAACCTATAAATGTACACTTCTGGACGTGTAAACCTTCCTTAAAAGCTCCATCAGAAACCGGGATGCCATGGACGGAATGTTTGCCCAAACTTATCACACCGAGCGGTTGGGCAAGTGCACTGCCTGAACCCTTGCACCAGTGATACTGCACCCCGTCACTAGTGAGATATTTGGCTCCGTAACATTCGTATGGGTTTTGGGCTATTACTTGTCAGGGCGCTCGCTTCTGTTTACGTATAACACGTTCAACCTGGGTTCTATCTCCGATGCCGGCACCAATAAAATTGTTAATACCTATTTTAATTGTCGAATTAATGTGCTCGGCGGTGAAGAAGAACATCGTGAGGAAACCTGCATGGCTGAGAAATTTTATTTCGAGAACATTTGAAGTCCGCCAACCCGCATTGGAGCAGCGTGGTCCCTTCCCGACTCCAAAACCCATTTAGATATTTGAGGTGGCATTTACCTTACAGCCCACTGCATAACATTGGAATAAAAAATTGGTATATTCCTCTTTCAGACCGTGCTTTAAATGGATTAATTCCTAAGAATATTTGGCGGTAGACTCCATACCTGCCTTGGACTCGTCTGGGTAGGTGATACCACACTCATACCAATATTGCCGCCGAACTGCAATTACAGGCTGTATGGCAGACCATCTTGGTCTTCAGCGGTGACAACACATCTGTAATCTTCTCGTATTGAAGTTGTTTGCAGATATCCATGGGCTGAAATTTCCGCTTAACATCTGGTAGATGGTTAGCTACAGGTCAAGAAAAGCCTCGATGCATTTCTTGAGTTTGAGTATGGAATCATCATGCGGGGCAGGTGGGTTGGTGAGCACGAAGGATGCTGCGCTATGACTGGTCTGTGGATTTGGCGGGATCAGTTGAATTCTCCACCATCATGTGGTCACCAACACGCCAGTCTCGAATGGTAAGTCAATACTCAAACTCAAGAAATGCATCGAGGTGTTTTTCGAAGAGAACTATGTTTTGCAGTTGACTTAAATAGGTAGGTGAAGATGAAAAAGAAAAAGGTTAATGTTGTATTTTTATATAGTGGTGGAGCATTGGTCAAATAAAAAAAAAATTACGAAGTATTGATATACATGTCTCTAAAAGATTACAATGAAAATTCAACAATGTAATGTTCTGCATTATACGACCAGTGCGTGTTGTCAGTGATGACTTATGGAACTGAGACTTGGTCCTCCACTGCAGGCCGGATGAGGAAGCTCAAAGTTGCTCAGCGCGCTATGGAAAGGGCTATACTCGGTGTTTCTCTGCGCGATAGAGTCTGCAACGCTGATATCCGCAGCAGAACTAGAGTAACCGACATAGCATAGTTAGAATCAGTAAGCTGAAGTGGCCACATAGCTCTCAGAACTGACAACCGTCGGAGAAAAAAGTTCTCGAGTGGCAGCTATGTAAAGGTATAAAAAGGGCAGACGATCATGACGGCTCACCTGATGACAAGTTATTACCGAAGATCACGTACATCTGCAACATAAGAGGAGCTGAAGTTGCGTTACCGCCTATAAGGCTATTTGAGTGGGAAGGGAGGACGGGCCTCACAAGCACAATATGCGTCTGTCACCATTCGAGCAGCAGCTAAGACCGCCGCTTGGCTCTATCACGCCGAAATACCTGCCACTTCTTTAACAGCGTAATCCACAGCCAGACGTACAATTTTAAACTTGCGTACCTTTTTTTTTTGATGTTTTTTTATTAAAGAGTTTGTTCGTATGTACCGAACATGTCACCCTCATTGTTGCATGCGCTGTACGGATAAGCCATACATAAATTTTAACTCTATGGATACAAAATTAACTGCCAGACGTAGAATTTTAAACTTGCGCACCTTATATAGACGATTTACCCATACTTACAACACTGACGTGTAACTAAAAAAACAAATAAACTCCTAGTGTCATTATTCCCCGAAAAAATCATGGTGTTATTATTATAACACGTTTTGTTTAAACACGTTTGTTCCTAGATCGTTTCATAGAGAATGAAAGTCGCACGGAATTTTTGTGGCATGTTCCTCAGCGTTCATTTACACAACGGCTATTTGTGAATATATTTTATTACGCTACGTTAGCCGTGCGGTTGGGATATTAGCCTTCTAATCAAGTATCCCAACCACTCGAGTTCGATTCCCTAAGGAGGGCTTGTACTAATGAGTTTTCGAAACTTGTGTACGATTTGTATCATTGTTTTAGGTCATTATCCACTATCGAATCCACTATGGAATGGACTTAAACCAAGCCACAAACAATTTCACAATTACAACACAATTTAACACGCTATCGATTACCGATAAACGAAACCATGTATTTGATGTGAAAAGTAACACGGTTAGATTTTATCGTGGAATAAATTTACACGAAATTGTCGTGAAATATTTCTGTGGCATAGGATGCAGGTATACGTCTCTTGTTAGTACAGTTCTGGTGGTGATAAGTGGGTTGTTAAAGTATCACCTCTGAAACCCATTATTGTTTATATGGTCTGTGTGAGTTTTAATTATGGTAGCGTTAAGGAAAATCTGCCATCCATGGAAGGTAAGTGAAGCTGTAAAAAGTAGTCTCTGAGTAGCCACCGTGGTCAAAATCGGTATATTTTTTCCTACCTTCCACTGTAGAGATTTCTCCTGTGTCGCGGAAGCGGTTTACATACATAGATTGCACATGGACAAACACCCAGACCGGAAACGATCATTTGTAGTCCATACAAATACTAGTCCCGTGCGGGAATCGTACACGCCACCCACATCGCCGCAGCTCAGCCACTTCGCCACCGAGCTGCCAGTTGGCGACCAGTCGATCTTTAGTTGCGATTTTGTTATTTAATCATTTGTCTGTCTATCATTAGCTGTTACAAATCTCAAAAGGGAACCAGGGGTTGGCAGATGTGTAAGTAGAGTGATCACAGATTGGTTTCTGGCGCTCGCGCCATTGTAATTTCATTTATCACATACCAGGAGCTGAGAAATAACATCGCAAAGAAACTTGTATGACTTCATCGTCGTCATCATCATTTCAGCCTATCAGAAGTCCACTGCTGAACATAGGCCTCCCCTAAAGATTGCCACGAAGCTCGGTCCTGAGCCACCTGCATCCATCGACTTCCCGCAACACTGCGCAGGTCGTCACTCCATCTTGTCAAATATTTTAAGGCCATGAGAGTCAACTTGCACTGGAGGAGTATCTCGGATTGTTGCCGACACAATTTCCTGCTTGAAAAACAGTAATGGAAATTATATATGTAAAGTAATCTCCGTATAAGAAGGCTTTAGGCGGTTAATTTAGGAACAGGAATTTTATTTATTAAAGAGTTTGTTCGTATGTACCGAACATGTCACCCTCATTGTTGCATGCGCTGTACGGATAAGCCATACATAAATTTTAACTCTATGGATACAAAATTAACTGCCAGACGTAGAATTTTAAACTTGCGCACCTTATATAGACGATTTACCCATACTTACAACACTGACGTGTAACTAAAAACAAATAAACTCCTAGTGTCATTATTCCCCGAAAAAATCATGGTGTTATTATTATAACACGTTTTGTTTAAACACGTTTGTTCCTAGATCGTTTCATAGAGAATGAAAGTCGCACGGAATTTTTGTGGCATGTTCCTCAGCGTTCATTTACACAACGGCTATTTGTGAATATATTTTATTACGCTACGTTAGCCGTGCGGTTGGGATATTAGCCTTCTAATCAAGTATCCCAACCACTCGAGTTCGATTCCCTAAGGAGGGCTTGTACTAATGAGTTTTCGAAACTTGTGTACGATTTGTATCATTGTTTTAGGTCATTATCCACTATCGAATCCACTATGGAATGGACTTAAACCAAGCCACAAACAATTTCACAATTACAACACAATTTGACACGCTATCGATTACCGATAAACGAAACCATGTATTTGATGTGAAAAGTAACACGGTTAGATTTTATCGTGGAATAAATTTACACGAAATTGTCGTGAAATATTTCTGTGGCATAGGATGCAGGTATACGTCTCTTGTTAGTACAGTTCTGGTGGTGATAAGTGGGTTGTTAAAGTATCACCTCTGAAACCCATTATTGTTTATATGGTCTGTGTGAGTTTTAATTATGGTAGCGTTAAGGAAAATCTGCCATCCATGGAAGGTAAGTGAAGCTGTAAAAAGTAGTCTCTGAGTAGCCACCGTGGTCAAAATCGGTATATTTTTTCCTACCTTCCACTGTAGAGATTTCTCCTGTGTCGCGGAAGCGGTTTACATACATAGATTGCACATGGACAAACACCCAGACCGGAAACGATCATTTGTAGTCCATACAAATACTAGTCCCGTGCGGGAATCGTACACGCCACCCACATCGCCGCAGCTCAGCCACTTCGCCACCGAGCTGCCAGTTGGCGACCAGTCGATCTTTAGTTGCGATTTTGTTATTTAATCATTTGTCTGTCTATCATTAGCTGTTACAAATCTCAAAAGGGAACCAGGGGTTGGCAGATGTGTAAGTAGAGTGATCACAGATTGGTTTCTGGCGCTCGCGCCATTGTAATTTCATTTATCACATACCAGGAGCTGAGAAATAACATCGCAAAGAAACTTGTATGACTTCATCGTCGTCATCATCATTTCAGCCTATCAGAAGTCCACTGCTGAACATAGGCCTCCCCTAAAGATTGCCACGAAGCTCGGTCCTGAGCCACCTGCATCCATCGACTTCCCGCAACACTGCGCAGGTCGTCACTCCATCTTGTCAAATATTTTAAGGCCATGAGAGTCAACTTGCACTGGAGGAGTATCTCGGATTGTTGCCGACACAATTTCCTGCTTGAAAAACAGTAATGGAAATTATATATGTAAAGTAATCTCCGTATAAGAAGGCTTTAGGCGGTTAATTTAGGAACAGGAATTTTATTTATTAACATACAGGATATTGGGAGCAAGCAGAGAAGTATGACAGTTATTTCATGAACATAATTATACGTGAATATTAAGTACCCGCCTTTTTTAACCATAATATTTTCTTAAAAAAAAACAGCGTAATTAAAAAATAAAAATGTTTGCTCGCGTTCGGGAATCTATCTTTTCCTGTTCGGCCCATAGGGAATTTTTTTTATAAATGCGAAAATAGCTCGGTCTGTCTGTTACATTTTTATGTTTAGTTTATTTTTTATGGTAGTACCTTGAAAACGTCGGATAATAACAATTAACAGCGCCACCATTGTTTCACTGCTGATTAGAGACAGATATTGGTAAAATTTTGTACCTACCCACACACTCCCTAGACTCCCTTAAGGGTCATACAACCCACACACCCCCTAGGTAAACTTAAAAAAAAATATTACTCAATTTATTTTTCAAAAAAAAAAATACTCATATTCACATTAGACACTTCAACTAAGCATTAAATGAATGAATGAAATATACTCCATTGCACACCAAATAACAAAAATAGAAAAAAAAAGAAACATAAAGTATACAAAGGTACAATTAGCGGGCTCATTGCTTAGAATCGATCTCTACTAGGCAACCATTTTGCAGAGGATATAATGACCGGTGAGACACCCCACATATATACTGAAATACTCAATACATACGTAATATATACATATACAAGAACATAAAGTTGTGAACAATAAGTAAAACTAAAGCCATTAGACGCAAGGAAAGTGTTGACGGAGATATAATGAGAGATAAAGGAATAACTTGTTAGGGAGGAAGGAAGTGCGTTTTAACCAGCCTTTTAAAAATGACTAGGAATTGTGCACGCCTTATATCAAAGTGGTAGAGCTTGTATATGAAGTAGTAAAGCTTGCATTTAAAGTAGTAGAGCTTGTATATGAAGTAGTAGAGCTTGCATATGAAGTAGTAGAGCTTGTATATGAAGTAGTAGAGCTTGCATATGAAGTGGTAGAGCTTGTATATGAAGTAGTAGAGCTTGCATATGAAGTAGTAGAGCTTGCATATGAAGTGGTAGAGCTTGCATATGAAGTGGTAGAGCTTGCATATGAAGTAGTAGAGCTTGTATATGAAGTAGTAGAGCTTGTATATGAAGTAGTAGAGCTTGTATATGAAGTAGTAGAGCTTGCATATGAAGTAGTAGAGCTTGTATATGAAGTAGTAGAGCTTGCATATGAAGTAGTAGAGCTTGTATATGAAGTGGTAGAGCTTGTATATGAAGTAGTAGAGCTTGCATATGAAGTAGTAGAGCTTGCATATGAAGTAGTAGAGCTTGCATATGAAGTAGTAGAGCTTGTATATGAAGTAGTAGAGCTTGCATATGAAGTAGTAGAGCTTGTATATGAAGTAGTAGAGCTTGCATATGAAGTGGTAGAGCTTGTATATGAAGTAGTAGAGCTTGCATATGAAGTGGTAGAGCTTGCATATGAAGTGGTTCACGACGTGACTATCCGTTCCACCCCTTATAGGAATAAAAAAAATATTGTAGCCGACATTAAACATTGAACTTTAATTATACTCTTCCTCAACGTATATAAGGGTGTTTATTATAATAAACATGATCATCATATTGGGTAAAAGCCACATTACGTTGAGTCTATATGGTAACCAATTACTTCAGATGTTACATGGAAAGACAATTATTCACCAGTGACGTCGAAAGCAGTTGACAGTGCCAGAATTCTATTTCATTTACTAATACCTTCACGCTTGTGAAGGATTCAGGGTATGTTTGGTATTTTTACTGATTCGGCCGCCTTTTTGTGGCAGCAGGTCAATACTGATATTAATACTATTTATTTACTGTTTTTGTATTTTGCACCAAATATATATTGTGTTGTATTGTATTATGTTGTATACCAGATATTGTACTGTAGCTACGAATAAAATATTTTTCTTTCTTTCTTTCTTATATGTAATATAAAGGAATTATTGGATAATAATCACCCCTTGGGCTGAGTTGATTTCTCTCAAGATGTTTCTAGAAAAAATATTGTAATATAAGACTATTAAAACGTATTGTATATTTGAAAAAAAAGAAAGAGGATAGCAACAGAGTTTCTTTCGCCAGTTTCTTCTCCGTCAGAGGAAACTCATTACGAAACGGTGGTAGATTTAAAAAAACTACGTTCGACAAGTGAAATCTATGTTTCTTGTGTTGAATACAAGATTTGATTTAAATTGAAAATGTCCGATACAAGGTATTGGCTCTCCCACACTTTAACAGGCACGACTACAGGTTCCGCTGTCCGCAACCTAACCCATTAAGCTATAGGCGAGGCGGTTGCAACTGGAAATGGAGTCGAAAGTGCGTGAAATGAAATGAAATTAAATGATTGAAATGAAATGTACTTTATTGTACAATACCAATTAACAAATTAAAAATAAAAAGGAAACAAAATATACAAAGGGACAATTGGTGGTCTTATCGATTCGAAGCGATCTTTACCAGGCGACCATGTTGCAGAGGATATATTGACCAGTGAGCAAGGGTTAAGAATGTGCGCTAGTTACTAAGATATATGTAGATATATAAACACTGCGTGGTGTCTGCCGTTGCTCTAAAAACACTAACTGTCCAATCGGAAACAAACCGCCGTATATTTCCGTATGAAATAATAAAAAAAAGACCTCATTGACAGTTTGCTCCCTTTCGCTTGGCTGGCGACGTCATTAGCACTGGCAGCCGTGAATATAAATGCGTCTCTTGATGCTTTTAATTTATGACGCAAGTAGTAGCTATCCATTTTCATTTCATTTCGTTCGTTTGAAGATTTACGATTCAAGCACATAATTTCAAAAATGGAACGTTGAACAATATTTTAATGCGTGGAGCATTTAAATAAAACTTTATAAGAAATATGCTCTCATGATCGTTATCAGATACTGCGGGAGTCTTTTTTTTTTTTTTGGGGAAACGTGCTCACCTGATAGTAAGGGATAACCAACGCCCACGTACATCTGCCACCTTCACTCCCTCCACAGGAGCTCCTGATGCGTTGTCGGGAAGAGGAGGGGAAGGAGAGTGGGAACGAAACGAAGAAGCACAAGATGCCTCTACTTGACGCCGGTATTCTGCTAGACCCCGGTCGAGTTGCAGATGTACGCGGGAGACGGTAATCATTTACCATCAGGTGAACCGCTTGATCGTTTGCCGCCTTTACCATAAAAAAAATAAAATAAAAAAATAGTGACGACTAACTAAAATGAATAAAACTAAAACGAAATGTTATAACAGCAGTATTTGATTGTAAAACACGGAGTGGATAATTTGGCACCTCGACAGCTAAACGAACGTATTCGTATAGTGGCAACGAAATAAAAGAGCGCGGCGTTTTTTTTGGCACTCCACTTTAAGGCGTTACTAATAAAACCCAATAATATAAATTAGGTTAATAACGAAGCGAAGAGGGATGTGTTTCAGAAATTGTATTGTATTGTAAAGGTCCGAAAGGCCGATTGGTAGAGAACCCACTTTCGAGGTTCAGGGTCGCGGGGGAATCCCCTTAGGGAAAACATTTGTATGATAAATGTTATATATGTCTGAATCATGGATGTTTATATATCTATATAAACATTTCAACACAACAGCAACTTTACAATTTAATTATGGCAGTTGAAGGTGTGAAGGAAGCTACCAGTGACCTGGGAACCCGGAAGAGGAATTCTCCTCTTCCGGGTTTTTTTTTTAGTTTAGCGTGAGGGAAAGTTGGCAGCTAATATCGGGTTCATCATTGAAGTTGTTGCCCGGAGGCCTTTGCGGTGGTAGAGAATCGCGAGCAGAAGGCCCGCAAGTTTCCTCCAGGGTGTTATTGAGATCTTGTATATATAAACCTATATTAGTATTTGCTGCTACCTGAATTTTCTTTCTTTCTTTCTTTCTTTCTTTCTTTCTTTCTTTCTTTCTTTCTTTCTTTCTTTCTTTCTTTCTTTCTTTCTTTCTTTCTTTCTTTCTTTCTTTCTTTCTTTCTTTCTTATATGTAATATAAAGGAATTATTGGATAATAATCACCCTGGGGCTGAGTTGATTTCTCTCAAGATGTTTCTAGAAAAATATTGTAATATAAGACTATTAAAACGTATTGTATATTTGAAAAAGAAAGAGGATAGCAACAGAGTTTCTTTCGCCAGTTTCTTCTCCGTCAGAGGAAACTCATTACGAAACGGTGGTAGATTTAAAAAATACGTTCGACAAGTGAAATCTATGTTTCTTGTGTTGAATACAAGATTTGATTTAAATTGAAAATGTCCGATACAAGGTATTGGCTCTCCCACACTTTAACAGGCACGACTACAGGTTCCGCTGTCCGCAACCTAACCCATTAAGCTATAGGCGAGGCGGTTGCAACTGGAAATGGAGTCGAAAGTGCGTGAAATGAAATGAAATGAAATGAAATGAAATGAAATGAAATGAAATGAAATGAAATGAAATGAAATGAAATGAAATGAAATGAAATGAAATGAAATGAAATGAAATGAAATGAAATGAAATGAAATGAAATGAAATGAAATGAAATTAAATGATTGAAATGAAATGTACTTTATTGTACAATACCAATTAACAAATTAAAAATAAAAAGGAAACAAAATATACAAAGGGACAATTGGTGGTCTTATCGATTCGAAGCGATCTTTACCAGGCGACCATGTTGCAGAGGATATATTGACCAGTGAGCAAGGGTTAAGAATGTGCGCTAGTTACTAAGATATATGTAGATATATAAACACTGCGTGGTGTCTGCCGTTGCTCTAAAAACACTAACTGTCCAATCGGAAACAAACCGCCGTATATTTCCGTATGAAATAATAAAAAAAAGACCTCATTGACAGTTTGCTCCCTTTCGCTTGGCTGGCGACGTCATTAGCACTGGCAGCCGTGAATATAAATGCGTCTCTTGATGCTTTTAATTTATGACGCAAGTAGTAGCTATCCATTTTCATTTCATTTCGTTCGTTTGAAGATTTACGATTCAAGCACATAATTTCAAAAATGGAACGTTGAACAATATTTTAATGCGTGGAGCATTTAAATAAAACTTTATAAGAAATATGCTCTCATGATCGTTATCAGATACTGCGGGAGTCTTTTTTTTTGGGGGGGGGAAACGTGCTCACCTGATAGTAAGGGATAACCAACGCCCACGTACATCTGCCACCTTCACTCCCTCCACAGGAGCTCCTGATGCGTTGTCGGGAAGAGGAGGGGAAGGAGAGTGGGAACGAAACGAAGAAGCACAAGATGCCTCTACTTGACGCCGGTATTCTGCTAGACCCCGGTCGAGTTGCAGATGTACGCGGGAGACGGTAATCATTTACCATCAGGTGAACCGCTTGATCGTTTGCCGCCTTTACCATAAAAAAAATAAAATAAAAAAATAGTGACGACTAACTAAAATGAATAAAACTAAAACGAAATGTTATAACAGCAGTATTTGATTGTAAAACACGGAGTGGATAATTTGGCACCACGACAGCTAAACGATCCTATTCGTATAGTGGCAACGAAATAAAAGAGCGCGGCGTTTTTGGCACTTCACTTTAAGGCGTTACTAATAAAACCCAATAATATAAATTAGGTTAATAACGAAGCGAAGAGGGATGTGTTTCAGAAATTGTATTGTATTGTAAAGGTCCGAAAGGCCGATTGGTAGAGAACCCACTTTCGAGGTTCAGGGTCGCGGGGGAATCCCCTTAGGGAAAACATTTGTATGATAAATGTTATATATGTCTGAATCATGGATGTTTATATATCTATATAAACATTTCAACACAACAGCAACTTTACAATTTAATTATGGCAGTTGAAGGTGTGAAGGAAGCTACCAGTGACCTGGGAACCCGGAAGAGGAATTCTCCTCTTCCGGGTTTTTTTTTTAGTTTAGCGTGAGGGAAAGTTGGCAGCTAATATCGGGTTCATCATTGAAGTTGTTGCCCGGAGGCCTTTGCGGTGGTAGAGAATCGCGAGCAGAAGGCCCGCAAGTTTCCTCCAGGGTGTTATTGAGATCTTGTATATATAAACCTATATTAGTATTTGCTGCTACCTGAATGGGCCGGCTCGACCGGGTCGGTACCACGCAGAATACCGGCGTAAAGTATAGGCATCTTATGCTTCTGCGTTTCGTTAGGTGAGTGAGGTAACCTTCCTCTCTGCCTCCAATTATCCTAAAAGGCTAGCAATGCACCTGCAGGTCCTCTGGTGTTGTGGCTGTACGTGGGTGACGTACTTACCTTCGGGTGAGCCGCTTGCTGGTTTGCCGCCTTTCCCAAATAAAAAAAAAGTTAGGATTCTCAACCGATATAGAGCGAGACGGGTTGAGAGCTTCGTCGGTGTGTTTGCCATCTTGAAGGTTTTACCTTATTTGCATTTTAATGATGCTGGGAAATAAGGTTGGTGGCAGTTATCATTATAATATTCTAATATTTAAGAAGTGAATCAAAAACAAAGTTTTAAGGAAAAAAACCGAGTCGAATCAATATAAAGTTAACAATCAAATACGGACTTTTAAGTTATCGTGAGTCAATTTTTTCACCCTCAGGGTCCATTGGAAGTATAGCCTATTCGATAAAAAAATAATCATTAAAATCGGTTTACAGTCGAATTGAGAATTCCTCCTTTTTTTGAAGTCGGTTAATATTCACATAAATGGGAAGACTTTCCACATAAGTGCGGAAACAGCGTAGGTTTATGGTTGAAAAAGATCACAACACATCATGTCACTAGAACGAACTTTGAAGCAACTAATAGTTTAGTTTTAATATGAAAGTGTGAAAGAAACTTTCGGAGCTTATTTTGGGTCAGAGTAGGAACCGTATAATTATTAATAAACACACGGGTGTTCAAAGTTTACGAGAAGTTAGCAAGATGGTTACCAAACTTCATCCATCAGTTATAGTTTTCGCTCCCAGATTATGTATTCGTCTGGAGCTGTATAGTACGGGTTTAAATGTTCTGGTATTTTGAGAGTATTTAACCATTGTTAACTAAGTGATCTGTCGAACGTATACCCAATACCGAATAGACAGAGATTCGAAGGACCCACTTTTCATTACCTTACCAGCTTGTAAGTAGTCCACTGCAGGACAGGCCTCTTCTATGAGATGGACTTGCCATAATAGCCACGCGGGAAAAGCGGATTGGCGATGGCAGTGCCAGGCACCTCGCACCTTAGACGCTGCTGCCCGTCATCCGTTTGGTATTTTCGGAGATGATTATCTTGGCATCAGTACGATTTTCCAGATTTTTCCTCTTCCTTTTTCGCCTCTTACGATACTCATGGGGAGAAAGGCGGGGAGGATAATCAGGTCTTGGATGGAAAATAATATTGTATGGTTTTAGCGAGGAATTACTTAACACGGAATTGTCGAGAAATATTTTTATGGCATAGCGGATACGGGCCCAGTAGTTATGTGGTAATGAATAGCTAGCTCATTAAGAATCATTTACTCGTCGAAGCAAATGGATGTTTATTTCAATAACACGTGTGCTCCCTCTCCCAACCCCCCTCCCTATCATTTCTCCCATCCCCCTAATATCCCTAAAGGCTGGCGGCGCACCTGCAGTTCCTTTGGTGTTTTTGATGTATGTGGGCGTTGCTAAAATCTTGCCATCAGGTGAGCCGATTGCTTGTTTGCCACCTTTCCCATAAAAAAAAATCCAGTCCCAGGATACCCTGGTTGGTGATCAAATAGAAAAATATGCACCTACTCGTACATAGTTTGCTAACCATACATACATAAATAGACATCAATGATATTTATCATACAAATGTTTGACCCTCGCGGGATTGGAACTCACAATCCTTAGCTTCGAAGGCAGTGTCACTTTCAACTCGAGGCCTCTTTTTGGGTATAACACATTTTTCATATAATATATTTTATGTATAAAACACGCTAACAGTCCACCTGGTGGTAAGCGGAAACTGGAACCCATGGACACCTGCAAGCAACTTTAATAGAAGAGGGTTACAGGTGTGTTGTCACCATCGAGGGCCAGGATGGAAACCTCTCAACCTGTAATTATACTGGCTCTCTATAGCTTTCAAACCAGAACATGATCGTTGTTGCACTGTTATTTGTACATAGTGGAGTCAAGCAGGTGAATGGGCCGCCTCAACCGGGATGGTACCACGACATCGCAGAATACCGGCGTGCAGAAGATGCATCTTGTGCTTCTGCGTTTCGTTCGATGCGAGAGGTAAACGGAAGCCCACTTCCCGTCCCCATGCCCCTCCATATCCTCCATCCCATCTCCGAAATATCCTTAATCGCCGGCAACGAACGTAATAACTTACCATCAAGTGAGCCACTTGTTCCTTTGCCCCACTTTTCCTTAAAAAAACAAACTGCAGATTAGCGCCAGAAGTATATATATATATAAGATAGATAAGAGTATGGTTCCTTTTATTTTTGTATATTTGTGGGTAGTATCTATCCAAAAGACTCCTGAACACTAGCAGAGAAGGATTCCTCTGCCTAGGAGTCTGAGAACAAGTCCACTGCCTGATAGTGCCTCTATTTATAAGTAAATTTGTGGCAAAATTTTTATATATCTTTATATTAATCTCTGTATTTTATATATATATATAGGAGGCTGGTTGAGTCACAGAACGTGTCTACAATCTGTTAGAAGCTATGTTCAAGTGTACATTAGCGGCATTATATAAGTTGACAAATACCGAAGGGCTAGGTAGGATGACACGAATTGAGAAAGGGATGCTGAGCTGGTTTGGATATGTGGAGAGGATGAATGAAATTAGGTTGACGAAACAAATATATGAGGCGAATTTAAATCGATAATAGAGTCCGGAAAGGAAGACCTAGGCAAACATTTCACGATCAAATCGGAGACATTCTGAAAAAAGGTCAGGTCAAGAGTCGAAACCAACGAGTATGCATGCGAAGATTGATGAAAGTGGGAGAAGCGAAAGACGTATGTCAGGACCGTAGCAAGTGGAATAAGATTGTCTCTGCCTACCCCGTTGGGAACAAGGGGTGAATATATACATACATAGGTGAATTAAGCGTGGTAGAGCCAAGCGGCGGCTTTAGCTGCTGCTCGAATGGGCCGGCTCGACCGGATTGATACCACGGCCTCGCAGAATACCGGCTTGAAGTAGAGGCATCTTGTGCTTCTGCGTTTCGTTCGGTGAGTGAGGTAACCGGAGGTCCACATCCCCTCCCTCTTCCTCTCCTCTTTCCTCCCATCTCCCAAATATCCTTAAAGACCGGCAACACACCTGTAGCATCTATGGTGTTGCAGATGTATGTGGGCGACGGTAAGCACTTACCATCAGGTGAACCGCTTGCTCGTTTGCCGTCTTTTCCATAAAAAATAGGTAGGATGATATCATGTGATGATCATCATGGTTCCGCAATGCAGGACATGTACACAGATGATTATCGTAGCGCATAATATAAGTTATTTTCCGTTAATACAGATCGACAAAATGCTTTTCTATCGCGTGCTGCATTTCGTATGCAGAGCACGCGTAACAGACGTCTTTTCAAAGCATATGCGGCTTCGTATAAACATGGAATATAAAGCGGCATGAGAAATGCCTGCGCTGCGAGATTTATAACAAAAACAATATAGGAATTTATTTTTGAACATAACTAACAAAACTTTTTCATAAGCTGATTGAAATTTTATAAAAAAATAATATTTCCACCAAAATATAGCACCGTTTCCTCACGCGTTTAGAAAGAGTTAGTGTCCAAGCCAATGTTACAAATAGTACATGAGTTTCGTAAAATAGGCAGAATCATTGAAAGGCAGACCTCTAACTACTGGGCTACAGCGGTTAATAACGGAAGCTTAGAAATAATATTTCAAAAATATCTCACACGGCCCTCTTTCTCTTAATATTAAAACATATCTCGGGTAGAGTCTATAAATATTGTCGCTTCCGGTCATACGAGTATATAGAGCGTTTTATTAGTGAAGCTCGAACGTGTACCACTTTGTCTGGAGAACGTTAGCAACAATAATAAATAAGGCGATTTGAGACAGTTTTTAGTGTTCGGAATGATATTTTTTTTTTTATGGAAAAGACGGCAAACGAGCAAGCGGTGCACCTGATGGTAAGTGATTACCGTCGCCCATACACATCTGCAATACTAGAGGAACTGCATGTGTGTTGCCGGTCTTTAAGGGTTATGGGAGGATAAAGGCGAGGATAAGGAGGATGGGCGAAGGGGGAGTCGACTTACGGTTATATCAGGTGATACTACCTCGGTAGAGTCAGCTCGAATGGGCTGACAAAAGCTACCGCTTGGCTCTACCACGTTATAACGTTCATTAAATTCATATGGGCCATCTTTCTGCCGACCTAGCCTTGTTCGTTAGCAAGCGGTTATAACGGGATGAAAGTTAAATAAAGCTAATTTAATTTTTAGTCTACTTATGTGAAATGAGCTATTTTAATTGAACTAACATCTTGCATAGATAAAAAATACAGAGTGATAGGTCAGGAATCAATGCGTTTGCCTTAACTTCATAATACGCGGCTTATCTTGGTTCAAATCACCACGTTACACATATATATAATGAAGATTAAAAAAAGAAAGACAGTAAATATACAATCTGCTTGCTTTTAATAAGCTAACTTGTAATATTTATTTTCTTTGGCCTCGGTGTTCTTTGTCCGTGGTCTTTGCGCGTCACAAAAGATTTCAAGACCTCGTTAAAAATTATTCAGTCCACCATATACAAATCTACCTCGTTAAGGTGAAATATACTTGTGTTCATCAGAACAACACACAGTGGGAGGGCGGGAAGAGGGGGGGTGAGCTATTCGCTTCAGCTGAATTTAAAAAGATAGCTCAAGCTCTCCGCCAAAGGACTGGTTCAATATAATATATTGTAACGAATGTCCGATTATGTCTTGACAACTTTTTAAATTTGAAATTATTAAATTACCTTCCCCTGTAGGATTTATCGTGTGTCGCCGAGGCAGTTTACATACATGAATTGCACATGGACAAACACCCAGACCGGGAACTATTATTTGTATCCATACAAATAATCGTTCCTCTGCTAATCATATGATAAGTATCCCGCAACATTTTACCCATTTTGTTGGTGGTTCCTTCACCGTTCAGGCTACACTTCTCTGGAACTCCTTGCCCGAAGATATTAGAAAAGCCCCATATAAAATTTCTTTCAAAAGATTGGTACGCGAACACTTTTTTAAACAATCTGATACTTGTTAGTATTTATTTTGATCTATTATATATGTATGTATTAATGTGTTTGTATGTATGTATATATCTGTGTTGTTATTTCTGTATATATTAAAGTATGTATTTATGTATCTATGTGGATGTGTATATATGTATGCCTATACATTTATATATGTTTTAATTATGTAGTATATTCCTCAATCAGCCTTTCATATTTATATTATTTTAAACTTGATGCACCTATCACCACATTTCTTCACGCCCTGGGTTGAATGTTAGAGAATGCCAAAAGGCATTAAATCCGCCTTTTGTAATCCTTTTGGTGTAGACAATAAAGTATAAATAAATAAATACTAGTCCAGTGCGGGAATCGAACCCGCGACCCACAGCGCCGCAGCTAAACGCTTACGTCTAGTATAAGCCTATTTTCTTCAATAATAATTAAATATCATTTCGGAAATAATTGAAAAACGCAATACTATCGAAATTTCGGGATGACATAAGGAGCACCGGAGCACGCTGAGGACAGTTAAGTTGTGAAATATGCAGTAAGTAGAAGAGGAAGATCACGAAGAAAAGGATGAGGAAAAGGAGGAAAAAGACAAGAAGTGAAGGCAGTGACCAGTGCAGGATTGGTTACTAGGAGTAAGACTCGTGGATGATCACGTGCAAGGGATAGCACACCGAGGAAGAAACTCAATAATCTTTGTAGGTGGTCAAATAAATTGAAATTTAAGATATCGGCATTTAATCCAATCACGCAACACGTAGCTCGTAACAATATTTTAAGAAGTAATTGCATGTAACTTATTCTTCTGTTTCACCTGTCACTCTTCGAGACACATCTACAACACCAGAGGTGCTGCAGGCGCGTTGCCGGCCATTAAGGATATTTGGGAGATAGGAGGCAGGATGAGGAGAAGGATGGGGAGGTGTCACTCACGCCAGAAAGCCTCCGGTACCTCACGCGCGGTATTCTACAAGGCCTTGGTACAAAACCGTTCAAACCGGCCCATTCGAGTAGCAGCAAAAATTTTATTTAAATAAAGTAGCCACCTGTAAGTGCCTACTGCTGGGAAAAGGCCTCCTTCTCAAATACGAGTATCAGAGAGGGTTTAGGAGCCGAGAAAGGCCCGCCACGCTGCTCCAGTGCGGGTTGGCGGGCTTCACATATCCTCGAAATAATATTTATATTATTTCTCAGACATGCAGGTTTCCTCACGATGTTTTCCTTCACCGCTGAGCAACGGGTAAATACAGCATTTACAATTGCTATTAATAATTTTAGAGGTGCCGGCACCGGGGACCGACCCCAGGTCAGTCGCTCTCTATGACACTAAAGTGAGCGCCCTGACCACTAGGCTACCACGGCTTCTTTGTTTTGCACTTGCCAACTACTTTTCCCCATAACAATGGTTGACAGGTAGAGAATGCCACTTGGCATTAATTCCACCCATTGTAACCTTAAGCTTAAGGCTAACAATAAAGAATAAATAAATAAATAAATAAATTATTCAAGTAATTACGAAATTAAGGCGATCTGAATTAAATAAACATCGAACGCCTGCGACTGTCCCTTTAATGTACCATTACGACTCTATTATAATTGCTACCTAATTCCCTCGGACTTGTAAGTGCGTATGGAAGCAATTCTGTCAGCCATTGTGATTAACAAACAGCGCCAGTCATGGCGTGCTACCCAGCGTTCGGTGATTAATTTTAATTCGTTTTTTTTCTTTGTTTCTTGTGTAGTGAAATAGAGGCGTATTGTGCTTCTGCATATACCGTTCGGCGAGTGAGGTAACCGGAGGCGCTCTTCCTCCTACCCTCAATCCCTTTCCCAATCATCCGTCCCATCCCCCACATATCGTTAAAGGCCGGCAACGCACGTGCAGCTGCCTCTGGTGTTGCAGATGTACTTGTGCGACGGTAATAAATCGGTGGCCAGAGTCTCGTTTGCTTGCAAGCAGGATGCAGCACGTACCCCGCCGACGCATAAGCGTATCGTGCTAACAAAACACCCGCGTACACAACGTGCACCCGGGATACAGGGCGGTCCTTACCGCCCCCTGCTATCGAAACACAACGACCGTCCGAGACGAGGCCCGGACCTCCCTCGGACGGTCCTTAGATTGCTTACCATAAAGAGGTAAGCAGTAGACGTACTCTTGCACATCTACTTAAAGCATAAACGCCCGCGGCCTCAAGGACCCAGGCGCAAACCTATGAAGCTGTAAAAGCCAAAACGGCTAACAGCAATAACTTCATCGAATACATACATACGTACGCAGCACGTACGTAGGTGATTCGGAGAAAGATCTTATAATAAAGATAAAGTGCTTGTATACATAACTCATTTTGTCGCATAAGTTCATAGAGGTACATAATATTCAAGAAATGAGGAGATCAAATATCAAAATCTAATAAAAAAAAAACGAGAAAATTTAATGACTTTTCACTTACACTTTTTTCACTAATTTATTTGAACAAATAATTATATAGTATATGTTATTTTGCCCGATCCAGTGTTGAGGATGGTGGCTGAAAAGTAATTTTGATCAACGTTAACTAAATTTTGCGGTAAGGTCGCTTGAAATTCCACTTCATTTCGAACAACGCCCTTCCAGAAAATTTATCAGTAACTTTAGTGGTTTAGTTTCGTTCATATTGAGACAGTCATACATGCCGGTGTTACGCCAAAAGCATAGTACTTTAAGAAAGTGAATAATTTCCTACAAGTGAATAATGTAACAGACGAAATGTTTAATAGGGAACTTAAATATTTATTTAATCTCTATTGCATTCCTTTATATAGAAGGATACAAAAGGCGGACCCGTGAAACGTTGGTGTGGTGAAATTTAAGACTAAAGAAAAAGTAACAGCCCACCGCTGGGAAAGGACTCCTTATCAAATATCTGAGAGGGTTCTTGGATCCGGGAAGGGGCCGCCATGCTTCGCCAGTGCGTGTTGGCGGGCTTCACATAACCTCGACATAATATTTTTTATTAATTCTAAGATACGCAGGTTTTCATTCACCGCCGAGCACGTGGAAAATGCAGCCTTTAAAATTGCTATTAACAATTCTCGTTGTGCCGGCCACTGGGGATCGAAGCCAGGTCACACGCGCTCTTTGAAACTAAAGTGAGCTCACTAACCACTAGGCTACCATGGCTCAAGAAAAACTAACAGTACCGAATAAATAATAGTACTACGTCGTGATAGACAGACTATATATTTTTATAGCGTATTATATTTTTTTTTACAGATACCGAGTATAAAAATAAAAAGCTTTCCACTCAAAAGCTTTCTTCAACTAACGAGATAGGTCTGTATCTAACTTAAGGTGAAGAATTTCCACAGTTGCAATAGCTAACGAGTTCTCGACGCCATCTGCAGTGGGCATAGACCACGAACAAAAAGGCAAAAGTGAAAATACCTTTTTAAAGGAAAATTCTCAACGCGTAACTTCTTAAACCATTGTTTATTTAATGTAGATTTAATCAGTTGTTGACCATAATTTATTATAAATTTCCCTCTGCAATAAAAGAACAGCCATGTGTAAGGCTTGAAACAAAACTACATGACCGATTGGTTGACAAATATTTTTTGCGCAGTAAAAGACTTCCTTGCAGCTATATAATGACAGCTAATAATTATGTTTGTGATACCCAAACACCAAGACCATAGTCTAAGAAACCTCGATCTATATCCCAACACATACATAACAATGCAAAGAATAAAGTAATGTACACAAACCTATGAAAGTTTCCTCATACTGTATGTCAGTTTGTGAATATACATAGGTTACAAAATAAATAAAAAAAAAATCCTTAACACATGCAGGATAGTCCGCAAATTTCTGACAACTAGTGATAACTATGCATTCCGTTAGAGAATTCAATTTTAATTTCCTTACTGCGACACTTGGTCAATGACCCATGTCTCAGCAACTCTGTATACCCCTTTAAAGGGAGAAAACAATTTAATAACGAATAATATTTATCTGTTTATTTTATTACAAATAAATTTTAATAAAATGTCACATGTCTTATTCTCCAAATATCCTTGTTCGCCTGCAAGGCACCTGCTGCTCCTCTGCTGTTTCAGTTGTACGTGGTCGACGGTAATCACTTACCATTAGGTTAGCCGCATGTTCATTTGCCGCCTTTACTAAAAAAAAAAACTGTCTCTACTCTAATTCACCAATCTGTCTACACAGCAAAGTGCATGTGAGCAAGCATCTCAAATAACTAATAACAACTTCCCGCCGTTTTCTTGAAGACGCTTATGTTCTAGATGGACTCATCAATGATTAAAAACCTATACCATCTCAATAGATACAAATGTAAATCCAATAACGCACAGAGTATTGAAAACCCTGGTAAAATTAAAGAAGTCTTAACATTCAACGCGCGTGGGAATCGTTGAATTTTAAATTATTACCTTGCTCTCTACCTTCTTGTAACGGTATCGTAAATTCCAACTCATTAAACACTTATTTAAACGATAAATTATACCAACTCTCTTGATACCGTGGTACTCTTTGAGACGTTTTTCAAAAGATAGGCGATGAATTAAAAACAAACAATTCCATTTTCACCACGCTAATCACATAAAATAAAAATAACTAAATGACTTCGAAGAACTTTAATAAATAAAAGCGACTTAACGAAAAGACTTAACTAAAATATAAAACTTCACGAATCTGCTGAATTATTCTAGACCAACCTTTACCATTAAAAATTATAAATACATATTCTGAAAGCGTACAAATTAGTGATGTAACGAATATTAGATTTCTCTACTGAACTCAAATAATGTTTTTCTTTTTAAATATGGCGCCAAACTGGCAAATGATCGTTCTCTGAGAACGTTTGTGAACACCGGCCGTGTATGGTACACGTTCTAAAGACATTCGTTTTGAATTGACTCATAATAGAGTTTCAAATGTTTCTAAGTTATGCCACGTGAAGGGTTAAGCGGAAAGTAAACAGAGCGTTTGCTTAAATTTGTTGCTGATAGTTGATTCGCAAAGACTTTTTCAAGTCAAAGTAAAGTTAAACTAAAAAAGATTTTGTAAAGTCAAAGTAAAGTAGACTCTAACTGTAGTTTAACTTTACTAAAGTAAAGTTAAACTACAGTCAGTAAAATCAAGACTGTTCACTTAATATAAAGAGAAAGGATTAAAAGATACGCTATAATATATTATCAATAAAATACCTAAAATATAGTAAAATAAATTTAAAAAAAAACCTAGCGAACGGAAGCCCTCGACAGGGGAGACCAGACGGCCGATGGGTTAGGGGAAAGGGAAATAAACCAGCGGACGATAAGAGCGGTATCGAGAAGCACCGCCTTCTCCATTTGAGCTCGGAGCGGTCAATCACGAAGTCTGCCGTCTCAGATGTCCCGTGAAGCGGACTGTGGATTTGTATTATCATTTTTAATCAGAAATATATCAATATTGTACATTTTAGCAGTTTCATTGTCATTTGCAAATGCAAATATTCGTATACTAATACATCACTAGAACAAATAATATTTGTTTACCCAATAAAACGTCAGTTCGTCCGCGCAGACAATCTCTCGTTCTACTTAGTAAAGTAACTATTTTACGTAACTTAATTGTAGCAATTTATTGTGCTGCTTGATACTGGCAGCCACTGTTTTATTTTTTAAATCGGGTAGAATTTAATTTTTTTCCCCGAAGCTTTTCTTCGAAGTTTTATACAAATCCAAGCTCAAGGCCGAAGCTGAGGCGTTCTATTATTATTATTTTTACTATAAAAGCTTGGTGTTTCACCCATTTTAAAATTATAGTTTTATGTAGTTTTATCTGTAAGTCTTTATTATATATAGTTATGAATAGTTTTGTCTGTTACTCTATAGGCTATAACGTAACTATAACACGAGCAATAAGTAATAATGAGTTAGACTTAATATACGTAAAAATTCTCCTGAACTGTATTAAGTCGACTCTGTAGTTAGAGTCAAAGAAACTGAACTTATATATCATAGATAAATAATTCGAGACTCATAAACATTGAAAATCAGTTATGTAGTTTTATTGCGTTCTATTAATAGTAATAATGAACATACAACACCTTAAATATTAAATCCCATAATTCTCTTTGACCCTCCATTGTTGTTTTGAAAACCAGCTCGGAATTTGATTATATACTATAATTTGCGCTTTTCACCTATGAGTACAAACAATGTTATCAAATGGTACAATTTTTGAGTTTAACTTATACTTATACTTGTACTGAAACTAGTAAAGTTCATTATTATCTGTAAAGGAACAACAAACATTTTTTTTAATAAAATTATACATTTCCTTTTAAAATTTGGTTTCCTAAAAATGTAGAACAAGAAGTCATGGACGTTTAATAGGAAAGAGTAATGTTATGTCATACTATTTCCGACACTATTACAAAAAGATTAAAGGTGTAATTAGAACGAATAGAAAAATCTACATTAGTTGTTCTGACTCCGGACACCCAGTTCCAGTTAATTACGAATCATCAAAGCCTAATCCAACGACGCCCCCACAAGATGGAGTGACGACCTGCGCAGTGTTGCGGGAAGTCGATGGATGCAGGTGGCTCAGGGCCGAGCTTCGTGGCAATCTTTGGGGGAGGCCTATGTTCAGCAGTGGACTTCTGATAGGCTGGAATGATGATGATGATGAAAGCCTAATCTGAATCGCTGATACACTGCAATAATAGAGATAATTGACACATGAGGCTTAACTTAAGCCATAGTATAATGATATCGTTACTTATCCTTTAACAGCCTGTAAATAGTCCACTGCAGGACAAAGGATTGGCTATAATCAGCACGCTTGGCAAGCGGCTTGGCGATCATAGCTGCTTCCCGTCATCGGTCTGTTTATTTTTAGTATGATATTTTTCAAGATGGTTATCTCGTTATCTGTCTGTAGACATTATGAAATTTTACTTTAGTCGTTACATCCACGGGAAGAATATGAAGGAGTTGTTGCAATTAGTTGGATAAAAATACAAATATAGTACAAATGTTATAACTTTGCCGTTCTGCAACCAGTCTTAGGAAGCGGTAGCGCAAGAGCAAAAATATATAGATAAAAACAAAACTTTTAAACTTAAGTTCTAATTTTTTAATAATAAAGGAGTATTTGAAAGGGGTGTTGCGAGCCGGGAGAAGCCCGCCCTGCTGCTCCAGTGCGTGTTGGCGGGCTTCACATGTTCTCGAAATAATGTTTTTTATGATTTCTCAGACATGCAGATATCCTTCCGATGGTTTCCTTCACCGCCGAGCACGTGGTAAATACAGTACATAAAATATATAAACAATTTTATTTAATTAATGTAATTGTTATACAACAGTTTGACGATTGTTATATACGAATATCGCTGCAACCAGCTCTTCTGAAATACTAGAAATGTCTTAAAATGGTCTTGAAACTGATACCTGAACTGACCTGACTTGCAATATGAATTTCGGTCCAATAAATCGGCAGAATACACCGTTGTTTCATTTTAGCAGAAATACGCTTTCGTTTCTTACTATTCCGGCCCCAAACCCGCAATCAGATCAACAGACCAGGGAACGTATGTTTTCGCCTTAGATTTCTATAGTAGCACAGCCACAAATCGTAGCTTTGGTGTAAAAATTGCAGCATCTATAGTGAATTCGTGTTATTTGTGTTGGGAACTACCCCAGGTTAGCGTATTGGGGCCCGTTCTATTCCAAATTATAGAAAATTATTTGTGTGACCAAGAACTACAAATTTAGCTATTTTTGAATTTCCGTTTACACCATTATCACGAGAAAAAGCCGAGCTATCTTTGTAAATAATATCAAAGTTTTTATATCAATATCATCAATAATATTACTTTGAATATTTCATAAACAAAATTAACAATTTTTCCGTTCAAATCTCAAATAATTTAAACACTCCACTCACTTATATACACACACAGATATATACTGACATAAAATATCAGCAAACACACACTCACTTTCCCATGCTCAGCTCCGGGGGGTCGCGCTCAAGTCACCACTAAGCCCACAACTCTTAAATAGTCACTCTAAAGTCGCAATTTGCTGTATACGAAAGTTGTATAAGAACAACAAGGTCGAAGCTATTAGTACATTGTAGTGTTTTTCATGTTGGAAGCGAGACAGCGGTCGGAAAGTTTCGACAGTTTGAAAATTTGCGGCCCGACGCCGTAGTTACTACTTACTATAATGACGAAATTACGAAAGTCAAAGCAGAGTGAACTAAATTTCAAACAAAAAATTTTAAAAGATTGGAACATTATTTCTTTTTTTAAGGCAAAGGAGGCTAACGTGCAAGTGGCTCACCGGATGGTAAGTGAATACCATCGCTCATTTAAATTTACAGCAACAGCGGAGATATTTGGGAGACGGAAGGCACGATGGCGAGTGGGGTTGGGGAAGGGGGTGTGGGCTTTCGGTTATCTCACTCACCGAACGAAACGCAGAAGCACAAGATGCCTCTACTTCATGCCAGTATCCTCCGAGGTCGCGATTCTAGTCCGGTCGAGCCGGCCCATTCGAGCAGCAGCTGAAGCCGCTGCTTGGCTCTACCACGTATGAAACATTAACATTATTCCAAATGTTAAATATAGTACATTAGAAGCTTCTTAATTTTATTGGTCCTCCGCAAAGACGCAGGGTGGCCAACCCCTTGCTATTTTAAATGTTATCCGTGTACCGTCCGGTATGAGCGTAAAAATCTGTCACTCACTTCCTCTCCGTGGGTGGCTGTCGTAAGAGGCGACTAAGCGAAATACCTTCAAAATCGCAATGGTATGACAGATGACGTGAGAGGTATCTACCAAAATTTAGATGATCAATGGCGGACAGCGGCGTCTCAAGTCGAGGTGTCTGGTAATGCGATATCCGCTTGCGTAGCGTGTCGATTAAGGGAAAGGTAAATCCTCCTTATGGGAGAAGCCCGTGGACAGCAGTGGACTATTTACAGGCCGATAAATGTAAACCGCTAGTAGTATGTGGTAGACTTGAGTTCGGAAATTTGGAAATTCTTTCCGCCATCAGTCCGCCATCAACCCGCCATCTGTCCGCCATAACGACGTTTGTTAGCCATTACGGTACACGAGCTTGACCTTTCCAGATTATCTCACGAACACACAACCGACAATATGATAAATTAGCACAACAGAATCTGTATATAATAATTTGTATTCGGATTATTAAATATAGTATTATTGAAAATTATTAAAACAACATATTCCTGCATATTAATTGTCTATGATATATTGAAAATAAATGTCATATTAGAATCAGCAATGGTACAAAAGGACTGACGCTTATCAGCTGTATGACTAGGTGCAGTTTACCACTATTCTATATATAGTGCGCCCTGACCACTATTCTTACGGCTTTAGCTGGTAAGTTAAAAGAAATAAATAAAATCTTCCTCATTTATTATTAATCTGTTCCATATGTGTTCCATATAGGCTTTACGCATAAACGTGTGTGAAAAAAATTACGTTGTTAAGTTGTTCCCGCAAATTACGTTAGGCGTACATTTTTAATTGCGTTTTAATGCAAGGACGCTGGTGCATATTAAAACATTGAATGGTTCCCGTGAAGTAACGTACTGCCGGTGTTTTAGATTTAACTTTTTAACCGGTTTAATTCGAATATTTTCGAGGGCTCTTAATTTAATCCACATTTTGTGTAAATACACTTTCGAGAAGGCTCACGCATATTTTGTTTACGCGTGATATTTTTTTTTGTTTCATAAAGTAAATTTTCCTTATGTGGGGTTAGTAACGATATCTTACATAGAATTCTTTTCTCCGTCCTCATGTTTTGAAACGACCGACGCTTGATGCTGCCCACATTCTAATAATATACTTATAATAACCGAATAGCTAAAACATCAATCTCCTATATAAAAGAGGAATATAAAAGCATAATAAAACGCGATAAAATCCGTAAATAATAGTTTCATTTCAAATCCGAGCTCAATTGTTCGAGTGACATGCGAGTCTATTAGGGACTAACAAAGAAGCTTTGATATTTATATATATATATATATACAAGATAATAAAGTTCTGCGCAGAATCGGCCAGGAGGACATCATCATCTCGCCATCATCTTTATCACCTAAAAGTGGTAATAAAAGAAGATTGAAAATTGACAAATATAAAAGATACGCCGTGTCTTGAACACTCAATAGATTAAATAAGCGTACAGAAATTTAGTGTTCCATTTAGAGCTTCGAAAAAATAATATGATTTGACGTTGAGGAGGGTTGAGGAGGTAAATATCTCATTTATAATTACAGTTGCGATTCGAGACGTGACAAAGTTCTAGAAAAGAAATTGGCAAAATGTGTATCTATTGCTATTAGATACACTTTTAAGAAATGTCTTTTTTAATCATTGTATATATTTGTTAAAATAAATATACCTATTTGGTTTCTATTTTGCGATCTTCTTTCTTAACGTGGTAGAGCCAAGCAGCGGCTTTTGCTGCTTATCGAATGAGCCGGCTAGAGGGGGTTGGTACCACGGCCTCGCGGAATACCGGTGTGAAGTAGAGGCATTTTGTGCTTCTGCGTTTCGATCGGTGAGTGAGGTAACCGGCAGCCCACTTATCCTCCCCAACCCCCTCCTCATCCTCCTTTTCGTCTTGCAATTATCCTTAAAGGCCTGCAACGTACCTACAGCACCTCTCGTATTGCACGTGGGCGACGGTAAGCACTTAACATCAGGTCAATCGCTTGCTCGTTTGTTGCCTTTCCGAAAAAAAAAAAAAAGATCATGTTACAGATATGTAACCCAGTAACTGTACCATGAATTGGTTTCCTTATTTTTGGTTTTAATAGGGACTGTCGGCGTTACGATGCGCCGCTCTTCCTAGCATGAGTGGCAAAAATGTGGCAGGAGGCTGGTGAGACCGGGAGGTAGCTTAGCTCACCACTATGGCCTCGGGGATGCGAACTCGGAACGGTCTACGTGAAATTGGAGGACGTGAAGGTTGGTGCGCTGGTGTTAAGGCGCGTTGTGCCTGGTGGGAGGAGAGGAAGAGTTGTCTCATGTAAAGTAGTGAAGTAGCGGCCTGCAAGTGCTCACAGCTGGGCAAAAGCCTCTTTCTCAAATATCTGATAAAGGTTCGGAGCCGGGAAGGGCCCGTCACGCTGCTCCAATGCGGGTTCACACACATTTTTTTTATTATTTCTCAGACATGCTGGTTTCTTCACGATGTTTTACTTAACAGCTGAGCATCTGATTAATAAGGCACTTGAAATTGAACCCAGGTCACTAGCGTTCTTTGAAACTAAAGTTAGCGCCGTTGTCTCCCGAGGAGAGACTTTCCCAAAATCTCCAGTTACATACCTATTTGTCTCCTCAGCTCTCTGGGTAAAGTATATTAACCCACGCTCCACCACTAAATACCTCACGCCTATTAAAGGACAGCGCTGGGTCCCTTAACATCATATCCAAAGAACAGTTCAGTTTTCGAGCAAAACACTCCCCAGCCAGCACGTAAGCTTGCTGCAAACTTAATAGAACTTTGATTATAAAGTGGTATGGCAAATATGACTAGGTAATTTTTTTTAATACTATCGCGGCAATCCTACTAGTATAATGAGAAGGGTCATCCTTTTTTAAGGACCGATAAAAATAATTAAAATGAATACCTAATCTTTTATCTGTAGCAGTAACAACCTATCCTAACAAGAAACTAATTTTCTCAACAACAAGAAGCTGTTGGGACAACTATTCATTAGTGTTCTCTATCTCCAGGTGTCTCAAATGCCATACTTTCATAACCTTATTTTGCCGTGTACTTGATTCTATTGTACATGTTCTTGTATCTGAGAAAAAAAAGTTATTATTACTATATTGCGATAAGAAAAAAATTGGAAATTGGAAAAAAATTGGCGAGGACCCATTTTCACGGTCTACACGAGGTTTAAACAAAAGTTCGACTATTTTCTCCTTTATCAACGGTAATCCAAAGTACTGTAAGGTATCGTGCCCTATTAGAATGGGCCTTGTATTATTCAGAGCCTCCTCTAGTTTATCGAAAGTCCTATTCGTTAACAGCACACCAGCAGCGTCTGCTGTTGTGTACCGTTATATATAATTTACATTATTATTTGCGTGACACATGCGAATCCCTTACGTCCAATCTGTTAAATCCAGCCGGACCGACAGCGTTTAACGCTGATCCCGACATAACCGGTTACTGCTTTGCAGCGGCAGGTAGTTATGTCGGGATCAGCGTGAAGAACCGGATCGAATAGAACCCCGCGCTTAGAAGATACGCTGTCGGTCCGATACATGGTATTTCCCCACGTATAAAAAAAATAAGTAATGAATCAAATATGGCATACGTTTTTAAGCATGCAGGTTGTTAACTTTTGACGAATTAGAAAGAAAGAAAGAAGCCCTCTCATTAACCTCATTCAGTTATATACATGTCTTAATTATTTATTTAATAAAGGGCAGATTTTCGATTAAGGGTAAACCACTAGAATTTATGTGCTTGACGCTGTATGATCACCGAGTCCCCTCCGCGCAGCATCCCACGATCTTCCACACTATGTGCTGATGTGACAATCGGGGCGTCGATCGATAAGCTTTATTGCGTACGCACTTGCATTGCATATGCAATCTGTGTGCATCCTTCATACTTTCTGTGCTGTGAATTATTTATCTACGCCGGCATTCAATTGAAGACTAGAAGTTAAGTGGTGGCAGAGAAATAGGAGGTTCCCTAATCCACCAGCGTCGGACCAGGTAGATGGTTGCTGTTATGCTTTCGAAATCTTACCCTGTCTTTTCTATAACCACCTGTATGTAGAGTTTATCTATACGTTTTGAAATGAAATTCATGACATATTCTGTCGAGTTGCATTGCTTTTATCTCTTGAATTAAAAAAAAGAAGCATGTCGCAAGCGTAGCAAATTTTTAAGACAGAGCGCAGAATCCTTTGTGTGGTTTTATTAAAATCTTATGCCTTTCATTCCTTTGGCTGTATGTAATTCCTGAACGGATATATTCATCTCGTTCTTTTGTCTTCAAAATTAATTCATGTAGATGGTAAGACTCTTTATAATTGGACAGTTAAAAACAAAAATATATTTGCATGTCATTTATCTGAAGATACATCTTAATCGGTACAAAGTATATAGAAGGCAGAATCCTAAAATAGTTACGCATAACCTTTTAGGTTATAATAGGTCGTAAGCTCCGCCCCTGTCTAAGAGACGTCTGATAAGGAAGCACTCTCTAATCTATTTCTGCCGCTATGAAGCCACAGACGCGTTCAGGTTAGACAGATATAGAGAACCAGCTTTCTTACTGTATACGTCCACTGTTGGGCAAAGGCCTCCTTCTAATATATCTGAGAGGTTTTTGGAGCCGGGAAGGGCCTGCCAAGCTGCCAAAGTAAGTGCTAATCGGCTCTTACTCGGACTCTTTTACGATCGCTCTGACAGTATTAACTAATTAAAAATTCTTTGAACTCTATAGTCATTGAGACTTTCGACTCCATCGGAAAGTCTATCATTGTACAAATCGAACGTGTTGCAAATAACATGAGCTTTATAATTTTTTTTTCAAAGAGCTTAAAATTTCTGTTACTTGTTATTTACAGATTACAAATATTTAGTATTTTTACTGGTTGCTTTGAATATAGTAAAAAAATGCGGTAACCTTATTAGGTAGCCAATTATTATTTCGAACGCATATTTGCCTCGTGGGTTTTCAATCAACCCGACCTCATACATTGTATGCTTTCTGAATATTTACTCGTACTGGGTAGAGCCGTGGTAGCCTAGTGTTCAGGACGCTCACTTTAGTTTCATAGAGCGCGAGTGAGCTGAATTCGATTCCCGGCGTACCACTAAATTGTTAATAGCTAATATAAGTGATGTATTTACCATGTGCTCAGCGGTGAAAGAAAACATTGTGAGGAAACCTGCATGTCTGAGAATTAATAAAAAAATAAGTAATGAATCAAATATGGCATACGTTTTTAAGCATGCAGGTTGTTAACTTTTGACGAATTAGAAAGAAAGAAAGAAGCCCTCTCATTAACCTCATTCAGTTATATACATGTCTTAATTATTTATTTAATAAAGGGCAGATTTTCGATTAAGGGTAAACCACTAGAATTTATGTGCTTGACGCTGTATGATCACCGAGTCCCCTCCGCGCAGCATCCCACGATCTTCCACACTATGTGCTGATGTGACAATCGGGGCGTCGATCGATAAGCTTTATTGCGTACGCACTTGCATTGCATATGCAATCTGTGTGCATCCTTCATACTTTCTGTGCTGTGAATTATTTATCTACGCCGGCATTCAATTGAAGACTAGAAGTTAAGTGGTGGCAGAGAAATAGGAGGTTCCCTAATCCACCAGCGTCGGACCAGGTAGATGGTTGCTGTTATGCTTTCGAAATCTTACCCTGTCTTTTCTATAACCACCTGTATGTAGAGTTTATCTATACGTTTTGAAATGAAATTCATGACATATTCTGTCGAGTTGCATTGCTTTTATCTCTTGAATTAAAAAAAAGAAGCATGTCGCAAGCGTAGCAAATTTTTAAGACAGAGCGCAGAATCCTTTGTGTGGTTTTATTAAAATCTTATGCCTTTCATTCCTTTGGCTGTATGTAATTCCTGAACGGATATATTCATCTCGTTCTTTTGTCTTCAAAATTAATTCATGTAGATGGTAAGACTCTTTATAATTGGACAGTTAAAAACAAAAATATATTTGCATGTCATTTATCTGAAGATACATCTTAATCGGTACAAAGTATATAGAAGGCAGAATCCTAAAATAGTTACGCATAACCTTTTAGGTTATAATAGGTCGTAAGCTCCGCCCCTGTCTAAGAGACGTCTGATAAGGAAGCACTCTCTAATTTATTTCTGCCGCTATGAAGCCACAGACGCGTTCAGGTTAGACAGATATAGAGAACCAGCTTTCTTACTGTATACGTCCACTGTTGGGCAAAGGCCTCCTTCTAATATATCTGAGAGGTTTTTGGAGCCGGGAAGGGCCTGCCAAGCTGCCAAAGTAAGTGCTAATCGGCTCTTACTCGGACTCTTTTACGATCGCTCTGACAGTATTAACTAATTAAAAATTCTTTGAACTCTATAGTCATTGAGACTTTCGACTCCATCGGAAAGTCTATCATTGTACAAATCGAACGTGTTGCGAATAACATGAGCTTCAAAATTTTTCTTTTCATAGGTCTTGAAACTTCTGTTACTTGTTATTTACAGATTACAAATATTTAGTATTTTTACTGATTGCTTTGAATATAGTAAAAAAATGCGGTAACCTTATTAGGTAGCCAATTATTATTTCGAACGCATATTTGCCTCGAGGGTTTTCAATCAACCCGACCTCATACATTGTATGCTTACTGAATATTTACTCGTACTGGGTAGAGCCTTGGTAGCCTAGTGTTCAGGACGCTCACTTTAGTTTCATAGAGCCCGAGTGAGCTGAATTCGATTCCCGCCGTACCACTAAATTGTTAATAGCTAATATAAGTGATGTATTTACCATGTGCTCAGCGGTGAAAGAAAACATTGTGAGGAAACCTGCATGTCTGAGAATTAATAAAAAAATATTACAACCCGCACTGCAACAGCGTGGCGGCCCTTCCTTCTCCAAAACCCTTTCAGATATTTTAGATGGAGGTCTTTGCCCAGCTGTGGGCACTTTCAAGCTGCTACATTACCTTTACTTTTACTAGGGTAACAGAATTTCGGACTAAATTAATAGTGACACGTTGTATTTATAACATAGTCAGGCATCGAAATTATATAAAACCTTTCTTCGCCCGTCCTCACCAAAGAACGTGGAGGTTATTATGTATGTCCCATATTAAATGTCCCAAAACTTCGCAAAAGCCTTCGCTTAATACTCGAGAAAAGCCCGGACATTCCTGCTCCAATGCGAGTCCTCGAAACTGTATTCTAAATTTCGGAAACGGTAAATTCAGTAAACCATTAAAATACATATCTTTTTTAAAGAAACAGTATGATAACAATTAAGTATATTATCAGAGAGGCCATCTTTGACTTTTATACAAGCCTTTAATCTCTCTGGTCACGGATCTATGAATTTACACACTGGTTCTATGGTAAATTATAATTTAGCCACTGATAGCTCTGAATATTTCTTGAGAGACGCAATCTTGATCAGGACTTGTCCTCCATAAGGAGGATAAAACATAGCCATGAAAATCGGTGAAATTAGTTTGAGTTGAATTCCTTCAAACGAAAAGACTTAGTAGTAGATAGACAAAACAAAGGATTTAGAGTAGATGTATTTAATAAGGGTTCAAGGTTAAACGTCTTACGACAAAACTAATCATATGTTCCTTAATCCGCCAACGCTGATCCTGTAGGCGAAGAGAATTGCAATTAATTTTAATGAAGGTGGAAGAGGAATTCGCATTTATATACAAGTAACTTTCGTACTATGAAATAATTGAATTATATTTTGTTTTAAATGAATAGTTTAACTTGTACTCTAAAGTACAAAGTAAGTACAAGAGAGCCGTGGTAGCCTAGTGGTCAGGGCGCTCACTTTAGTTTCATAGAGCGTCAGTGACCTGGGTTCGATCCCCGGTGCAAGCACCACTATAATTGTTAATAACAATTTTAAGCGCTGTATTTACCACGTGCTCAACGGTGAAGGAAAACATCGTGAGGAAACCTGCATGTCTGACAAATAGTAAAAAAAAAATATATTATTTCGAGGATATGTGAAGCCCGCCAACCTGCACTGGAGCAGCGTGGCGGGCCCTTACCGGCTCCTTAACCCTCTCTGATACTCGTATTTGAGAAGGAGGCCTTTGCCCAGCATTGGGCACTTACAGGCTGCTACTTTTACAAAGTAAGCTACTAGATAGGTATAACCTTCTTACTGCTGTGTTCCCGTTTCAATGGTATACAGAGCCAGAGCCAGTATAATTACGGGCATTCAATCTTAGTGGTCCTCAGGGGTTTTGTTTAGTTTGCAGGTGTTCTTTGGCCTCAGTAGCCATCCACCATTGGAGCTGTTCGTTCGTTTGTCACCCCGGTCCAATAAAAAAACGTCAATTAATTATTCTCCAAACTGTTATGATGACTTCCTGGCTGATTTCGGCCAACTGCGCTGATTGTATTACACTGTACGGGCAAACATAGAAGCACTCACTAGTTCTTAGCATTCCGAATCCGATGTTACGCTTATGCGATAATCGGAGGAAGGATCTATGCAATGTCAGGGACACAGGGAGGCGACACAACGAAACCAGTCCAGAAAACCAATAATGTGTGCTGCACATATATTGATTGCGGCTGGGATTCTGCTTCAACAGACTGTCATAAGTCCACTACTGAATATAAGTTTTTGCCAAGCGACGACCATTGCTGCTGCTCGAATGGGTCGGCCCAACCGGGTTAATACCATGACCTCGCAGAATACCGGCATAAAGTAGAGGCATCTTGAGCTTCTGCGCTTCGTTCGGTGAGCGAGTTGACCGGAGGCCCACTCCCATCTCTCTCCAATCTCAAAAATACTCTTAAAGGCCGGCAACGCACCTGCAGCTCTTCTGGTATTGCAGATGTACGTGGGCGACGGTAATCACTTGCCATCAGGTGAACCGCTTGCTCGTACACCCTTTCTGTTGATCAATTCCGACCGGTTTTTCTCTGCTTCGCGCTCGAGTCTCATCAGAGATTGGTAGTAGAGATCCGAATAAAAGATTTTGCCATTATACCACACAGCATCATCTTATTTCGACTTAATCCGGGTTTCGCTATAGTCTTCTTCTTCGTCATCTTGACTGCTCTTTGACATAGGAAATCTAATTTTCATCACTAGTGATCAATATTTTCAAAAACGCTTTCATTACGTTTCAATAGGAAGTCGCAAATGAGTACACTATTTATTCTTCCACTGAGCTCGTGAGGCACCTAAATTTCTAAATCCAGACTTGTTCAGATCAGGTGAGCCGTTGGAACGTTCACCTCCATTCCCAAATAAAAATAAATAAATAATAAAAGATAGAATGTAATATTAAACAGAAATTTTTCACATTATCTGATATAACATTACTGTAACTTACACTTCCGTCTTCAGAATATTCTCTTCATACTTTCCTACGAACACAATGGTCATCACGAAGTACACTTGACAAATTTTGACATAACAATACACACTACAGCCGGTCCTTTCTTGAATTTACCATTGAAAATGTAACGAGCACGTAACATTTCACAAACGCGAATTAAAATTTACCAAACCTATTAACGTCAAACTGTTAGCACTCGGACAAACTGTCAAGCAAGGAGGCATAATCTTTCTTTGTGATTAACAGGTGTGAGAATGCGTCTTCATCTTGATTTTTATTAAAACAGAATCAAAGAACCGACATAACAGAATATTAGCGTCTATATAAAACGGAGACTGTCTTCTACTATCAGGTAGACCTTTATTTAAAATGAAACTGTTATTGATGGATTTCAAGGTGTTTAATTTCTTTTGGGTGCTTTACGTCTCACATCACGGTCCCCCCGTGACCTTAATTGAAAGTGAATTCGTAAATAATAGTTTATTTTAAAATTTATAGTGTTCGCTTAAATACAAAGATATATAGACAAATCATTAGTCGGTTATAACAAAAAAAAAACATCTTTAACATTTTTCATGTATTTGAAATATTATAATCATAAACTTTCACTCCTTTGAGCAATGTTGGCGAGATAAACTTAAACAAAGAAATTAAGACGGTTATCAAGAGGGGTCACGTCCTTCCAACTTTTGCCGGAAGTTGAGAACTGTGCTTGCATAACAATTCCCGATTGTTGTTTCCAACTCTAGCAATTTATATTAATAAAATGTATTAACAATTCCTAACATTTTTGGATTAAGATATTCAAGGGGTTTATTTTAGAGTTATCTTTCGGAGATTGAAAATTAAAAAAAAAATCAACTATAAGTTTTTATTGGATGTTGTGTAAAAATTTATGTAAACTATATGTATATAGCTGTATCTATACATTTTTCTGTTTGTTTAGGAGTCATATAAAAAAAATATTTAGCGGTTTTATTACTTTCAAAAGTTTACAGCTCATCTCAAAAACTATGATACTTTTAATACTGAAAAAAACTTTGCATCATCCTCAGCATGCATCAGTCAGTCCGATCAGGGATATATTTAATATAGAGATTGAAAGACAGCCCACTGAAAACCAGCGCTGTAATCTCGACTGCAGCATTAAGCTGAGTGTGGTCTGTTCGGCCCCTGCGCCACGGAACGCGTCTAGAGGAGGCAACGTTAAACATTGTCTGCCTAAATAATTGTTTTATTAAATGTGTTGCGTTGCAATGTTTGTTTGTTATTGAGTGACGCAATAAATGTTTCTTTCTTTCTTTCTAAAGATGTGTCTCCCTTATACACACGTGCACACTAAGCCTTTAAATTCCCAATGAATACCGATAGATGGCGTAATAACAATCTTCAAAACTATCGGACCAAAATGAAGTAGACCGATGACGGGCGTCAGCGTCTAAGTTGCGTGGTGTCTGGTAACGCGTTCGTCGACACGCTTTCCGAGCAGGGTGCTGATGACAGGTCCATATCCTGTAATGGACTATTTGGTTACTATGGACAGGTTAGAAAGGAATATGCGAGCATAGCTTTATGCTACATGAAGGTATACCTTCTATATCTTCTGATTTTGCATCATCATCAGCATGCAGCGCTATCGTACCTTTTGCAAGTTAAGAACTCATATCTAGAAGCTCAAAACGGTACGTCAATAATATCTGCTGTGGATTTTTGACACTTTGATCTTTTGGAGTATGGATGCATTTAGAGTGTCCACGTTTTTGTAACATATTTGGGCTTGGACAAACACTTACTGTTTGAAGATTTCGACTTCGTCGAAGCTTTTCAAATGCTACATTTCTCATCTGAATCTATTTTAGTTTATGCTGAACATAAGCCTCTCAAAGAAAGCGTCAACAAAATCCGATATACATATCATGGAAGCTTTGCCCGTTCTGACCCCGCTGGGTAAACGTGTCCGTGAGCAGTGTGCCGGTACCTTTGCTCTGGTAAAGCTCTTCATCACCAGTCTCTGCGATTTGGGTTCGATAAATTTAGATAAAGAAATAAGCACGAATCGTATTCTAAATTCTAATCTAACTAAAACAAATATCAAAGAGCAGAGTCAATGACCCCGAATCGTTAATTGAATACGCCCACATGCATTTGTTACGTCGGGTGATAAATTAGCATTGCGAAAGTACTAATTACTGATTAGAAAGACTACCACTAGTTAACCTTCGATATGGCATGTTTGGCACTTTGATTACAAAACATTGTCGGTTGGATTTTCGAGTTAAGTATCCAACACGCTGGTACGGGTCTTCTTTGATTACTGTTAGTGTTGTTGTAAGGAATTATCAACGATGAATATTTTTCTCGTAATGCCAACCTCAGTCACATGTACAATACAGTGCTGCCACATACAAGTGGTAATATGTCATATGTACCAGTGTTTCCACAACGGGTGCTTTACAGCACATTGTAATAGCCAGTATAATTATGGACTGTGAGATATTCCATCTTAATCCTCTGAAGTGACAACACGTAAGCAACCTTAATCTTCTTCGACTGAAGTAATTTGCAGGTGTCTATGGGCATGCAGAAGGACACCATCAGGTTGACTATTAGCTCGTCTGTCACTAATGTATAGTCCAGTGTTGAGCACAGATGTCTTCCAATAGGTGGGTATGCTGTAATCTCCATTGCCATTGCAGAAGTCTGATGGCTCATTAGCTCACACCGCCAAAGAGAAAGCAGACATGTTTGCCTCTCTATTTGCGAAGAATTCACAACTAGATGCAGCTGATAACTGCCCACCTTTGCTACCTCGTTGTGACTCTGCAATGCCTGAGGTACACATTCGGCAAAAAGAGGTACTCAAAATACTCAGAACTCTAGATGTGAATAAGGCTAGTGGGCCTGACGGCATTCCTGCCATTGTCTTGCGGTCATGTGCGCCTGAGTTGTCTCCTGTTCTGACTCGCCTCTATCGCTTGTCCCTGAGGATTGGTCAAGTTCCGAAGTCCTGGAAGATTGCCAATGTCCAACCTGTACCTAAGAAAGGAAGTCGTGCCGACCCTGCCAACTACCGACCTATCGCAATCACCTCCATACTCTGTAAGGTTATGGAGCGCGTTTTAAACAACCGCCTCCTTGCATACCTGGAAGACAACGACCTCCTCAGTGACCGTCAATTCGGGTTTCGTCGAGGCCGATCTACTGGGGATTTTCTTGTGTATGCTATTCACCACTGGAGCGAAGCCATTGAGAGACACGGTGAAGCTCTTGCCGTGTCTCTTGATATCTCTAAGGCTTTCGACAGGGTCTGGCACGCAAGTCTCATTGGCAAGCTTCCGGCATATGGTATTGCTCCCGAGCTTTGCATCTGGATCGACGATTTCCTGAGGAACAGATCGATTCGGGTTGTCGTTAATGGCGCCTCGTCCGATCTCCATGATATTAATGCCGGTGTGCCTCAGGGGTCTGTGCTCTCCGCGACTCTTTTTTGCTGTACATCAACGACCTGCTGGTAACACCCGATATCTTTGGGTATGCAGATGACAGCACAGTCTCGGGGAGATACTTGTCCGATGCGAAGTCTGGGGCAAAAGTCCAGTCTTTCAGAGAATCGATGACTGAGGGGTGAACTCGACTTTGGAGGCTGTTTCCCAATGGGGTGATGCCAATTTGGTCGAGTTTAACCTCTAAAACACAGGCTTGTCTTTTTCGGCGAAACGGAGTCCATTCCAACTCACTCCGACTTTCCGGAATGTCTCCGTTCCGGTAAATGACCGTCTTGCGCTCTTAGGTCTAGATCTCTCTTCTAACCTAAATTTCGGTCGTTACATCGAGTCCATAGCAAACACTGCCGCCAAAAAACTTAGTATCCTCTCGGGGTGAGACGGTACTTCACATCGGAGCAGCTCTTAAATCTATACAAAGCTCAAGTCCGCTCTTGCATGGAATACTGTTCCCACCTCTGGGATGGTTCGGCTAAACATCAGCTTGATGCTTTGGACTCGTTGGAGCGCCGAGCGAAGAGGATCATAGGCAGTGACTCACTAGTAGAGGCAAAACTTCAAAGCCTCGAACACCGTAGACGAGTGGCCTGCCTCTCGGTTTTTTATCGAATTCATTTCGGAGAGTGTGCGGAGGTTTTGCATAACCTAATACCCTCTTCCCCTTTCCATCACCGAACGACTAGACGCGGCGAGAAGTTCCACCCTTATGTTGTAGACATTCCACCATTACGCACGAGGCGGTTTGCCTCTTCTTTCTTTGTGCGGACGGCTAAGGAGTGGAACTCTCTGCCGAGGTCGGTTTTCCGGAGGCCTATAACCTGGATATCTGCAAGGCCAAAGTTAACAGACATCTAGGCAAGCGTGTACCATCCGAGGCCTCATCTTCGCTTTCCATCGGGCAAGATTGAGGTCAAACGCAGGCCTATTTTTTCATAAAAAAAAAAAAATCTCCACGCAACCACGGCACGCAAGGTTGACAATTGCCAGATAAAGAATTTAATTCAAGGCATACCTGTGATGGGCACACTTAGGGGATGACATGGACTGAAATTTTACCTATACCAACAATATCAGACTTCATGTCGTTGTTTCTTTTTAATTTTCACACGTGGCGTTGTTTCTCACCGCGTCTGGAGTTATTTTGAAACGAGTACTGGCCACTTAATTACTCGTACCGCGACTAATAAAACTAAAAATTAAAAAAAAAAGAACAAAGAAGTTGATTTAAATTTAGAACGGCTGCAACGAGCGAGCGTTCTTTGCCTGAAGCAATTGATTCGAGACAAAAGGGAATGTCGGTGTCGCATAAATTCAATTCAAGATAATTAAGAATGCAGTAGTTAGTCACTGCTCAAAGTCACTGCAACGTAATCGTTACTGTTTTGATGTCAAGTTTATTACACGCTTTGTACGTGGCAGAGCCAAGTGGTGGCTCTTGCTGCTGCTCGAATGGGCTAGCTTGACCGGGGTTACTTCCCCGGCCTCGCAGAATATCAATATTCTGCATCTTGTGCTTCTGCGTTCCGTTCGGTAAGTGACGGTAATCGGAGGCCCACGCTTTCCTCCCCTATTCCGCCTCCCGATCCTCCCGATGCTTCCTTTCATCCGCCATTTATACTTTACGGCCGGCAACGCACCTGCAGCTCCCCAGGTGTTGCAGATGTGTATGGGCGACGGAAATCTTATAAAAAAAACTTTCCAGGGGATTTATATGAGATTTTTATTGGACACGAAATACGTTATATTTGTAAAAGCAGAGACTGCACTTTAAAAAGACTCTCTAATAGGCAATCCGGTTGTTTGGGTTTATTAGTCGATCCATTGAGACCTCTACCAAGACCTCCTCTTATGCTCCTAAGATTTTTCTTAGATTGGATATTTTTAACATTTGCTTTAGTTATTGATTTAGAAAATACTATCTACTTGCAACTAAATAATTTATTGTCTTATAGTATTTTTTATTACCATATACTTTGAATGTATACCTTCCCAACGTCCAAATGTTGCATTACATACCAACAAACCAATAGAAAATTAAAAAAAGAATGTAAATACATTTAAAAGAAACTGGTTTCTCTGTCTACCATAATCTTTCCAATGAAGCTCCAAGTAAAGCTGAAAAGCTTGTTGAAATTACTTAATGACCTGAAACAAACACCAGTTCATGTCGTGTTTTTCTTTTAGAATATTCCAATTTTGCGAACCGGTGTAGATTGTCTTTCACTAACATCGAACTTATTTTCTCATTGTCATATTTGATTTTCTATACTATATTTGACAGGAAATAGACGCGACACAGACAGACATCAAACTGTCACCACAACTTAATATAACACCCTGATAACGTTAAAATTATCATTATAGCTAAAGGTAGCTAATAAAAGTTACTGAACAAACTTTCTTCTTTATTATTTATGTCCTTAACTTTCTGTTCGTTGCAAGTAATTTTCTCCGACCCATAGGAAGGTAAAAGGGATTGTTTGTGACATTTATATAACGAAAGCCGTAATGAAAGTTGAAATTCGTTTTGAAACACGCATGTGAATAAAACACTTGAACTTAAATATCGATACAAGGTTTTAAGCCATTTGGAATAGCTACCAAAGGTAACAAAAGCTCTTAGCCTACCCTTATAAGGAATAGGTGTGAGTGTAATTTACACGACTATATACTTGATAAAATTGATTTCTAAAGTGAAAACAAAAGCAGTACTGAGAAGTCAGTTTCGAGCAGCAAAATAAATTGATTCAATTAAGTTACGTAAACAATTCCTTACTTAAATAGAAACAGAGATAGCCAGCTTAAAATACGACTAACGATTTGAATTGTCTAAATAAATATAATTTGTTTACTTTAGACACTTTCAACTCCAATTTTCAGCCCCAATTCGTTCACAAGAACTTCACAGATTGAGAAGTATATTGTTTTGTTTCGAACAATTACAGTTTCAAAAGTTTAATCGTGAGCCCAAAATGAAACCCCAAACATTTATACCAATCGCTAACCACGTATTGTATTACAATAAAAAAAAAAAATAAGTGACAATAAAATTGCGAGTTCTCACTGTATCCTTGTACTTGGCAGAGCCTAACGACGGGCATTTGGTTGCTGACTCGGGATAGTACCACGACCAAAATGATAATAAAGAATCAATCATTAAACCTTAAGATAATTAAATTCAAACAGTTTATTGTACGCGGTGGAGCCAAGCGGCGGCTTTTTCTGCCGTTCGAATGGGCCAGCTCGTTCGGTTTAGTACCACGGCCTCGTAGAACATCGGTGTGAATTAGAAGCGTCTTTTGCTTCTGTATTTCGTTCGGTGAGTGCGGTGACCCGATGCCCACGCGGCCTGACGCTGAAGAGATGAAGGATGACGTTGAAGAGAAGAATATCGCTATGTAGCATGGACGTTGCAGACTACGACTATTTCTGCCACTATGAATAGGGGAAACACAATCAAGGAAACCGTAATAGATTGAAAATGTAGGTATTTAAGACCGGTTAGTATTTGAGTATAAATAAATATAATAGTTGTTACTCAGTTGGGCTCTTCTTCTTATATAAAAACAATCTGTCTAGGCACCAACGCGTCTACTTCTACCGTGCAGTGTTGTATTACTGTTTGAATGGTATGAAGAGTCAGTACAATTACAGGCTGTGAGGCATTCCTTCTAGGTCCTCAGATTTGACAACGCCCTTCTTAACTTCTCTATTTGAAGTCGATTTCACGTGTCTACGGGCTGATCCACTAACCGTCGTGTACTTATTACTGTACTATAATATAAATAAAAAATACAATATCAGAGTATTCCTATTTATTGTAACAGATATTATCATCCCTTGAACTATGGGTGATACGTGTTGAATACAGAAAGTGTTGTAGGATGTGCTACAACCACATTCATTGAAGAGTAACTTCCGTTTCCATTCGCTGCGTGATTTAAAAGCGTTCTAAATGTAATATCGCTTCACTGGCTTTCAGCTGAAGGTAATTTCATTTATCTAAGCCGGATCGCAACAGCACTATTTTACTATGGTACGTTGTACGGAAATAAAATTCATGATCTATATAAAAGTTATATATTGACACAATTTTTTTTTAATAAACCTACATAGCTCAGTGCTCAGTGACAAGGGTCCGATCCCCGATGCAGGCACTTGTTAATAACTTTTTTAAGTTCAGAATTTATCACACGGTGAAGGAAAAATGTCGCGAAAAAATCTCCATTGTCTGTGAAATATTAAAAAAAGTATATTATTTCGTTGGCGGCGAACCGGTCCCACTCGCCAGTACCAGATCCTCCTTGTTACCTAAACTATGTGTTATTTTTAGCTATAGATATTTTTATTACATTTCTAAGTAATTGCAGTAATATACAAGTCGCTAGTTAATCATGTTATAAGTAATACATTATCTCAATAATTCTAAATACAATTTTCGAATTATAATTGCAATAGAATTATAAAACGTATTACGCTTTGTGTTTACAGCAGCTATCTCACCAACCCATGGGTTGACTGGCAGAGAAAGAAAGGAAGTCCGCCCTTTGTAACCTCAAATTGGGGTGTATGCAATAAAGTATTTAAAAAAAAAACATCGATGATTATTGTATCTATGACTTAATTAACTACGTCATCGTCTGGTATAGACGTAAGAAGCTGCACTCATTTCTTTCCGTAGGTTTTGTTAGAGGCGACTACGGGAGATGCTTTAAAAATCGCAGAGCATGACCGACAGATGACAATATAAACATTTCGATAATTACCAGGTCAAAATTAAGCTACATCGGTTAACGTCCTAAGCACCGTCTAAGATTGGAGGTGGGAGGACTGCAATCGCCAAACCCCTTCCTGGCGATCGATTACGCCAGATTCTCCTTATGGCGGTACCCTTGCACTGACTTACCACGCAGTGGACATTCACAGGTCGGTAAGCTTGTGTGGATGGTGGAAGTGGATGGCGCGGCGCTCATCAAACTGTGTGCGTGGCAAATATTCATGGCTCACTAGCTTCAGTAAACGACACTTAACGGAGATTGAATGAATGAATGAACTGTACTTTATTGTACACTATTAAACAGAGTGTTTAAATAAATAGGCTGCCTTATCGCTAAGAAGCGATTTCTTCCTGGCAACCCAGAAAAAAAAGGAAATATCAAAATAAGTATCAGGTTAGAGTAAGAGAGAGAGGTATATGTCCAGCAGTGTGGTTTTACAGGCTGATAAAGAAAGAAAGAAAATAGTATACATACGGGAAAAGTTGTTTTCAACTATATTGTACATAGCTTAAGAAGTATCAGTAACAATAATCAAATGAAAACTAACTTAACTAACTAATCAAGGATAAATAGATTTAATAAATACAGCTTTACAAAATTGTGTCTATGAGCTATGGGAGCTGTACTCTGTTCTGGAACTATACCACACTACACAATTATGGCATAATCGCAGTATGTAATAATTAAAATACAATTATCATATCAGTTACCATCCACCAGATATTTATTTTAGTACCTTCCTGCAATAGCCTCCTTGCCTGCACTCCCAGTCGCTGAGACTCTGTTCGTCAGTGTCGTATGTCTATAACCATTGAGGTACGTATCTTATACCATATTTTTTTGAGAAATAATAAGATGATTTTTACATTAAAATTATATCAATAGAAGTACTTATGAAGTGTAAATATACAGCAAATAGTTTAGGAGCGATTGACTGATGGTTTATATTTTAATCGAATCTTAGGATACTAATAATACTTTCAGCAACTCAAACTCAAAACTTCTGTAACACGACTACACTATACACTACAAAGTACCTACACTCAATCCTGATGACGGGGTAAAGGGGTTGTAACTTGGTGTTAAGTCGGTAGTAAATTCATTATTCTCGGCACGTACTTTGATAACTTTCAATTTGCTTGACCTCTATCTCTTTCATAGCCTCTTACTTACTGCTTGTGACTGACTACCGACGGTTAGACGCTACTCATAAATATACGGTTAGCGTTTATTGTGGTAGTTTTTTTTTTAAAAAGAGGACCAACGTGCAAGCGGCTAACCTAATAGAGGTCGTGATACTACCACGGTTGAGCCGGCCCATACGAGCAACAGGAAAAGCCGCGACTTGGCTCTACCACGTCAAATGTGTTACAACTACCATAATAAGATCCTATACTTTACGTGCTCGCAAGCACACCTTACATTTGAAAATGATATTGACAATAATGACGTCACAACCTGCAGCTTTAGCTGCTGCTCGAATGGGCCACCACGACCGGGGTAGGACGACGTTTTCCCAGAATACCGTCGCGAAGTAGAAGCATCTTGTGGTTCTGAGTTTGGTGAGTGAGGTGATCGTAGGTCCTGTCCCTACTCCTCACTCTCTCTCTCTTATCCCCTAAATATTCTTAATGGCCGGCAACCTGCAGGTGCTGGTGTTGCAGATGTACGTGGGCGACGGTAAGCACTTCCCATCAGGTGAGGCACTTTCTTGTTTGCCACCCCCCCCCCCCTTGCCATAAACAAGAAAAAGGATTCGCGAGCAGTTATTTGAAATGGTTTGAACTGTACAGCTACCATTTATTGACAACCAAATAAATCATATCTTACAGCAATGAAACGAAAGATAAAAGCCTATAACATATAAGAACATAGTACGCAAATGAACTGGTTATGATTCCTGATGCAGGTATCTATTACTAAAATTGTTAATTGGAAAGTTATGTGTATGTGCTAAATATCATAGAAGTATAATTCCTTTTTGACTAGATCGTCCCATTCATTACATCAGTTTTCACAGAACACCGATTCCTGCCATGGATGATTCGCGAGGCTATTGAAATCAAAAAACATCCTAATTTCAATAGAGAAGATGGTTGGCTACTACTATCGGCTTGGGGTTCAGGGATAAATGTAATTAAATTCGAAACCAAACATACCATTGCACGACCTCATGATTCTGTGATCGGACCATAATTAATAATTAAAAGCTGAAGGTAGCCCGAGTTGACTATGACATCAGGACGTCACTCCAATCCCCCCGTGACCACGGAAGCTCCAAAGCACTCGAAACGTCGGTAACATGAACACAAAATTAAAGTGCGATAAAATCCGTAAATAATAGTTTCATTTCAAATCTATAATAGTGTTCGCGTAAATCCAGGAAACCATTATGTATAAATTTCCTAATTTAATTACTCGTAGACTTCGATTTAAATTTACCTAGAGCAGTTTCGTTTGATCAATCAGTGTGACTTCAATTCCACAGACCTATTCAGCAAAACTTGATTTCAGCGTAAACTCGGCGAAGTGAAACATGTACTTATGTTAACTACGTACATAAAGTAACTTCCGCCAATGAAAATGTCTGATTAAAAAAAAAAAACCTAGGTAACTTTTAACATTAGTCTATGGTAGCCAAGTTATTATTTTTTATGGTAAAGCAGGCAAACGAGCGAGCGGCTCACCTGATGGTAAGTGATTACCGTCGCCAACGTACATCTGCAACAGCAAGTGCGTTGCCGGCCTTTAAGTATATTTGGGGAATGGGATATTTTTGTAAAACATCCAAAAGGGTGGGGTTCCAACCACACAATTTTGTAGAAGATTCTGTAAAGGGAAGCACCGCAGTATGTCGCAATATTTCTGAATCTTTTACTTAATAAATAATACGAATGAGAAAGGAGTGGGAACATAAATCATGTGTAACGTGCATGTTAAGTGCAATACAGTAATACTACTATACTAAATATTTCCCATATTAAAAGACATTTAGTTCACAGTTATCGCTAAACATGGAAATATTTTTTTTAATCAAATATTCAATCGTAATAAGTAAACAATAAAAAACAGTAAAAAACAATTTACAATGTCTCAAAATTTTCGACGACGGACCTCTGAAGCTTTCTTGTATTGTAGTAGTAGAGCTTTTAGCTCTTAAAAGAGGAAGTAAAGCGCTAGTATAGTAGGACAGTAGTACAATACTGCGCCAATGCCATAATTGCATAACCTTAAGGTTTACAATTAAAAATACTAGCGCTGTTTTGTAAAGCTTAAACCGGTTAAACCGATGAAGTAAACTCTGGGAGTTCTGTAACATATGGTGTGTTATCGCCAAGATGCCTAACAGCCTGTATCTATCCTGGCTCTCTACACCTTTTAAACCGGAACACGACAGCTCTCACACGGCTATTTCACGGTAGAAATGCGTAAGAGCCACCTTCTTACCCAGAGGACTTCTAGGCAGAGAAGGATCTTACCACGTAGTTCCCACGGCTCCATGAAGGACCTTACCACGGCTCTTAGATTATTGATTGTTGATAGCAAAATTATCATCTGTAGTTTAAGCCTCGCTGTACGTAAATTTCAAACTGAAGTCATTTTATTTTCTAAGACCCTGTTTATTTAAATACCTAGAGCTTTTCCGTTAAAAGTTATTTAGATAGATCATGCTGTACTACGGCAGACTTATTCGGTATAAATAATTGCAGCGGAGATTAAGGTAAGTGTACCGTTTAATGAGTCTTGCAGCTGTAGGTCACTAAGAATCACAAAGACAAAGTCGACAATTTTGATAAAAATAAAAGGAATGTTTTGGTACGAAATGTTTGATTAAAAGCTCAGATATAAACAGTCGTATTTAAACTCAGTGTAAAATATAGAAATCTCATCCGAGTGACGTTTAAATACTTTGCTGCTAAGCTTTATTACAAACCTGTACGTCTCTGAAATAAAAGTTTTTAATTTTGGAATTGTGAAGTAATCTTGAATGAAAAATGAAGAAATCTTGGAATACGTGAAGTAACTCGGAAAGCTACTTCACCTATTCCAATACACTTACTCCCTTCACGCACACATACACACCCACGCATGCGCAAACAAACAAACACACCCACATACACACAAACACACACACACACATAGAGAGAGAGAGAGAGAGAGAGAGAGAGAGAGAGAGAGACTCACATATACAAATGCAAACTAACTCTGCACGCATGTTACTTTATAATTAATATTTTGGTAAATATAGATAATATATTTCGTTTATTTAAGATATGGAAGACCGACGTCTCCTGGCACAGGCATTTATTTTCTTAAAAGGAGTCTCCAGATAATAGTTATATGTATTCCCGGTGTTTACGTAAATAAAGATATTTTTATTTATTTTATTTTATTTTAGTTTATTTAACAGTCTACCCGATCGTATATGGTTACTGTAGCCCATGGAAACTAGCAAACAACTTCAATCGAAGAACGTTCCTGATACATCGTTAACCATGAGGACCTAGATCTAATGCCTCCTCCTGTAGCTGCTGGCTTGGTATGCCTTTCAAATCGGAACGCAACAGTAGTCGTACTGCTATTTGGCTGGGGTGGTACGTAGCCAGACGGTTCCTGGGTGGTAAAGGAGCTTACCACCAAGTGCGTCTACAGTACTTGTCGTGTGGTGGCAGCGTAAAAAAAAACTCTACCACCTTACGACGCATTTAGCAACCTAATTGGGAAAGCCCACGTTCAATTGAAAAGGAAGAAGAAGAAGAAGTTTCTCAAGAATCGAGGAGCTCCTTAGTAAGACGAATAACATCTCCTTTAATTTTGAGAGAGTTTCAAAAGTTCTTTGGTATATTTCTCTCTTAGAGCCAATAGCCGTATGGGTTAAGGTGCGGACTACGAAACGTGACGTCGTAAGTTCAAGCCCGCCATTCGACTATTGTCGTGAACCACTCCAGGTACAATCTGTAAGCATAGTTGTAGGGTAATTAAAAGAAAAACGAAAAAAAATAACACCCCTGCCTGACTACTGCTTCACCGCTACACGCACTTCCACTTTATGGAATCGGCTGTCGCCAGCGGTATTTCCGAACAGTTACGACTTAGGGACCTTCAAGAAAAGTGCCTATTCCTTCCTTAAATGCCGGCAGCGCATCTGTAGCTCCTCTGGTGTTGCGGATGTTCGTGGGCGTCGGTGATCATTTACCATCGGGTGAGCCGTATGCTCATTTGCCCCCTTCTCCTATGAAAAAAAATATCGCTACTTAAACCTTTCAAACAATTGAAATTCTATTATTATGAGAAATATCAGGACTGATGACTTTAGGAGGTTAATTATTAAGTAGCCATAAGTCGACCTTTTACCTGTATCGTTAATTATATTTTACTTGGTTGATACAACAAAGTAATCTTGAATGAAAATGAAGAAATCTTGGAATACGTGAAGTAACTCGGAAAGCTACTTCACCTATTCCAATACACTTACCCTTCACGCACACATACACACCCACGCATGCGCAAACAAACAAACACACCCACATACACACAAACACACACACACACACACACACACACACACACACACACACACACACACACACACACACACACACACACACACACACACACACACACACACACACACACACACACACACACACACACACACACACACACACACACACACATAGAGAGAGAGAGAGAGAGAGAGAGAGAGAGAGAGAGACTCACATATACAAATGCAAACTAACTCTGCACGCATGTTACTTTATAATTAATATTTTGGTAAATATAGATAATATATTTCGTTTATTTAAGATATGGAAGACTGACGTCTCCTGGCACAGGCATTTATTTTCTAAGACCCTGTTTATTTAAATACCTAGAGCTTTTCCGTTAAAAGTTATTTAGATAGATCATGCTGTACTACGGCAGACTTATTCGGTATAAATAATTGCAGCGGAGATTAAGGTAAGTGTACCGTTTAATGAGTCTTGCAGCTGTAGGTCACTAAGAATCACAAAGACAAAGTCGACAATTTTGATAAAAATAAAAGGAATGTTTTGGTACGAAATGTTTGATTAAAAGCTCAGATATAAACAGTCGTATTTAAACTCAGTGTAAAATATAGAAATCTCATCCGAGTGACGTTTAAATACTTTGCTGCTAAGCTTTATTACAAACCTGTACGTCTCTGAAATAAAAGTTTTTAATTTTGGAATTGTGAAGTAATCTTGAATGAAAAATGAAGAAATCTTGGAATACGTGAAGTAACTCGGAAAGCTACTTCACCTATTCCAATACACTTACCCTTCACGCACACATACACACCCACGCATGCGCAAACAAACAAACACACCCACATACACACAAACACACACACACACACACACACACACACACACACACACACACACACACACACACACACACACACACACACACACACACACACACACACACACACACACACACACACACACACACACACACACACACACACACACACATAGAGAGAGAGAGAGAGAGAGAGAGAGAGAGAGAGAGAGAGAGACTCACATATACAAATGCAAACTAACTCTGCACGCATGTTACTTTATAATTAATATTTTGGTAAATATAGATAATATATTTCGTTTATTTAAGATATGGAAGACCGACGTCTCCTGGCACAGGCATTTATTTTCTTAAAAGGAGTCTCCAGATAATAGTTATATGTATTCCCGGTGTTTACGTAAATAAAGATATTTTTATTTATTTTATTTTAGTTTATTTAACAGTCTACCCGATCGTATATGGTTACTGTAGCCCATGGAAACTAGCAAACAACTTCAATCGAAGAACGTTCCTGATACATCGTTAACCATGAGGACCTAGATCTAATGCCTCCTGTAGCTGCTGGCTTGGTATGCCTTTCAAATCGGAACGCAACAGTAGTCGTACTGCTATTTGGCTGGGGTGGTACGTAGCCAGACGGTTCCTGGGTGGTAAAGGAGCTTACCACCAAGTGCGTCTACAGTACTTGTCGTGTGGTGGCAGCGTAAAAAAAAACTCTACCACCTTACGACGCATTTAGCAACCTAATTGGGAAAGCCCACGTTCAATTGAAAAGGAAGAAGTTTCTCAAGAATGGAGGAGCTCCTTAGTAAGACGAATAACATCTCCTTTAATTTTGAGAGAGTTTCAAAAGTTCTTTGGTATATTTCTCTTAGAGCCAATAGCCGTATGGGTTAAGGTGCGGACTACGAAACGTGACGTCGTAAGTTCAAGCCCGCCATTCGACTATTGTCGTGAACCACTCCAGGTACAATCTGTAAGCATAGTTGTAGGGTAATTAAAAGAAAAACGAAAAAATAACACCCTGCCTGACTACTGCTTCACCGCTACACGCACTTCCACTTTATGGAATCGGCTGTCGCCAGCGGTATTTCCGAACAGTTACGACTTAGGGACCTTCAAGAAAAGTGTCTATTCCTTCCTTAAATGCCGGCAGCGCATCTGTAGCTCCTCTGGTGTTGTGGATGTTCGTGGGCGTCGGTGATCATTTACCATCGGGTGAGCCGTATGCTCATTTGCCCCTTCTCCTAATGTTAACATATACGTAGTGGAAGCAACATTTTAGAAACAGCGCTCTTGGTGTTTTTATTTATTTTAGTTACATTGTAAAAGGCAACATCCTTTACAATGTTAACATATACGTAGTGGAAGCAACATTTTAGAAACAGCGCTCTTGGTGTTTTTATTTTATATTCTAATCACTTCACACTACATGGTAGAGGTGGTATGGTTGTGGTGGTAGTGGTATGGTAAATGATAGAGTCGGGAGAGGAATACCTGGAGGACATTTCACGATTAAATCGGAGACGTTCTGAAAAAAAAAGGCCAGGTCAAGAGTACTCTAAAGCAAAGAGCATGCATGCGAGGATTGATGAAAGTGGAAGAAACGAAAGACGTATGTCAGGAACGTAGCAAGTGGAACAAGATTGTCTCTGTCTACCCCGTTGGGAACAAGGCGTGAATATATACATACATACATACAATCACTTCATAAACTCAAAGCTCAGTGGTTACCTACAGGATAATTGGTTGTTATTTAACGGTTATGTCACTCTCTTTACTGGTGGTTTCCATCTCTGCTTAGATCTTCGTTTGGTGAGGATCCACCTTTCATTCAATGATAATTAGTTACTACAGCACATGGACACCTGCAAACAACCTCAATTGAAAGAAGGTCATAGACGGGTCATCTGAGAGGATTAAGACGGAAAGCTTCACGGCCTGTAATTGCACTGGGTCTATATACCTTTACAGACATAACAGAACAGTTGTTACACTGTTGATTAGCGCCCGAAGTAAGCAAAAAGATTGGACGGCGGGGACAAGCGGCGGCTTTAGCTGCGGGGCGAATGGGCTAGCTCGACCGGGTATATACCACGACCTCGCAGAACACCGGCGTGAAGTAGAGACATCTTGTGCTTCTGCGTTTCTTTCGGTGAGTGTGGTAACAAGGCACCCTCTCCCTCTCCCTATTCTCCTCCTCATCCTCACTCCTATCAACCTAATACCCTTAAAGGCCGCCAGCGCACCTGTAGCTCCTCTGGTGTTGTGGATGTTCGTGGGCGTCGGTGATCATTTACCATCGGGTGAGCCGTATGCTCATTTGCCCCCTTCTCCTATGAAAAAAAATATCGCTACTTAAACCTTTCAAACAATTGAAATTTTATTATTATGAGAAATATCAGGACTGATGACTTTAGGAGGTTAATTATTAAGTAGCCATAAGTCGACCTTTTACCTGTATCGTTAATTATATTTTACTTGGTTGATACAACAAAGTAATCTATGTACGATGCATAAGCTAAATAGCTGTTACGCTATCATCGGATTAAAAGCGTTAAAAGCGAAAACGAAACGTAAATGGACGGACATGAAAGTTCAATTTTAGTTACATTGTAAAAGGCAACATCCTTTACAATGTTAACATATACGTAGTGGAAGCAACATTTTAGAAACAGCGCTCTTGGTGTTTTTATTTTATATTCTAATCACTTCACACTACATGGTAGAGGTGGTATGGTTGTGGTGGTAGTGGTATGGTAAATGATAGAGTCGGGAGAGGAATACCTGGAGGACATTTCACGATCAAATCGGAGACGTTCTGAAAAAAAGGCCAGGTCAAGAGTACTCTAAAGCAAAGAGCATGCATGCGAGGATTGATGAAAGTGGAAGAAACGAAAGACGTATGTCAGGAACGTAGCAAGTGGAAGAAGATTGTCTCTGTCTACCCCGCTGGGAACAAGGCGTGAATATATACATACATACATACAATCACTTCATAAACTCAAAGCTCAGTGGTTACCTACAGGATAATTGGTTGTTATTTAACGGTTATGTCACTCTCTTTACTGGTGGTTTCCATCTCTGCTTAGATCTTCGTTTGGTGAGGATCCACCTTTCATTCAATGATAATTAGTTACTACAGCACATGGACACCTGCAAACAACCTCAATTGAAAGAAGGTCATAGACGGGTCATCTGAGAGGATTAAGACGGAAAGCTTCACGGCCTGTAATTGCACTGGGTCTATATACCTTTACAGACATAACAGAACAATTGTTACACTGTTGATTAGCGCCCGAAGTAAGCAAAAAGATTGGACGGCGGGGACAAGCGGCGGCTTTAGCTGCGGGGCGAATGGGCTAGCTCGACCGGGTATATACCACGACCTCGCAGAACACCGGCGTGAAGTAGAGACATCTTGTGCTTCTGCGTTTCTTTCGGTGAGTGTGGTAACAAGGCGCCCTCTCCCTCTCCCTATTCTCCTCCTCATCCTCCCTCCTATGAACCTTATACCCTTAAAGGCCGCCAGCGCACCTGTAGCTCCTCTGGTGTTGTGGATGTTCGTGGGCGTCGGTGATCACTTACCATCAGGTGAGCCGCACGCTCGTTTCCCCCGTTCTTCTATAAAAAAAACGTGGAAAACTCACACCAACGAGTTTTTAGAAACATACGTACGATTTGCCAAGGCATGGGCACTCACGCTGCGACAGTCATGAGTAACTTACCTATGTCATGTTATCCCAAAAAAGCTCAATGAAAAGTGGGTTAAATGGACTAAAATGTCTAGACTTCTGACCTCTCCGATTTAGAGCTAAAGTTTTTTTTTATAATAAAAAATATAAAAAGACAGTTACTTGATTTAAAAAGATAACTATAAAAGGCAATCGGCTATCAACAGTGATCCTGCCAGGCCGTATATTCGCTATAGGCTAAGAGCCTGTCAGTATACGAGCACAGAGCTTAATTTATAGTCCCGCAGCAACTACAGCGGTGGTTCGTTCAATGTTGTCGGGTGTAAAGGTTACTCTGTGGGAAAACATCGCTTTATTAAATTTTCGTACAGTATGATCCGCTAGATGTGTTATGTTTTCGACCGAACTTCTAAATTAATTTTACTTTGTAAACCGTACCAAATAATTTAAGACTGCACGCACGTTACGTTGCCGTTCAAAAACATCTTCTAGAGTAATAAAAATACTAAGCTGTAAGGCATTCCATCTAAATCTTCATTTTTATGGATGGTAGCTCGAACGGGCCGGCTCGACCGGATTAATACCACGACCTCGCAGAATACCGGCGTGAAGTAGACGCATCTTATGCTTTCTGCGTTTCGTTCGGTGAGTGAGGTATCCGGAGGCCCACTCCCCCTGACCATTCCACTCCTTATACTCCGTCCCATCTACCAAATACTCTTAAAGGTGGGCAACCTGTAGATCCTCTGGTGTTGCAGATGTATGTGAGAGACGACGATTACTTACCATCAGGTGAACCGCTTGCTCGTTTGCTGCAATTCCCATAAAAATATAAAAAAAGTACTGGTTAACAAAGTAATGTCATTTATGACGTCTGTAGTCAAGCACTGAGAACCTAACGGTCAGCTAGCCTCGTCCTGGTGATTGCCACGTAGTCACCTCTTACGCCACCCATGGGAAGAAACCTTGGCAGATTCTTACGCCGTAATTCCAATAAAATATTAGCACTCACAAAATATTTTACATTTACTATGCCATTGCCGTTATAAATCCCGTAAATGGTAGAGTCGGGAGAGCAATGCCTAGGCGAACATTTCAGCATCAAATCGGAGACGTTCCGAAAAAAGGCCAGGTCAAGAGTACTCTAAACCAACGAGCATGCATGCGAAGATTGATGAATGTGGAAGAAGCGAAAGACGTATGTCAGGACCGTAGCAAGTGGAAGAAGATTGTCTCTGCCTACACCGTTGGGAACAAGGCGTGAATATATACATACACACATACATTACCGTTATTAAACTAGTTACATGCAATCAATGGGTTTGTTCGTTTTTTTCTCTTTGAAACCACTTTTCGTGATCGGGGCGTCAAACGAAGGACATGGGCAACTGCAGAATACAGTACCCCATCAATATGCAGAGGCCACAGATGCGTTGTCACCACTGAGGACTGAGGTCGAATACCTCACAGCTTCTAATTATACTGGCTCAGTATACACAACAAACCGAAACCCGACAGCGGTTGCACTGGGGATTGGCAGCGAAGCTAAAGGTAAGGGGATGGTACCTACCCAGACCCCAGGAAAAGAAGAAGCCTACCCCGCCTACCAAGAAGCATAGAAAAGTAAACTACGTAAAATGGTTTCCTATTTTCGATTTAATAATTTTGTACAAAGATTGGACGGGATATAATGCTTTTATCATTAAGTCTTTCCTTGTTCCTATATAATGTATAAGCTTCAAAATTAATAAATATGTGAGTAATTAATTGGGATTTATTTTACATTACACAAAACTATAAGAAACACATTTGAAATGAAACTAGCACTTACGGATTTTATCGCGATTATTTTGTTTGTATATTCACGACGTTTCGATTGCTATACAGCAGCCGTGGTCACGGGGGAACTGAGGTGTTAGACGCCCAAATGTCATAGTTGACTCGGGTCACCTTCTGCATTTTTTTTATTTATTTAATTATTTATGTACACACAAGTAAAGCGGAAAAAAGAAATATGATAGGAAGAAATGGTCTGTACAAAGGTACTGCTTATTTCTTAAGAACTGTCTTCCGGCGGACCTGCGATAGGAGAATAACTAGTCAATAGTAGATTGCGCGCGTACGATACAAAAAAAAATTATTAATTTGGTTCCGATCTTAGAATGTGCTCACGGTAGGCTTAGCTTTAAATTTAAGTTTATTTATCATTGGATCCCAAGCCGGTGGTAGTACTAAGCCATCTTCTCCATTGAAATTAGGATGTTTTCTGATTTCAATTGCCACGCGAATCATCCTTATCAGGAATCGGTATTCTTTTGCGAGGATCTGTGATCTATTTAACTTATTAAATATTCCACTTATGTAGAATTATATCACGTCGTATTTTCACTACATCTAAAGAAATAGGAGAAGATGCCATAAATTTATTTACTTATGGAGTACGCCTGTCGCAAGTCACAAAATAACGCTGCGGTGATTTATAAATATGTAAAAAAAGACAAATCGTCACGAGCATATACTTAATATCGATGTGAATGTCATCATGTAGCTAACGATTTAAATAAATGTTGAAAAGTGGATTGAAATTCTTTTGACCTCTAACAACTCCTGCATTGGGTATACGGTCATGAGACCTTATACATTATATATTTACCGAAGTTGCAATGATGTTGAAGAATACTCCAGGTTGATTTTTTTTATTTTCATCGATATTGTCTTGTATACACGATCAACGTTGGAAAATTCAAACCACTACCGCTATCGAAAGTGTCATAGATTTATTAGTCGTTTAGTGAAATGTAAAGTATAATGTCCAAAATTATGATGTTCAGACAGACGTTTCTGGGAAACTCTTCAGGCGTTAATATATGAAATTATCAATACTACTATTTCAACGTATCCGTGTAACGTCTTTGATTAAACCAATTCAATAAGAGTGCTTTAATAACCTTAGATATAGAGAGGGTTGAAAATGGCTCGAAAGTGTTAAAAATTATACAGTGTGTGCGCGGTCTTTTTTCCTTGTCTGTGGCACTCCTCGTGCTTAGATATTACATTTTATTTATTTTCATTTTCCCGTTCTTTTTGACACTATGTTCTAAATTTAATTAATCTTAAAAAAATTTAAAGGCCGGCAGCGGATCTGTAGCTCCTCTGGTGTTGCGGATGTTCGTGGGCGTCGGTGATCACTTACCATCAGGTGAGCCGCACGCTCGTTTGCCCCCTTCTTCTATAAAAAAAAAATTAGTCAGTGCAGCAAAAGACTTGATTTATGGACATTTAAAACTAGACTAGAATTCTCTTTTTGTCTATTCTTTTTTTTTTTTTAAATACTTTACCTTCCGCTGTAGGAATTTCTCCTGTGTCGCGGAGACAGTTTACATGCATGAATTGTACATGGACAGAATTAAATTACCTTTGTAAAGTAACCCTAGCCTTCATGGAAAAATATGCCTCTTAACGTAACGGTGATAGAGGGTGTGTCTGTCTGAATATGGCTTGAAATGGTTCATGTGAATATGACACGGACGCGCCCGGTCAGAATTACGAACACTCGATTTGGTGCTTGCGCTTTCGTGTTTCAAGTTCTAATCATATTTTATGATCTAAAAGTATATTTTAATTCACTTAAATCATTATTTTTCCACGCCCCTGATTGATGGTCATGGCATGGTAGAGCATGCTAATGCTTTTTTCGCCTTATGTTATCATTTTTTAAGTAGATTATTTAGTATATTATTATTATATACCAGCAGTATTTCCGAACAGTTACGACTTAGGGACCTTCAAGAAAAGAGCTTATTCCTTCCTTAAAGGCCGGCAGCGCATCTGTAGCACCTCTGGTGTTGTGGATGTTCGCGGGCGTCGGTGATCACTTACCATCAGGTGAGCCGCACGCTCGTTTGCCCCCTTCTTCTATAAAAAAAAAAAAAAAAAGATGATGAAAGTAAAAAGTAAAGTAGCAGCCTGTCAGTGCCCACTGCTGGGCAAAGGCCTCATTCTTAAATATCTGAGAGGGTTTTGGAGCCGGTAAGGTCTTGCCACGCTGCTCCAGTGCTGGTTAAATAATGTTTCCTCACGATGTTTCCCTTTACCGCCGGGCACGTGATTAAGACAGCAAACTAAATGTGATATGGCTTCCTATTCGTCAAAGGCGTATCTCTAGAATTCTGTGTTTATTGTATTCTGTATTAACTGACCCTAATTCTCCTTCTTATCTTAAGAACAATTTGCAATATCTTTATTCTGCTCATGATAGAGAGCCTCGGTCCATAAACCAACTTAAAATTCGAATTTCACAACATAATACAGGATACTATAACTCTTCTTTTACTGTTCAAGCTACACTCCTCTGGAACGCTCTGCCCGATAACATAAAAGCAGCTCCTAACAGGAAATCATTTAAGAGTCTAGTTCGTGATTACCTAATAGATCATTGACAATATTCGGCTTATCTATTTTAAATTTTTATTATATATTTATTTTTATGTATCTTTTCATATACTTGTATACGTATTTGTGTATTTTATAAATATTTATTTAATTATATAGTGTGTTTATATGTACTTATCAACTTATTATTATTGGAGTTTTTTATTTTATTTAATTTTTGTTTTTATTCTTTGTTTTGTACCTGCCAACTACCTTTCACCATAACAAAGGTTGACTGGTAGAGAATGCCACTTGGCATTAAGTCCGCCCATTGTAACCTTAAGCTTAAGGACAACAATGAAGAATAAATAAATAAATATTTAAATAAATAATAATAGGTAAGAGGGATGAAATTGATGAAAAATCGATAAAGATCTAAATCGCAATCTACCATTCACTAGCTATTCTCCTGTCGCAGGTCTGCTGGAAGAAATTTCTTAAGAAATAAGCAGTACCTTTGTACAGACCATTTCTTCCTATCATATTTCTTTTTATTCGGTTTTACTTGTGTGTACATAAATTATTAAATAAATAAATAAAGATAAGTAACTGAACCTTGTACTGCTTAACAAAGTAGTGTCAAAAGATTAGTTACTTAATAAAAAAAATTCTGCTTTAGCTTATGAAATGTACCACGACGAATATTGACCTTGGATTATATAAGGGTACGATACTGATAAACAAGTTTAGATTGTTGGGAAATTGGTGCTTAAAATGACCGTGCAAATCATCTTTGTCTTTGATATTATATCAAAATATATATGTATTATATATTAAAACTAGCCCTGTTATTCTCTTGTAATTTAACTTAAGGAATTATTTCTAAAATAACATTAAGATAAAGCGATCGTGAAGAGAAAATAAAAGACTCATTACTCAGAAGAAAACAAATAAAGTTTTAAAGATTGTTTGTCATCAGTTGTATTTATATTCAGAAATATTTAAATCTAATTTCAAATCTCTACCTCATTCGGTTGTTGAGATACTTTATCTCAATTATATTTATATGTGTAAAGTGTGTGTAAAGATATCATTTTCAAGGTTGTTTATGAAATACCTACGAAACTTCGGTTACAAAGAGAATTAAAGTAATATATGGATGTTACTAAACGCGCGTTGGTTGGACGGCGCTCGTCGCGTACAGCGATGGTGTCTTTGTCCCACATATTTTAAAAGTGGTGAAGCTAAGACTTACCAAAAATTAAGCAGTGCACGGTATCTGGTACTGTAATCGCCAAGATTCTTGGCGCGCGTGACGATTATGGCAAATCCTCCTTACGGACAGAAGAAAGGCGATTTAAAGTGCTGAATAGGAAGGAAAACATTGTAAGAAGTTAATAAAAAAAAATTGTAAAATAGAAACCATAGATTTCGTATAAGTATAGACACGTAAAATATTATTTAATAGAAATATTATACAGTGCTTTTCGTTGGAACAGCGTGACTTTCTCTTCCCGGCTATCCGTTGTTTCGGATTTTGGCATATGACCAGCAGTGGGCATTTAAGGAGTGCTTTACTTTACTCGAATATACCAGTACCATACTCATAGTCATCAATAAAATCACAATATTTGTATTTATTTGTAAAACATACCGTGCAATCTCATTACACCAGGCATCATTAAAAGTAATTTAAAACATTAATTAAATGAAACTCAAAAGAAATCTTTTGAAGTTTTCAAATGAATAAAAGTTTTTTGTCATTCGAAACGAGTGTTCTGTTATAAAGTAGTTGAACGTAAATTTCTCATTTGTACAGCTATAATCTCGTTGTTAATGACGATGATGATGGCGATGGCGATGGCGATGATGCCTTTCTGATTGATTTCGGTCAAGGCGACAACTTAAAAATACTATCGACGGTTGTCCGCCATGCGGGATAAGTAGTGCAACAAGTGTTCGAGCAAACACATCTGAAATCATTTGTCTTTACCTTCCCGTTTAATAATAAAAGAACCCTTATACTGCCCGCTTGAGGCTGCACTTCATCATCATCATCATTTCAGCCTATCACAAGTCTGATGCTGGACATAGGCCTCCCCCAGAGATTGCCTAAAGATCATAGGGGGGTTTTGCCATAGTTGCCACGCCTGGTGAGGGGGTTGGCAACCACAGTTTTTCTTTATGTTCTTATGCAGGAAGATGCTGCTGCCCTGCTCCTAACATAATTTTTTTCTCTGTCGACTTTTACGACACCCAGTGGACGAGACGGGATGGCTGATTCTCTTATACAGCCACCACATGGTAGTATCGTACAGATGTTAGACGTTTTTTACCATTGCCTTTAACAACATGTATTTTATAATAATTGCTATAAGATTAATTTTGATTGTGTGTTTAGCAAAAAAGCTTCACATAATTGGAAAAAAGCTTTGTCTGTAATAATAATTTAAAAAAAAACTTTTTGGGATAAGAAATTACGAATTTTTTTTTTGATATTTTTGTTTTTTTTTTGTCCAGTCATTACGGAAAACTACTGGACTAACTTCGATGCAGTTTTCAGTTTATGAACATTTGTGACACAACTTAAATACTACGTTCCCTGGAAGAAATCCGGGTTTGTCCAGCACGAGATCAATACCATAAATCATTACCGGAATGGGCTCATAGACCAAAAACTACAGAACAATTTAAATGATACGATTCACTGTTGCGAAGCTTTTGAACAATTAACGTGTCAATTAATTAAGAATCAACATTATTATAATAAAACTATCCCGTACACATAGATTGAACGCAGATGAAATCCCGAGCGAAACCAAGTATAATAAAAACTGACACTAACACCTTCTTGTTATCCTCCTTTACACACAGAAAACACTGGCAGCCACCAAATCAGATATCTGTTTTGTTCCTAGTGGTTTGTTTGCTGGGCATGCTAAGGGGAATTTGTTATGACAACTCAACCCACGACCACCCAAACCACCAAAATACCATGTGATAAATGGTAATGATATACTAATTATTAATGAAAAACATATGAAGAAAATTAATATAGTTGTAGTAAAAATCTTATTACTACTCAGAAATATAAATAACATATGACGGCTTCAGAATTCGAAACCATTTAAAGTTCCATTCCCACAAGAGAATAACATGGCAACAGTTGAAAACCAATGAACATGGTTATCACATGCCAAAACTTCACCCTTCGCCCATTTAACCTTTTGCAGATTAAGTATCGGTGATCGTGACGTGGGGTCTACGTACTCCGACCAGAGTGCTACCCACCACCACCCACGGCTCCCACCAAGTGTGAACGCGCCGGTACTTGCTACCTTTCTTGACTCCCTACAAGTTCTTTAATACTATCCCCGTTCTTTATTTGGCAAACGCCCCATTTTATGATGTTGTAATTATCTGTAGAAATCTTGATAGAAAGTATTTTTAGATATGGCCATCTTAAAACGAAGTGTATAGAATTTCGTGACGCATAACAACAATAGATATTCTATTGTTATGACAAATGAAGGATTAATAGTGGTTACAGCTTGTTACGTTTATACAGACAGCAGCGGGTTACAATTATTATTTATTTTAAATGACACATTATATAACATATCTAAGAACCGCGTTCGAGACGAGGTTAAACTACGATAATTTACATGTGAATAAGTTTAGAACTAAAGTCATTAAGGTGACTTATGCTACAAGGAATTCCAGCTTAAATTGGGATATCGCCTGAGATAAGTATTACCCTAATTTGCGTTTTAAAGCGTCACTGTGGAAGTTAATGTCGCTTCAGTCACAGTTTCACTTTGGATTTGTATACATGTGTCATTACACACTGTGTATTTGTTTTAATTTATCGGCATGCCTAAGTTAACTGCAGGACAGACGTCTCTCCGTGAAATCACTTTCAAAAACTAGGATACCGAGCATGGAAGATTTCAACGTAATCACAACGCTGGCAGGTGGGTGGTGAGCGCAGTCCTTATGCAGGGAATGCTACTGAATTACTTCCGCTTTTACATCGCAGTGTTTAAAGTAACAGCCTGTAAACGCCCACTGCTGAGCAAAGGCTTTTATCTCAAATATTCGAGTGAGTTTTAGAGCCGGGAAGGGCCCGCCTCACTGCTCAAGTGTGGGTTGGCGGGCTTCACGTTTTTTTTTTATGGAAGAGACGGCAAACGAGCAAGCGATTCACCTGATGGTAAGTGATTACGGTCGCCCACATACATCTGCAACACCATAGAAACTGCAGATGCGTTGCCGGTCTTTAAGGATATTTGGGAGATGGGAGGGAAGAGGAGGGGAATAGGGAGGGGGTGTGGGCCTCCGGTTACCTCACTCACCGAACGAAACGCAGAAGCACAAGATGCCTCTACTTCATGACGGTATTCTGCGAGGCCGTGGTACCAATCCGGTCGAGCCGGCCCATTCGAGCAGCAGCTAAAGCCGCCGCTTGGCTCTACCACGCTTAAACGTGTCTTCGAAATATTTTTTTTATTATTTCTCAGATATGCATTTATCATATAGCGGTTAAAATAGCTATTAATACCGTAGTAGTGACGACACTAGGGATCGGGGATCGAACCCAGGTCGCTCGCGCCCTATGAAACTAAAAGTGAGCGCCCTGACACAATCAGGGTACCATAGCTCCCTAGTGTCGTAGTGTCTATTCGCTTCATAATGCCTTGTTGAGAGACGAAACACGTGTTCCCTTTTAAATGTACTTGGTGTACATTACTTTGTGTCGAGTGTAGTGCTTGTGTGAATGTTATATTGAAGGTGCATGGTGTGAAAGAATTAGTGAACGGTTTTTTTTTTGCATATATAATCGTGCAAAATAATTTATTCTAATGCCTTTAAAATTCTTTATTATTTTTCCGACATGCTAATTAACTCATGACGATTTCTGACAGTTACCAGTGAATGACATACGGATCCGAGATTTGGTCCTTCACTGCAGGCCGTATGAGGAAGCTCAAAGTTTCTCAGCGCGCTATGGAAAGGGCTATGATCGGTGTTTCTCTGCGTGATAGAGTCTGCAACGATTATATCCGCAGCGGAACTAAGGTAACCGACATAGCCGTATAGATCAGCAAGCTGAAGTGGCAATGGGCCGGCCACATAGCTCGCAGAACTGACAACCGTTGGGGAAAAAAGGTTCTCGAGTGGCAGCCGCGTACAGGCAAACGCAGTGTAGGACGACCCCCCCACAAGATGGAGTGACGACCTGCGCAGTGTTGCGGGAAGTCAATGGATGCAGGTGGCTCAGGACCGAGCTTCGTGGCAATCTTTGGGGGAGGCCTATGTTCAGCAGTGGACATGTGATAGGCTGAAATGATGATGATGATGATGATGATGATTTCTGACAATCGCAGAATACCGGCGTAGAGTAGAGGCATCCTGCGCTTTTGCGTTTCGTTCGGTGAATGAGGTAACCGGAGGTCCTCTCTCCCTCCCCATCCTCCTCCTATCTCCCAAACATACTTAAAGGTAGGCAACGCAACTGTAGAATCTCTGGTGTTGCAGATGTTCGTGGGCGACGATAATCACTTACCAGCCGTGAGCCGCTTGTTCGTTAGCCCCCTAATCCATAAAAAAAAACTACAGACACTATCAAAATTCAAACAACAAACACAGTTTCGTCCACTACGGGATTCGAATTCTGGACACACGAGAACTGTAATTTTTACAGCTCTTACTATCTTTTATATCCTTTATAGCTATGTTACTCCAGCCGCATAATTCAAAACTCGAATTAAATTACTATTCCGTGAATCTCTTAAACTATGTATAAAAACGTTTTACGATAGTATTTCTTCCATTTAAGATATAAAACACGCTCGACAGTACCCTCTAACACTCTCTAATTTATTTTAATTGTAATAAAAATAAATATAAAAATAATTTCGCGGTCATAGTAAAGTCCGCGAACGAGCACTAGTGTGGCGGAGCCTTACTGCTTAGAAGTGGTGGTGGAGCAGTTAGGAGAACTGGGTTCCACTTCGATCCCTGTGTGGATGATTTTTTTTTTTGAGATGAGACGGCAAACGAGCAAGCGGTTCACCTGATGGTAAGTGATTACGGTCGCCCACATACATCTGCAACACCATAGAAACTGCAGATGCGTTGCCGGTCTTTAAGGATATTTGGGAGATGGGAGGGAAGAGGAGGGGAATAGGGAGGGGGTGTGGGCCTCCGGTTACCTCACTCAGCGAACGATAACGCAGAAGCACAAGATGGACGTATGGATCCGGACGAGCCGGCCCATTCGAGCAGCAGCTAAAGCCGCCGCTTGGCTCTACCACGCTTAAAGATATTGGCCTGCACACTTAGACGGTGACAGGCCCACCATCATCTGTCACGTTGTTCCAAATACGCTCTTGTGAACGGTGCGTTGTAATGACCAAAACTGTCCAGACCCCGATCACCTCATCATTGGATAGACGATCTCTAGAGCTCTTTTTTTGCTATTGCAATATTTAGCTTATAAAATTATACTTGTCATTCATTCAATACATTGTACATACATGACGGAGATAAATATAAATTCAGGCACAAGGTCCCTTAAAGTCTAAAACAGCAGCCATCCACTTACTGCCACTCGAGAGAATATAAAGTGGAATCTACATTGCTTAGGATTAAGGACAATCCCTTTAAAATACAACGTAAACCATACGTTGTGTTTTACTTTCGTACGTACGTACTTTTGGGATATAAAATTTGAAATTATATTAATTTTGTAAGGTTTTTGAGTCATTATAAGTTTTGTTTATTTTTATAAAAGAGTTAAAGTAAAAAAACATGTTTAGCAGTGATTGGTTTTGAGCATGATAGGCTTCTTTCTTACACCAATAGCTCGGTGGTATTGGCTTAAGAATCTACCATCCCCTTTTTTCCCTTGGGTGTCGTAAGAGTGTTAACTGGAATCACCACATTTTTCTTCAAATGCAACCATGACTTGTAATAAGGAACCAGTGCCCACGTACAAGTGAACCCGTGGTGCGAGGGTACTGAGCTCACCGAGCTTAATTTCAGCAGTGGTCTGAATTAAGCTGATGAAGAAAAAAAAGAAGTCACTTTACGCATTAACATGGAATGTCTTCGTTTCAAGTCAAAAGTTCGGAAAAAAGACTGTCTCAGAGATATTTACAATCTAATGAGTTGTAAATATAAATGTAACAATTAATACAGATTAATGTCACATTTGTAAAAATGTTAATATTGTATCAGTAGCTATTACTCTGTGCTTTCAAGTCCACTGCTCAGTGCCGAGCAATAGCTATTTCGAAACATTTTTTTCCTGAATATATTGTTCTTTTACATAGTACGGCTTTTTTTTAATAACGTTTCTTAAACAAGTCTATAAATCTTACTCAGAAAATACTGTCTGGTTCTTGCTAATTTAAGTTTATTTACGATGTGAGTTAAATATCGAAGTCAAAGTTATAAAGTTATTTATTTTCAGTATATTCTTGACGTGATGCAATAAAAGAAATTCATTTGTAACGACTCGTGAAGGGATAAGCTCAACATTTTTTCGTAATCAAAGTTAATAGACTCAGCCACTTTACATCAACCCACACAAAAAACTATATATGATTCATAAGGTGTGGATTGACTTGAGTAATTTTATTCTCATAGAGACTGCATTAAATATTCTTTTGATGTTTACTTTTTCTTTTTAATATATAATTACGACGAACGATAAATATTGTACATTAAAACAAAGGGCACATTCTCGGCGTATGTCGAACTCGATTTTAACTATTTTTGTATACATTTAATGAAAACTTGGTACGTACTAGTAAAACTAAAAGAGCAGCATTTAAATGCCATCTTCTGGGCAAAGGTCTTCTTCTCTCAAATAGTTGAGACTTCAGTATCATAATATCATTATATTACAACAAAAATTACCAAGTAACAACTTAACTTACGTCTTTGTTAATTTTAGGGTTGGTACGAATCAGAAGACCACGAAAGAGGTTTGTTGTCATCGTTAATCGTGACGCTTTACAGGCTGGTTGGCGATCGAATTACCAGACTTACACCACCTACCTACCACTTCACCTTACAGGTGTGTGTACAGCTTTGTCCAGAGCGGCCAACTAAGATTGCACGGAACCTTACTTGGCCGCTCTGGACACAAGCGAAACGGACGGTACAGTCGTGATATAAACTGTTATACGACTAATTGAACGACGAATGAAAAATTACGAACTCAATTCTTAATAAAAAAAAAAGTACTTATCCCCTTTTTACCTCAATAACATTGTTCGTTCGCTTTTTGTAGGCTGATATAATAATGTTTCTTATCTTGTAAGTAAAAATAATTTGTATATAACATACGAAAAACCTTTTTCGCCGACCTATTAGTATATTAGTGTTTATTGTAAGACAATCATCATCATCATTTCAGCCTATCACAAGTCCACAGCTGAACATAGGCCTCCCCCAAAGATTGCCACGAAGCTCGGTCCTGAGCCACCTGCATCCATCGACTTCCCGGAACACTGCGCAAGTCGTCACTCCATCTTGTGGGGGGTCGTCCTACACTGCGTTTTCCTGTACGTGGCTGCCACTCGAGAACCTTTTTTCCCCAACGGTTGTCAGTCCTGCGAGCTATGTGGCCGGCCCACTGCCACTTCAGCTTGCTGATCTTTACGGCTATGTCGGTTACCTTAGTTCTGCTGCGGATATCGTTGTTGCAGACTCTGTCACGCAGAGAAACACCGTGCATAGCCCTTTCCATAGCGCGCTGAGAAACTTTGAACTTCCTCATACGGCCTGCAGTGAAGGACCAAGTCTCGGATCCTTATGTCATCACTGGCAACACGCACTGGTTGTATACTTTGCTCTTTAGGCTTTGCGGTATACTCGATTGCATGTAAGACAATAACTTAAAAAATGAGAAGTAAAGCTAGTATGTAAATATGAGGTAATATTAAAGGTATTCAACAGTTATTAAAACTAAGAAATCACATTTGATCAGTACATTTTATTTACTTTCTTATATCAGAATTTCCGATAAAACAGTTTTTGACCCGCTGTGCAGTTTCGTGTTAGGTTTTAGAAATCGATACGATTTTATGATTTACATATTCCCTGTATTTAAAAAACAAATATTTTAGTATCTCATTTTGATGTATTTATTTTAACCTGGAACTGAATCTAGAATGTCTTAGGTAGCAACTAAAGTTTTAAATAATAACAGATTTATATTCCTTTACACCCCATACTTTATATTATTAGTTTTAATAGAATAGCATAGTAGGATACATAAATATTTAGTCATTCTATATAACATTCAAAGAACACAGACGCTTGAAACTTAAACATGATTTAATTATAAAATTGTTGTACATTTAGTATAACATTATTAAGCAGACAGATCCTAAACTTGTGGATTTTCAGGATACACGAGAGGTATACGTTAATATGCGTAATAATCAGAAATTTCTGACATAATTTGGTTTATAATTGGAAATACTTCGTGTCACGCAAAATACAGCAACAGAAATTTAGCGGTTCTATTGAATACAGCATTCGATTATTAAATATATAGTTTAAATTGTTTCATAAATACATTTCTAAATTTTTGACATGAGGCAACTTTTTTTAAATGGGAAAAAAAACTGCTCTGCATTTCAGCCTATAGCCTGTGGTCGCATTCAACCGCTGCTTTTCTTGAAAGTGCAAACAAAAGCAGGCATTTCATCTATGGATGAATTGCCCATATTGCTTGAATATGGGCGCAGAGCCAACTGCCTCGCATAATGACGATGCTTATTTTTTACATGTCCATAGGACATCAAATTTTGATGGCCATCCATTCCATCACAACCATCATTCAGCTACCAGAACATCGTTTATTAGCTAGGCGCAGGTAAGGTTTGGGTTATAGTGAACGCAGAATTATTAATATTTTTAATGAATTCTCACCCTAGCACGTCGTCATCTTAGTAAGGTACCGTCTGATAACGATTATGGACACTTACATAAGTTAGAAGCCCCCCGTGACCGCGGCTGGTGTAAAGCAATCGAAACATCGGGAATATAAAATCAAAATTAAACGCGATAATATCCGTAAATAATAGTTAAGAAACAACAACAATAAACTGTTCTTACAAACTTCAAGAAACTGTTCTTACATACTAAATTTTAGTATAGTAACAACAGATAGACGTTTTATACAATACAAGTGATTTGAGCAGAGTTAAGGAACTACATTACAAACAGATTACATAGGTTGGATGCGACGTTAGGACATTAAATTGAATCCCATATTCTGCAGACTATTACAAAGCCATACACCAAATATGAATTACATAAGTACAGTAGTTTAGCCACAGGATACTTTTATTAGTTTTTATATGTCGCCACTCAATAAGGTCACATTCAACCTGTGTATCGTAAGCGTATAATAGAGGCGGATCCAGCTGAGTCTTAAAACTTAGCACAGATATATACATAACTATAACCTAGTACTAGACAGTAAAGATACTTAAGTAACAAGATGATGGTTTACTATCAGAAATAGAGCTCGTAAATAAGCCGTCCCTAAAAAATATATCTTGAGCACTAGTACGAGTGTGGTATAGAAATCAGATACAAACAAACGGTTTGGTCGTCTAAAAATTGCGCTTGGAGGACAGAGACGTGAAATGAGGAGGCCATGACCTTCGTAAACAATTATTTTGCAGAGAAAGACGCTGAGTACTAATTGGACGGGTTGAAGAGATGGGAGCATCGCTGAGAGAAGTGTGAAGACTTACAAGGAGATGTATATATTATATACATCTCCGTTATATATATAGAAAAGTAAATAAAAAATATAAAGAAAAAATGTAAGAAATCAGGCCACCCACATATATATAGTAAAACATTATATTTTCCGAGGGGATTATAGTCGGTCCAGCATTTATTGCTAATTCAGATATAACCTATCACTGCCTGCAGTGACAAGTAGCGCCCTCACGCGAAACACAAAAAGTCAGGTACAAATGGGATTTTCAAGGATTTTACTTATTCACCCGACCCACGAGGAGAGAGGGACCGGCAGATTCAACGGCGTAGATAAAATAATCATTTATCTGTGATTATATCTACGTACTACTAAGGCGCCTCTGTGTTCAAGCGCGGCATCCCAGCAGAGAGTAAAAGGTGAAGGATCTCACCCGAGGTGAGGACGCTTAGAGCGGTGGACTCTGGTGGAGACGCAAATGAATGCATAAGCATTTCCGTGGCCCTGCCGATATTCTGCGAAGGTGGAAATCCGATTTTAACTAATGCTAGCCCAAACGTAACCTGCATACGAAAAAACCCGTCCTTGAGCGAGTTTGCATAAGGTATTTCCTTGTGTATGAAAAAGAAAAAAAAACAAACGGTGAACACAATGTGAAAGTCCAACGTGCAAAGGGAGTGTGCAGGAATAACGGCCGGCGAAGCACCAAGCCAAGTCTCGATACCGTAGATAGTTTTTTTGGTAAATATAGTAAAAGTATAATAAAATTAAATATATAATGGTTTGCAAAAACCTATTTTACACACACTGTACACAACCTTTGCTATATAATTTGATTATATAAGGTAAGCCAGTAAGCGCTGTCGGAATGTACGCACTAGTACTCTTTTGCTAAATAGTTTTAAGGAATTGTTGTAAGAAACTCAGCTGTCACAACAAAAAGCAACGTTAAAAATACATATTATTATTTCCATTGTGCTCAGCATAGAGTAAAAGATCGGCACCTGCCCAGAAGGTTCTAATGCAGTAAAGGTGCCTACCGCCTTGTAAAATATTGTACTTTTCCCCATACAAACTGATTTTACTTAGTCATTTTGTTATTATATTTACCTAATTATCTACAATTTAGAAAAATAAAAAAAAAACAATGTTATTGTGTAAAACGGCCAATTATTTAAAATAATTCTCATCTAAAATGAAACGCTCGGTTACAACTTTGACAGTTGACAGTGACAGATTATTGTGAGGCTTAAAAAGTCAAAACGAAATCTAATTTGTTTGTTTTTACTAGGTAATATTTATGTTGACTTGATTGTGAATTAAAATGTCTACATATGATGAATTGTACAATAACATTTGTCGCTTATGTTTGTTCCATAGTAAGAGTGAAAATATGGTGCCCTTGATTAATGATACAAAGAATTTAAGTCATTACGGAAAAGCTGTTTTAACGTTTGCGAATATTTCTATTCGACCTGATGATAATTTACCTCTGAAAATGTGTCACAGGTGCTTATTTATATTGAAACAAGCCATTTACTTCAAATTAAACTGTGAATCAAGTGATAAACAATTAAAAACCCTAATGAATTTTGGTAATGTAAGCTTGGAAAGTTTAAAAGAAAAAGTAGTTCAATTTGCTATGTATAGATTATATTTCCCTACTGGAACAGTGAATAATTTACCTGAATTTAAATCAAACAATGAAATTCCTCATGAAACTCATCAAAGGGATGATTGCATCCAAAAGAAGGAATTGAAGTTAAGGAGCAAAAACATAGGTTCTAACAATCGAACCCGTCAAAAGTTTAAGTCAACAAATTTTAATAAAATCAGTGAAAGCAAACATTGCACAGATAATGAGATAACTACAAATAATGAATCTGAAGCCTGTAACAACCATTATGATGAAATTCCACAAAGCAAATCTGAAAAAGTACCGAATATGCAAAATATTGACGTGTTACTAGATACTTTAGAAAAAATGATGGGAAAAAGCTCAGATATGATGACCGAGGACAATAAGTCATCATTTAACATAACAAGCAGCAGGAAGAAGAAAATTTTAAAACGGAGAAAATTTCTTAAATATCTACGTCGCATAGAGACTCAATCTGAGAGGGTTAAAAAGAAAAGAGTATATAAAATAAGAAGTCTGACATGTAAAGTATGCCGTAAAGTATTAGCAAACCAGCACACATACGAACACCACATGCAAAGGCACAATGGTTTCCGTTTCATCTGTGAATTGTGTGGTAAAGGATTTCCGGTGGGTGCCGAATTAAAAATACATCAAGTTGCACGTCACGGCACTGGACCCTGCTTACAATGTCAACACTGTTCTTTTAAAGCCCCAAGGAAGATTGATTTAATTGAACATGAAAGAATTCACACCGGAGAACGGCCTTACACTTGCGATAAGTGCGGACTTACATTCCGAAGACGTGCAATATGGAAGAAACATCTTATATACCATATGGAGAAGAAAGTACAATGCACTCAATGCCCAAGGAAGTTTTATCAGCGTAGTGAAATGTTGGCCCACACTAATAATGTACATGACAGGGTGTATGTTTACTTATGTAATAAATGTGGTGTGACTTATGCAAAACCTGCAACAGTGCGGAGACACCTGACGGAGAGGCATGGCATACCAAGAGAGATGCAGGGTAAAGTGATTAGGGTAAACAAGGGGTCCGGCCATGAAGTTAATATAAAGTAATTAAATGCTAACATTGCGGGAACATTTTAGATTTTCCCAATATTTAACTTCAGAACTAAACACATACAATACAATGAAACTTTCATTATTGATAATTAATATGAGGATAACATATTCAATATTCTCAGAACAATAGAAAGTGCTAATTTATTTGTTTGAACATAAAATGAGCTTATGAGCAGGGAACATATTTAATTTCACTAGAAGTTAGAAATATACAAGAATGAAGAAGTTAGGCTATATTATACAACGGCAAAGATTGTGTATCAGAGTTATTGACGGTCCAATATTTTTATTGAAATTTGCTACTTATTTTCAAGGCAGCTGGTTTATACATTTTTTTTTAATCATTAAGAATAAAATAGTACCATAAATGTAGAAGTTTAGTATGAAATATTTCACAATCCTAATTTGACTGAAAGATCAAAAGAAATTTATATATTCAGAGTTATTGATTATATTTTAACTATTTATTGCCCTATTCTAGGTCCTTTTTGAGTTTCTTACAATTCAAAATAATTGTTTATTTGTAATATTTAGCAATAATAACAATATGTATTATTAAATGCTGGATTTCTTAAATGTAACGTTTTTTAAATTTTCTTTCAATAATTACCTACAACTGTTTCTGCCACAAATTATAAAAGTTTGTGGCAGAGTGGTGGCGAGTATTAACCAATTTTAGTGGTGCCGATCCCAGGTCACTCGCGCTCTATGAAACTAAAGTGAGCGCTCTGATTACTTGTGATTTTTTTTAAGGCATAGCGGCACTGCATCTATGAACTTTGCACAACACTGTTCAACTTGTCGTTTTACCAGAGGGTGCCGCCTACAATGTATGAGATTGTCACTTGTGTATCTATCTCCTCAACGGTTATGAGTTGTACGATCTATGACCCAAGGTCCATGGAAGTTCAGCTTACTGAATGTTGATGCTATATTCTTCTTTTCAGGGCTCCGTACGAGTCCCTATAACTAAGCCTACGCTGTCTGTCCTTCCTTTAGATTTTTCGTTTAACCGTATATTTTACGTTTTAAACCGTAACAGCTAGCTGGTTGAAATTTTCACAAAATATGTGTTATTATGCCGCATATAATACAATAAATCAAAAAGTGAAAAATAAGGGGTTGCCCATACAAAAAACGTGTTTTTTTCCACGTTTTTAGGGTTCCGTACCCAAAGGATAAAATGGAGCTCTATTAATGTCAACCTGCTCTATGTGTCTGTTTGTCCGTCTATCCGTTCATTTATCACGGATCTCTGTCTCGCAGATGAAATGAGTTACATATCGGAAATTTTAATATTTAGTGTAGAATATATAGGAAAAAATTGAATCATTCATCATTATTTTTCAGAGGGTTCCGGTACATGAAAAAGGTGCCGAGAATTTACGAGGGGAATTTACAGCAGTGTAATATTATATTAGAATAATATTGTTGTGACAATCGTTCAAAATAGATAGCTGTTCCGCCATATGTTGTCTCTTTCTCTTTAGTATCTACACAGCCACAACGATCACCCGCACGCCCGCAGAGCATGGTAATTACAGAAATGCTTCTGAATAAGAATAGTTAAATGATCTACTGCTCTACCGGGGTAGTATACCACGCAGAATACCGACCCGATGAAGAGGTATCTTATGTTTATGCTTTTCGTTCGGTGAGTGAGGTAACAGCAGACCGATTCTCCCTTCTCGTACCCCCATTCTCATCCTCCCTCCCTTCTCCAAAATATCCTTAATGGCCGGCGCCACACCTGCAGCCACTCTGGTGTTGCAGATGTAAGTGAGGGCGATGGTAATGACTTACCATTAGGTGAGCCGCTTGCACGTTTGCCCCCCATACCATGAAAAAAAAAATGATAGATGTCGTTTTGCCTATAATTCAGGGCTGCGATACATTCATCTTAGCTTGCAGGGGTGTCAACGCATATGTAAGCTGTAACCATCGATTCAATTGTTTGCAATTGTCAATTACGATGCAGACTACCTCATCTGAGTGATCGTTTGTCACTGTAATGTTATATATAAAAAAAGGCAATATCCATAAATAATGTAACAGCAATCTTTTTTTTTTTGTTATTTGGCTAACGTTTGACAAACGTTCCGCCACGAGTTTAATGATAATGTCGAAGATGTTAATCATGTTTGACCCGGATGTTCAATTAGCTTACAATATAATTCAAGCCGATCCGAAAGTTCTAATTACACGACCAATGGAAATACCGTCGCGGGTACTGCCTATTAATAAAACTAGCTAGCAATTTAAAGTTTTCTAACCAACTGTAATAAGCCGCGCCGCGAGTTTAAATGATTACTAGTTGGTAGGTGCTTATACGAGTAAAAGTTCTAAACCGTTTGCTTGTAATACATTTTCATTTGCGATACAAGTTCTTATTACCTATCACTGCAAACTTTTCTGTTTACCCTTGCATTTAAATGAAAAATCTTTTTTCACGTAAGAAATTCAGATACCGTTCGTCAATAGTAATTTTTTTTTGTTAAATCTAACACCGTTTCCTAATGAGGTTCCACTGACGGAGAAGAAACTCTTTTTTTAAACAGATTTTGTAAATAATAATTGATTTTATATTATACAAGAGACTAGGTACTTCCGGCTTCGACTTAAAATTGTCACACAAAACTCACATGTCAACTATGCAGATCTTAGTGTAGTGTATAAAGTGTATGCAAAATTACCTAACACAGAGGCAACCACTTTCTTTACCTTTCCGTACCCGTTATAACACTAATGCGATAAGTTATAGGAGGGGTCAAATACTGTGGGTATTTGTGACACTTAACACAAAACAATACGAATACAGACTACACAACAGAATACAGACCCGTAAACTAATATTGTGGCAGCCTAGTGGTCAGGGCGCTCACTTTAGTGTCATAGAGCGCGAGTGACCAGGGTTCTATCCCCGGTGTTATTAACAATTTTAAGTGCTGTATTTACCACGTGCTCAAAAGATCGTGAGGAAACCTGCTTGTCTGAGAAATAATAAAAATACTATTTCGAGGATATGTGCAGCTCGCCAACCCGCACTGGAGCAGCGTGGCGGGCCCTTCCCGGCTCCTAAACCCTCTCTGATACTAGTATTTGAGAAGGAGGCCTTTGCCCAGCAGTGGGCACTTACAGGCTGTTACTTTACTTTTTTTTTTTTTAAACCAATATTTTATCTGTTGCGTATACATTGACTACGGCTTGCCTTCGAATCTATCATGCCGTTCTCTTAACATTTTCGTATTTTTTAACTTTGCTCACGCATCACTAGCGCCAGCCTCAAGAATTTGCGTCCGTTAGTGGAACTACTCAAGATTGATTTGATTGATTGATGATTAACGTATGCGTTAAGCATAAACGGCCTATCATTCCACGATCGCCTCGCCCTCAGCCACGACTTAACTTGTCAAAAAGAAAGCTGCTTCGACGTCGAGCGAGCCGTCGAACGCAACCACGAATGTTTACGTTAGACAATAGCACTGCTGAAGCCATGGCTCAATCATCTTTCGCATTGTCATTGTTATTTGGTGGAATGTACCACGGACGGCAGAAAGTTTTTGTTTTGAAGATGATTTCGGTCACTTATACCTTTATATACATGAGAAACACGAGTAAAGTAAAAATAAATGTCCCACTGCAGAGACAAGGGAGAAGGGTCCGCTACTGCAGTGAGCTTTAGCATATCCATAATATTTTTAATATATAAATTAACATATATTATTTTAAAATAGTAAATTAACGATATACGTTGATGGGAAATATAATTTCAAGAATACATATATGTTACATAATTCCACATTTTTCCTGAGCTCAAAATCCAATAGCAAAGTTTAGTTCTTGTAATTAACAGGCTTCTACGTTGCAAGTTTAAACTGATAACATGCAGAACTTATTACCATACCAAGTACCACATGGCCAGTGAAAGTTTGTACATATGAATTCAAAATTGAAGATTATAATTGCAAAAAGATGTTAGAATTAGTAATTTGCACAATTTCGCATATGTTACCCAGAAGAGCACCACTCTACCTCCCAAAAACGCATTTACTACCTTACTTCACACCGAGCACCTTCACCACAACAGGACGCCCACACAAGCACTGCACTCAACACTAGGTAACATAGATCACCAACCGCGACGCGTGATTCGCTTCGCTAGAAGGCATTATCAAGTGATTAGTCTCTGCTATGTGTATCAACGTCTCGGCGGTTGACCTGTCCTTTTATTGTCTTTGTATGCGAAATCGTTCGGTGAGTGAGGTAACCGGAAGCCCACATCTCTCCCCCCCCCCCTTATCCTCCCTCTCATCTCCCAAATACCTTTAAAGGCCGGCAACGAACTTGCAGCACCTCTGGTGTCGCAGATGTAAGTGGGCGACGGTAATCACTTACCAGTTAACCGCTTGCTCGCTTGCTGCCTATCCAATAAATAAAAAAACTGTGCGAATCTCCTAACATTTTTCAAACAGTTGATTTCCGCAAAGTAATTCCTTGGACAACATGAATGGTTTGAGCATTGGATGTAGCTGACTCAGGACCGAGTTCTGTGACAATCTTTTGGGGAGGTCTATGTTCAGCAGTGGACTTATGATATGCTGAAATGATGATTAATATGATGATGATGAACGCCTGATTCTATTAACTGTTTAAGGTAACTAACCTTATATTTAAAGTCGGATATTTTCACACATCAACGACAACGCATCTAACGATGTGACCTGCGTTATCTATTGAAACAGCAAAGTTTCTTATAACAATAATTAATTTCAGGCAAAGTTCATTGATTGTTTGTAGTTACAAGCTTACTTAGTGCTAGTAATATGATGACATTAAAGCCAACTTTATTTTATTTTAATTAAATTACCTCCACGTGCAGATGATTTTCTGAGTAAGACATTCTCCCTTCTGCAAGAATCGGACGTTACTTTACAAATTAAAGATGGGAAACATAGTTCGTTCAATTCCGTCCTCTCCGTCCTACAATTTCTACCACACAGTAGAACAAATCCTGCCGATATGCGGTGACTATGGAAAACCGGAAGGAATACAATAAAGGGGGGCAAACGAGTAAACACCTCACCCGATGGTGATTACCGTTGCAACACCAGAGGAGCTGCAGGTGCGTTGCCGGCCTTTAAGACTATTTGGGAGATGGGAGGGAGGATAAGGAGTGGAATGGAGAGGTCACCGAATGATAGGCAGAAGCAAAAGATGCCTCAACTACAAGCCCGTACTCTGCGAGGTCTTGGTATTGACTCGGATGAGTGGGCTCATTCGAGCAGCAGCAAAAGCCGCTGCATGGCGGCAATTTTCATATAAAGAACAGAGGCTGATGCACTTCTCATCTTACTACGAATAGTTAATTATTTACTAGCCAACAATAAATGGAAGTTATATAAACCATTCGTGTTATATATATCTATGTATGTATATATTCATACCAACGGGATAGGCAGAGACAATCTTCCTCCAGTTGCTACGGTCCTGACATACGTCTTTCGCTTCTTCCACTTTCATCAATCTTCGCATGCATGCTCGTTGGTTTAGTGTACTCTTGACCTGGCCTTTTTTTAGAACATCTCCGATTTGATCGTGACATGTTCGCCTAGGTCTTCCGGGACTCTACCATTTACACTCGCCCCATATATTTGTTTCGTCAACCTACTTTCATTCATCCTCTCCACATGTCAAAATCAGCTCAGCATCCCTTTCTCAATTTGCGTCACTACATCGTCTTTCACCCCATAGTCTTATATGTAGATTAATTAATGTTGATTTTAGTAAATTAACGTTTCAATAATAATTTTAATTTAGAATTTGACAAATGTAAAGTTTTAGATGTTGTCACCCGAAGGAAATATGGAAAGTTCTTAGGAGTAAGATACAAACTGGAAGTTGTTTCCGTATGAAAGTGGGGTAATAAGCAATTAAAAGTTTCCTAACTGTAATGAGCCTTGTCTTGAGTTTTGAATGATTGCTAGTTGTTGTTACTAACAAGTTTAAGATTTTAACCACCAAGCGGAATTCGTGTACACAACACACACACACACACACATATATATATATATATATATGTATATGATATTACAGTTTAATTACGCATCTCTTAATTAGGCTACGTACCAGTACCAGCTCTGCGAGGGTATCTGACCCTTAACTTGTCATGAAGTCAGAGACAAAGTCTTAAATTACCCAAACACTAGACATTGGCAGAATAATGATTGTACCTAAACTACATAAGCAAGGGCCACTAAATAAAGGTGACTAACTCAATACAAAATCAACATCGGTTCGCAAAATACAGTCATCTACGACATACGTCTTTCGCTTCTTCCACTTTCATCAATCTCCGCATGCATGCTCGTTGGTTTAGAGTACTCTTGACATGGCCTCGCAAAATACGATCATCTAGGGCCAAGAAACTCGGAAGATTTTTTTTATTGCCATGTTACAATTTAATTTACAATTAATAATAGTAATATCAAAACTATGTCAAATTCATATTTATGTTTTTCTTTTAATGTCAATTTTTCCAATATATCGGTAGCCAGGGCACTTGCAAGGGCAGATAAGGGTTATTTACATAGATTCGTGCTCAGTACAATTATATATTTTAAAGTAGTATAAATATTATGTCCAATTGTTGCACGCTAACATTATGGTACTTCTAGCGTACTAACTCGGCCCGGTCTACAAGAGACAGTTCGTTTTCCGGTAACCTCTTACAAGCAAGCCCAGTATCGGACGGATCTCAGTGTTGGGGGAAGTCAATGCTCCATGAGCATGTGGCTCAGGACCATGCTTTGTGGCAATCTATAGGGGAGGCCTATGTTCACCAGTCCACTTGTCGGTGGCTGAAATCATGACGATTGTGTATACTATGGTAACAATAGTAGTAGTGACCACCATACCACTGCTGCCCAAGAGGTTCAAGCTACAAGGCTACCTTTAAATTATTTGGAAGGATTTTGGAGCCGGGAATGGACATTCACGCTACAGCTGGGTGTTGGTATCCTCGGTATGTTTTCCTTTACCGTTGCTCGTGGTGAATTCAGGTTTTTTCTCTAATCTACCACTTCTGCGTTTCGCTCGGTGAATGAGATAACCGGAAGCCCACTCCTCTCGTCCACCAAATATCCCCAAAGGCCGGCGACACACCTGATGCCTCACGGGGTCGCAGATGTACGTGGGTGTTGGTAATCACTCACTCACTATCAGGTTAACCGCTTGGTTGTTTGTACCCTTTCCCATAAAAAAGAGTCGGGTAATTATAATATGAATTACATTAATAACTCTCCTTTCTTTTATTATTACAAATTAGCGAACATCTCTCTAAAATCTACAAAATCAGCTCTTATTTCGCTCCAGCTGCCTTACGTGTACGTCTCAGCCTTGATTAATCATGTTGTAATTAATGCATGATTATGGTTCAAGCGCTTGTTTACACATTTGATCCCGATATAGCAGGCTATTTAAATTTTAATCATTACCGCAAACGTAAAGCCCAATGTACACCTTTTCATGAAGTCGATCGAGTTGTGAATAAAAATAATTATTTATTTAGGTACTATGGAGATTTTGATTCATACACAAACACCCAAAGAGTGAATATGCCCGTTTTTTATGAGAAACGAGCAAGCGGCTCTCCTGATGCTCAGTTTATTATCTACGCCCATGGCCATGTGCAACAACAGAGGAGATACAGGTGCGTTGCTGCCCCTTTAGGATATTTGGGTGATGGGAGGAAGGATAAGGAGGGGACATTGGCGGAAGGAGTCACCGAACTATAAGATGAATGGTGAAGATAAAGATGATTCTACTTCACGCCGGTATTCTGCGAAGTCATGCCACTACCCCCGTTGTACCGGCCCATTCGAGCAGTTTCTGAAGCCGCTGCTCGGCTGTACCACGTATTGTACGGATGTGATCTCAGCTCTTTACATAGCGCGCTGAGCACCACTGAGCTTCCCTATACGGCCTGCAGTACAAGATTAGATAGATAGATATAATATTTAGCTTTATATTAGCTTTATATATTAGCTTTATTGCACACCAAAAACAGGAAAATAATGTAATAGTACAAAAACGTAATTAGACATGAGAGGTGGAACAATGGGCGGTCTTATCGCTAAAAGCGATCTCTTCCAGACAACCTTTGGATGGACAGGATTGTTATAAATGAATTTGGAAGTTGCGTAGAAGCAATTGATATACAAATAAAAAAGTACATAAAAAATAATATACACATATTATAGAAATAAGAACATTTTAAAAATAATATTATATATGTATAAATATACATAAAGAGACTAAATCAATACAAATAAAAAAGAAGAAAATAGATAGTAGGCCTTGACGAGATTTTTAAAAACTGGTAAGGATCGGACGCGTCTTACCGATAGCAGTAGGGCATTCCATAGACGGACAGCCTGTACAGATTACGTCTTTCTTTCTGTACGTCATCGCTAGCAAGGCAGAGTTTGCTCGCAGCTACTTAAAAATTAAAATAATTCCGTATAATATTCGACTTTATCCTCGTAATCACAATCACTGTCGCGTTCAGAGCCCGGCTGACATATTTATGTGCGCAATAAAAAGCTCGGTAAGTCGAAACCAAGACGGCTCTGGCAAGTTTAGCGTTGTAAGCAGTGAAACTCGTCTATTCTAATTGCATCACATTTTAGTGGTATCACTTTAAAGTCTTTAAAGTAGCAGCCTGTAATTACCCACTGCTGGGAGAAGGCCTCCTTCTCGAATAGGAGTATCAGAGAGGGGTATAGGAGCCGTGAAGGGGCCGCCACGCTGCTCCAGTTGGGTTGGATATTTTTATTATTTCTCAGACATGCAGGTTGCCATACGATGTTTTACTTCACCGCTGAGCACGTGTTAAATATGCTGTATTTAAAATTGCTAGTAACAATTTTAGTGGTGCCGGCACTGAGGATCGAACCCAGGTCACTGGCGCTCTATGAAACTAAAGTGAGCGCCCTGACCACTGCTGACGGTGACAGACGTACGAGCAAAAAAATCAAAATTTACATTTCAAACACGTCACGACATCGGCGTCATACCGTTACACACAGCTCAGCTCATACCGTTCCGCGATGATGTTCCACAATGGAGGCCTTGTGTCGATTAGCAATAACTAACCAACTAAGGACTCTTTCTCAATAACTAACGCGGGCACTCATAAGCTTCTACTTTACTTTTACCTTTAACAGCATTCTGGAATAAATTAATAGTGACATTTATAATAGAGTCAGGCATCGAAAATAAATAAAACCTATCTTCGTCCGCCACAACCAAAGCACGAGGATGTTATTATGTACGTTTAAAAAAAAAGTAAAGCAGCGGTCCTTAAGTGTATCTCTGTCTCTCATTTAACTACGATTTCAGAATGCGCACCACCACAGCGATCGGGAATAGGATAGGTAAAATTAAACGCGATAAAAGACGTAAAAAATAGTTTAGTCCTAAGTTTTAGATACAATCTAGTTATTTTTATATTTTAGATAAGAACACAAATCTAGAAAATTAGTTGAAATGAAAGCTTTTCATTTAATTTCCGGTCAACGCCGCAGTTGGTGGCTGCCTCCCTGACAGCGTTTCCTCTTTCTATTTAATTAAAAAGCAACACTCGGGGCCACATATTCGATACGTCGTATTGGCCTTGCAAAGAAAAATATCTATAATATCATCGAAGCGGAACAAGTAGAGACCCAAAAAAAAATTATGAAGCACAGAAGAACACAATTATGTGCTCTTCTGCTTTGTCTATACGAATACCAAACGTACGTACCAAATTAACATTTACTTCGTTTTACGAGCTAGAATAATTAGTAATGTAGGTTTTTTTTAAACAATTATTTTCTTCGTTTTTAACATAGAACTTAAACTAAGTCGTGCGATGTAGCGGAGTAAGTTGCGAGAGGTGAAAAGTCTCTATTTTATGGAGGAAATATGGCTCTGGAAGCAAAACCCTCCACAGGTGTTGCGGGAAGTCGATAGATGCAGGTGGCTCAGGCCCGTGCTTTATAATCTTTGGGAGAGGCCTATGTTCAGCTGTGAACTTGTCATAGGCTGAAATTATCAAGCAAAACTAAGCGATGGAGTACGCCGCCCCCATTCATTTTTATCTCCCGGACAGGCGAGAAATTCTGTCCCGCTTGGCAAGCGAGAGGCTTGTGTTTAGCAGTGGACTTCTTACAGGCTGTTACATAATTTAATGGGACAGGAGGCAAACGAGCGAGCGCCTCACCTGCTGGTACATCTGGACCAGGAGAGGTGCTGGCATGCCGGTCTTTGAGGATATTTGGAAGATTGGAGGAAGATTGAGAGGAGGAGTAGGCCTCCGACAAGACACCTCTACTTCACGCCGGTACTCTACCTGGTTGTGGTATTGCCCAGTCGAGCCGGCCCATTCGAGCAGCACCGAAAGCTACTGCTTGGTTATACCAGGGTATTGGTTATACGTAGAAATATATATAGAGATATATAGAGAGACATAGAAAATATTTATCTAATAATTAGTAGTAAAAGTTGTAAGGTGAATGGAGAAATAAACATCTTTATTTGGGGTAAGAAATTCAGATTTCGTTTGTCATTTCATAGTAGAAATAATTCCATCCAAATATTCCGATTTTCACTGCATACTAGTGAGAGTATGAGTGAGAAGCAGCATCACCAGGGTGAAGATTCTGGCACAGCGCTTATCAACCACGCTACCACTACCGTGCCGGATTTTGTTCGCGCTTTCATGGAAATGCTTCCAGCTGACGTAGTCTTTAGTCTTGGGTTATTCCTCGTCGGGAGCTTAGATTTATGCAACACTAATAATTCGTTTTCTAGTTTTTTATCTTAGCATTTTCTTTCTCAAAACTTTGCGAGAAAATTGAAACCGAAACGGTCTTTGTCATTGAAATAATGGATGGCGAAACGATTACCATGCAAATACCCGTCGACTGATTTTGCATCCCTGTTCACCGTCAGAGGAAATAAGCAAATACGCTTATTATCTACAAACGTTATACAAATCATCATCATCATCATTTCAGCCTATCAGAAGTCCACTGCTGAACATAGGCCTCCCCCAAAGATTGCCACAAAGCTCGGTCCTGAGCCACCTGCATCCATCGACTTCCCGCAACACTGCGCAAGTCGTCACTCCATCTTGTGGGGGCTCGTTCTACACTGCGTTTGCCTGTACGAGGCTGCCACTCGAGAACCTTTTTATTTTATACAAATACTGGAATACATCTGAGATTTTGCTAAAATTTTCGAATTGTGGCTTCTTTTGTCATATTAACATTAGGACACTAAACTTGGCTCTCATCTCCTACTAAGGGCAATCCCTTAAACAATTGCGACATAATTATATATTTAGTACTCTCATTATTATTATACCCAGTGTGGTCACAGATCTCCAGTGCTGGCACGATCAAAACGGTTAACAGCAATTTTAAGTGCTGTAAATACAGCGCTGGGCGGTGAAGGAAAACATCGTGAAGAAACCTGCATGTCTGAGAAATAATAAAAATGTTATTTCGAGGATATGTGAAGCCCGCCAACACGCACTGGAGCATCGTGACGGACCCTTTCCGGCTCCTAAACCCTCTTTGATATTCGTATTTGAGAAGGAGGCCTTTAGCCAGCAGTGGGCACTTACGGGCTGCTACTTTACTTTACTTTACTGGTGCTTTCTTTGAGAGCCCTTTGTTTAGCAGTGGATTTAAATAGGCTGATGTAATAAAAAAATTGTGTATAGTTTCAAAAGCGTCGTGGCCGGCTCGAGTATCTTCATCTCCTTTTTCGTTGTGGCTATTGCGGACGATAAGAACAGGAAAGATGGTTGATTTGAACTTAATTACACAATTTGATGATGGTTGGCTACAGGGTCGCGAGGCATCTTATGATGAGATAGCCAACACGATTCTTAAATCATTGCCAAATTCTTCTACAGCGAGAGACTGGTCCAATGGTTGAGTATTAACACTTTGATGAAGGAAACAACAGACAAGCGAACGCTCTTTTATAAGTATTGGAAGCTTGGACCTTTGGTGATTGGCTCCTTTTCCATGAAAGCATCGCTTGGTAGGAGTGTGGCTTTTAAAAATTTCTGCCACCAATCATCAGCGCAACCACTCTTGAGTTCCGATTAGAAAGGTATAATGTCTCAGTATAATTACGGGCTTTGTGATATTCCTTAACTGTAACCTACTTGGATTGAAGTTGTTTGCAAGTGCCCACTTAACATCAGGTGGACCGTTTGCCCGTTTGCAAACCCGATCAAAAAAAAAAATCTGTTGTCGTGAGAGATCGCAGGTGCGAGGGTGACGTTTTTGTCGTGAGATAGAAAATAAATAAGTTCGAATAATAAATCCGTGTGCAAAAGCGCAAATATTGTTGTGAACATACAAAATCACAAACTAAACAAATGTTGGACATGAAAAATTGTTTTAAAACAAGTTCGGTCGAGTAAAACCTTTTTAAAATCGTCGTTATATGTCACCGTCACGACTTACGTTTACGCTTTGAGCTTCTGCCGGTAATAAAAGACAATGTAAATTTCGAATTTGTTTGAATTTTTCAGTTTCTGAACAATATATTATTCTAGTGAAGAGTTTCAATAACAGCCTGGATAGTCGGGAAGGGAATCTGATTCTGTATCAGGAAACCAAATCAGATAAGGTGTGAAATTTATGTACTATTTGTATCGTTAGCGACTTACCAATTGTCAGCGTAAATGTCTAGAATCCTGACCACTCCAGTATTGAGTATACGATCGTGAGCACTTTTTGTTTTAAAGTGTTCTATTTCAGCTGGTTCGGTAAAAGTAAGTGCTACGCGATTATTTGAAGAGCTATTCTAGAAAGTACTAACACAAAGTCGAAAATTGAATGTAATCTATCAAGAGTCACTTTAGTGGAAACTTTCAATCCGTATGTTTGTCGCCGAATGAATGTTTTCAAAAAAAAATTCATAAAGCAATTGGCTTTTTTTTTCGGTCCGGATAAAACTGGCTTACTCCGATCTTTTACTATCACTGTCACTTTTACTACGTGTTAGACTCTGGAGTATAAAAGAATGTCTTCACATAGAACTAGCTGTTAGCGGCAACTCGACGCTCGGAATAATCGATATTTAAATTTTTACAATCCTTTCTTATAGAGTGTTTACGTTAATACAGATATCTTCTTACTAAATTGATACAAAACTATTTTATTACGTTTAATTTAACTTTTTTTATTAACGACAGTAACATTATTACTCAGACGATATAACTACACTTACAAACCATATTACATATTCGACATCTTCTTACCAAATTTCATGTTTCAAGCTTCAGTTTAGTTAAATCTCTGTGGTGATGAATTAGTCAGTCGGGCCATCTTAATACATTAAACGAGCTGTTCTAGTATATACGAGAACCAATTGCATAAATATATATTTATATAATTGATTTGACTCTAACGGTTGAGATGAAATTTTGTATTTAGATAAAGTTTTACTATCCAAGTTTATCAAGATTTATAAGAATCGTTATCACACATTTGTTTTTTTAACGCTATCCAATAGACAGTAGGTTAGGTAATCGACAGCAGATGCCAAAGCGATACATTATTAGCGTGGTTCTAATAGTAGGCGGAAGTACTTTCTCTATATATGTTATAGGCTTAAGAATCTATTTATTTATTTATTTATTTAAACTTCATTTACTTGAGAATGTATATAGGTGGACATAATGCCAGAAGCATTCTCTACCAGTCAACCTTTGGACGATGCAGAGATGAAATGAAGTAGGTGTAGGTTACAGAATAGAGAGAAGTAAAGAGAGGAAAAAATTATAATAAATGTAAAACTATATATAGATACAATATTTCAATACATACAATAATAAATACATACTCACGTGCATACATACATTTACATTTTACAAATACAAATATAATTAATATACAAATTTACAAATAGGCTTGCGTTTGACCTCAATCTTGCCCGATGGAAAGCGAAGATAAAGCCTAGGTTGGTACACGCTTGCCTAGATGTCTGTTCACTCTGGCCAAGAAGGCATTCCAAAGAAGTACGGATTGAATCTATTGTATAATCTGACAAAATGAATTCAAGAAGCGTTGTTTGTTCGGGATATTACGTTAGATCTAAGTTCTGTGGTCTGTGGTAAAGATATTTACCTCTATCAAACTCTGTTTACCGATCGATTGGAAACTTAAACTCATGGGAAACTAATAAGGAAATGCGAGCATGACAAGTAATAGATGAGAAAATTCATTTAAAGTACAGAATTGCTATGTTCATGTCGTTACGTTTGTTAACTCTTTTATTTTTTTTAAATACCAAGTTGCAAAGTGATTTTTATTAATCTGCCATAGTTTATTTACGAGGCAATTTGATGGAGAAGAAGTAAGCGAAATAATGTAACCATGTATCCTCTTTATGCGATTTATGCTAATAACTTTACCATGCTGATGCTATTTGATTTGGAGATTGATGTTGATGGATTATAGTTCGAAATATCAAAATATCAATCTTACGTAGTACGTGTAAAAACGAGGGTCTATAGGATCGTTTTATAATAAGAGATGGATTAACAGATTCAGTTTTTTATTTTTATTTTGCGGCTTAAAGAAAATTGCAGAAGCCCGATAGGCTACGAGGAGTCGTGCTAAATATAAATGCATAAAGTCTGCCTACACTACTGCCAAGTGACAAGCGTGAGTGCTTAATATTTTATAAAACACCACAACTAACATTTGTAATTACTTTACAATGGCTGCTGTGAAACGTTTTTGTTTTTAAATTCTAAATTGTTGCGAGCTTTTCGTTAACATTTTGGTATTCTCATCAAGTTGTTTATTTAATGAAAAGGAAGCTCTGCGGGAAATGAGAACTGAGACGCACAGTGAAGGTTGAGCTTTTATTTACTTTATGTTGAGCACAATTGAAACACTTTGTGTTTTCAAAGTTGTTTTTTTTTTAGATTTCTTTAGTTTTTACTAGTTTTGTGTTCTGGTTTTTAGAGTGTAGATAGGATTTAACTTAACTAAACTTAACTAATTAAATTCAACTCAACTAAATTCCTCATGATTTTAAATATATGATAGACTGTTTTATCTTATTTAATATTACAAATGTGAAAGTTTCTATTTTGTTTGTAATCACCCTTAAAGTTGAAGTCTTATCCGTTAAGCCACAAAAAAATTTCACAATAATTCCGTGGAAAGTTCTTACACGATAAAAACATAACGTGTTATGTTTCGCATCGCATACTCTGAACGAATAACTAATGACGTTTAACAAGTGACGCGAGACGACAGCAATTCTATAGTTATGACACTTTAAGGGTTATGACCTACTTTTTTTTACGTAGTTTATTAAAGTAGACTATGAAATCACAGATTGGATTACATAAAATCGACAAATACGAGATGTTTTGGAAAGACCAAAATATATTTTTCTTTATACTGACAATATTGTTTACAATTGTGTTATAAGATCAATACTAAATAAAAATTCAAAACAAAAGTGTGGAAGAATGAGATAAATATAGAGTATCAGGAGCATTAGGATAATTAAATGGCTTATTACGCAGGCGCAAAGACACAAACAAAGCAAAGGCTTGTACAAACATATATACGTAGAGCGCTTGGGCCGAAGGAAGTATTAGGAATATGTCCTGTATTCCTTTTCTCTCGTTTCGGTTCGGTAATACGAAGGCCTACACAACACACACATACACAACCCAGCATTGTTTATATGAGTGCTTGTGTTCTCACATTCATAGCCTCCACACTAGCAAAGACAAGAGTGGGGCGGAACGAAAACCCGACCAAAGTGGAGACGAAGTTTACAGAAAACAATGTATACTTGTAATCTATCTCATTCTCACGCAGGCTAAATGCTATTTATGAATATGTTTGTCTCTTTTTACTGTCACTTTTTCGTTTCATTGAATTTTCAAATGGCAACGGTGCTATAGTAAAGGCACTTTCAAGCTTTTACTTTAGGATTATTACCTAGCGATGCAATAGTAGTGCAGTTGAAGAATATTATTTTTTCTTTAATAACATAAGAAATCATCTAAGTTTACTTAGGCATTGTATATATTTATATATATAAAGTTATATAAATATGTTTGTATAGTGTGTAATGTGTTTTATATAATGAACAACTATAATTACATGTATGTCTAAGTACCGTGATATATAAGTATTGTATCGTAGTATAATATTCGAGTATATATATATGAACATAATATTTTTGTGCACACTTTTACATTTTCTCTGTTCAATCTAATGGTTGACCGGTAGAGGATGCCTCTTGGCATTAAGTCCGCCTTTTTGTTCTGTAATGTGCAAATAAAATTTTAAATAAATAAATAAGGAAGTTTCACCTCTTCCTTCAATCAAATGAAAATTAATTTCAAGCAGTGATCGTTTCCGTGCCTATCCCGTTATCATGCCAACTGTGTTAAACGGAAGCAGACGATCCGCTGACAGACATGCCACCGCCGCTAGCAGAGGCCACCAAGCGAGTATGACATAGCCAATAGCCATGTCTACCACACACAAAGACATTTGGTGTTATGGCACCGTTGTGACTGAAATTTGCTCGTATATATTTCGCATCAAAGAGTTGTTATATCGTAGAAATATTTTAATATAACAAATAAATATCTTTTTCAACAATAGGTTTAAACAATTTGTTAAACAAATACTATATTAAAAAGGGTTATTATAATTGGGTTATAATAAAATGATCCATAAGTCAATAAAATGAACTATCAGTCATTTTATTATCCTAAAACTTCAGAGCAACAGTTCTTAGCGATTAAACACAACGTTCAGTGTAGGTAAATGCTGAGGCACATTTACTATAGTGGAGAAGAATCCTCTCGGTGCAGGTCCCACTCACGCTTGGCCACAGTTTTGTAGACGAAGTCGTCGAAGACATTTGTCTTCAACGACATAGAAAGCCTTCTACGGAGACAGAAACAGAGTAACTCCAAATTCACTCAGCGAAATATTTCGGAATATGTCAACAAAATTAAAAAGTACGTTTCTGCTCACCTAAGCCACAGTATAAGGGGAGGTATCATTCCAGATAAAATTGAAACTTCACTGGTAAAAACCCTGTTTAAAAAAGAAAATAGAGAACAAACAGACAAAAAAGAAAGATATTTAGAAGATATGTGAAATCCGTCAAGCCACCTATTTGTTTTGTTTTATATTAAAGATGGATTAACAGATTATTTTTTTTTTATTTTGCGGCTTAAAGAAAATTGCAGCAAAACCCTGTTTAAAAAAGAAAATAGAGAACAAACAGACAAAAAAGGAAGATATTTAGAAGATATGTGAAATCCGTCAAGCCACCCATTTGAATTTCTTACATGAAAAAAAAAAAAATCTATAATTCACATTACAGACAGACTATACATACTATAAAGTATGTTTCGTTTTTACTGAATATTATTTACGAAAATATTTAGTATGTTAATTCGTTAAAAAATTATTAATATGAGACAGTAACTAAATAAACAAAACTAAAAAAAGTAAATAAATAAACAAAATGGCGGACCGCAATTACACTGCAATGATATCACGGAATATAATATTAATAGCAAATAAACATGTCAGATGAATTGAATTTAAATACGGTTTACGGATAATATAAATCAGAGATTAATTAATATTTTAGTCACGGTTCGTGGCACGCTACCACTGTAACTGGAGAGAACCGGATATGTATATATGTATAATATTTAACGAGATAACTTCATTATTTTGCCTTTAAATTTTAATAATAATTAAAATGTAGACACTTATAGTATAACAGAAAACTAGCAAAAGGTAGATATCACACAGGCCTCCTTTCAGGAGAAGGGAAGGGTCCAGCACGCTGCTTCAGTGCACACATGGCTTCACGTTTTTTCGAAATAATATCTTTTATTATTTCTCAGATATGCAGGTTACCTCACGATGTTTCCCTAGCACTAGTAGTGGTGCCGGCACCATGAATCGAACACCAGGTCACTCGCGCTCTATGAAACTAAAGCGAGCGTACTGACCACCATGCTATATATATACATCATACTTCTATTGTAACAGACACAACAGAACAAGTTCAAACTAAGCCAAACAGGGTCAAAGCTTAATTAAAACATCGACTAATCTTGATAACAACACGGTTTTTGAATACAACACAATAAGAAGTTGTTATTTTGAATGGGAACTTATGAAAAGGGTACGAAGTTTCTCGACAGTTCATTGGCAAGAAACGGTGGAGAGGTTACAATTAACCCAAAACAATACGATTCCGATGTCATTCATCTACCTTCAGATATATATATATATATGAATTATTCAAATTGATATTGGAACAGATAATAAAGTTACAAAACGTCTATGAGAATTTCAATAATAAATATTCTGAAATAATAAGGTCTCTTCCTTAGGGTATGGTAAATTTCTTTACGTGGTGCACTCAACTAACGGACCAGGCCCTGGAGAACTGCTGCTGTTGAATTTATCCTGGAGTGGACCGTTTCTAGGCTGTTACGTTAAGGTAACCGGCACTGCGCTCACCAACCTGCGTGCCATGGGCAAATGGGCTCCTTTCCTCCTCTCCTCTCCCCTCCTCACCCCCCTACTCAGCCCCTTCTCACCCCCTCCTAACCCCTCCTCATCCCTTCCTCATCTCCCTCCACACCCCCTTCTAATACTCCTCCTCATCCCCTCCTCATCCCCTCCTCACCCCCTCCTCATCCCTCTTCATCATCTCCTCATCCCTCTCCACATACCCCTCCTCATCCCTTCCTCATCCTCCCTCCCATGTCCCAAATACCCTTAAAGGCCGGCAACGCACCTGCAGCACCTCTGGTGTTGGATATGTACGTGGGCGACGGTAATCTACCATCAGCTAAACCGCTAGCTCGTTTGCCGCCTTCCCATAAAAAATAAACTTTTACTCCTCTTAGGGGGTGAGAGCGAGTGTCAGATTTTCTTACGACCCTCTCCTGGTCGGCGTACCTGACTATCGAGATATGTATTCTGGGATCGAATCACAGCCGAAGCATATATTTGTCCAAAAACACAAATGATCGGTTTCAAGGATCTGGTCGTATCCGGTGTCTCTGACCCTTCTTCCAAACTTATCGCATATGCGTTAAATCGGACACCGGAAGCTGCAACGAGCTGTGAGTGCCTCTGTATTCACACAGCCGAGTTCTCTGTGTAAATACAGCCGATAGGAATCGGAGGTTAAGGCCGTGGTCGAAAACGCCCAGGAGTACATAATACAAAAATAGTTTTGCCATTTCAATAAAATTTCCTGTTACACCCTGTACTGGAAGAAATATCAATGTATGGAATAAGTAGTGCCCTTGTACATATACTATGTTTTAATGATTTCATGCCTTTTTGTGTGTACATAAATAAAAAAAAGAAAAAAAAATTCTCCAAGTACCTGTGAAATCCGCAAGAGTCTACTACTCCTGCCCTAGTGTACCATGGGGGGCCGGTCGGCCCTGTAAAATGTCAAGAGGCCTTTTATAAGCTGCTACTTTATAATTACTATTAAAACAATTTAAATATACCAAGCCACGAGCGTGTTTGTACATTTGTATAACAACTTCCACTTTATTAATCTGATAGTTTGTTCAAAGTTCATTCCTTTACATCGTCAAAGCAGTAACAGCAAACTTTATCGAGCGTTTACTGTTTAAACAAAACCTTCATCTACAATTTTGAATAACTCCCGCAGAGTTATTCCGTAACAAACAAGTATAGGAATTGTTTTGATAATATCAAAATATATTGTTCCAAACACCAACTTTATATTCATGGTTTTGTTAGCTTGCTATTTCATTATTAGCTCGATCGAACAACTTCGGGGTGGCAGGGTCGAGGAGCGAATGCACTGCCATCCACCCGCCGAGCGAAACGGCCATGTCGCCGCCATATTTAAGCTATTACAGCTTTACGCGAGTTCGTTTAACATTTCAGTGATGGGAAATTGAAGAGGGTGCCTTGACCCCCAAGCTACTGTAACTAACTCTTTTGCCCCTTTATATGAATAAATAATTTATGTAACCAGGATAAAGTATAGATCGTTACTTAGGTTTTTTCTAAAGGTACGAGTACGTGCGACCGATATTCGACACATTTCTGTTAAGGACAATGTAGTCGCTGACCCACTGTCACGCGTTGACGAACTGCAGACGCCAGTCGATTTAGATGTTCTCGCTTAATCCCAATTTTCTGACATGGAGCTTTTACAAATACTTCGAGGAGGATCTTCACTCCGCTTGAAAAAGTTACCAATCCTTAACTCTCGCACAGAGATCTATTGTGACGTCAGCACCCCTTCTTCACGCCCTTTTATTACCAAACCCTTGAGGAGACAACTCTTCGACAGCCTCCATAGTCTTAGTCACGCAGGCGCCAACGCATCGGCAAAACTGGTTGCCGACAGGTTCATCTGGCCTGGAGTACGCAAAGGCTGTCGAGAGTGGTCTCGTCAATGTAGGGCATGCCAACGCGCCAAAGTTCATCGCCATGTGTCATCCCCAATGGGCACCTACGATCTTCCTCGCGTTCGATTTGCCTTCATTCACGTGGACATTATAGGCCCTTTACCCATTTCACAGGGCTATCGCTATTGTTTCACAGCAGTGGATCGCTACGCTCGCTGGCCCGAAGTCACACCGATGGTTGACATGACTGCCGAAACAGTTGGGAAGGCATTAATATCCTGAATATCCAGGTTTGGATGTCCAACGGATGTTGTCACTGACCGCGGCCGGCAGTTTGAATCGTCACTCTTTCAATATCTTGGGAAAATGATTGGATTCAAACATCGCAGGACAACCGCGTATCACCCAGCTTGTAACGGGCTAGTGGAACGATTCCATCGCCACTTAAAATCAGCCATAATGTGCCACGCTGATAGCAACTGGGTGGACACATTACCTTTGGTGTTGTTAGGCATTAAGAGTGCATTTAAAGGCGATCTCCGATCGTCTTCTGCCGAACTGGTGTATGGTGAGCCGTTACGTTTACCTGGAGAATTTTTCCAGACAAGGGTTCCTCACTCCTTTTGATTTTCTTCCGTGTGCTATATTGTGTTTGTGTGAACAATAAATTTTATATTTCTTGTATATGGACTTATTAACCAACAACCTTCCATACACGCACCCGACCACAAGTTTTTTGTTTCTGCTCGAGTGGGCCGGCTCGACCGGCTCAGTACTACGACCTCGGAGAATACCAGCGCGAATTAGAGGCATCTTATGCTTCTGCTTTTCGTTCAGTGTGTGAGGTAACCGGAGGCTTCCCTCCCCATTACCCTTAGTCGTCCTCCCATCACACAAATACCCTTAAGGGCCGGCAACGCACCTGCAGCATCTCTGGTGTTTGCAGATGTACGTGGGCGACGGTAATCACTTAACATCAGGTGAGGCGCTCGCTCATTTGCCGTGTTTGTTGTCTTCATATTAGGTAGGACCATTAATACGTTGTGTTTATTTAATATTCAGTAACTTTTTTTTTGTAATTACAAATATTCACCAGAGGCGACGGAAGCCGATGATAGAGCCAGAATACTATTTCATTAATTTTTACCTTCTCGCTTGTGAAGCTTTCAGAGTATTTATATAGTATATACTAAATAATATTAAATGCCCCTATTCGCTTGGTAAGGGTTACGACCCATACAACTCGGGCCTCTGTGCTGCGTGCGCGCCGATGGGAAAATCACCGTAGACTGCATAAAGGGGATTTTGCCTCTTGATAACGTGTCGCGCATGTCAATGTGTGTTAACGTGATACAAGCCTACTGCTCGAAATAATATTTCACAGACATATAGGTTACCTCATGATGTTTTCCTTCACCGCCGAGCACGTGGTAAATACAGCACTTAAAATTGCTATTAACAACCTTCGTGGTGCCGGCACCTAGAATCAAACACAGGTCGCATGCGCTCTTTGAAACTAAAGCGTGCTTTTTGACTACTGGGCTACCATGGCTTTAATATAACCGACAATCTTGTATTTATTTTTACACTATAATGAATAGTTTAGAAAGGTCGTTGGACTACCTTGGCTCATTTTATTATGTAAAGACCAATAAATAACAAATTGTTCTTTAGAAATAACTCTTGTCTATTTCTGCCGCTCTAGTGGAGCATCGACTATTTTGTTCCGGTTCAACGGATATAGAAAGCCAGTACATCTAGAGGCCGTGAGTGTGTGGGATTGGCCTAAAGAAATACCTGCACTGCTCTCCCTCTGCGAACCCTTGGCGGCGGTAATTAACACTCAGCCTTCCTTCGACTCATGGAGCGTCCATCTCTGTCGAACCCACGGCAGCAAGCCAGTCGTGTAGTTTCTTTTCACTTCATCATGGATGATGGAAATCAGGACCAGGACCGCGACAAGTTATGAACGGCACGGAACATGAACGTCCCATGACGGGAAGCGTAACTTGTTCGGGGATCAAATAAAACAACAATACCATTCAGCTACACACATATATAAACTTGTATGGTAGCCTGTCCGTGGTGTACAAAAGTTTTGCTTTTAGCGTTAAAGTTGTTGATGTGTTCATATTTGTTATATTTACGTAGTAAAGTGAGGCTAACCGCCTTGCATGCCAATGTAAACATATCTAATGGGACTTGTGACGTTGTGATATCGTAATGCGCGGCATTTATAGAATTAACGTCGTTTTAAATTTTTAATAACATTGAAGTGGTAAACGGCCTGTCTGTTCGTCTGATGGTAAGTTACTGCAGCCCATGGGCACCTGCGAACGACTTCGACCGAAGAAGGTTGCACATGCGTTGTCACCCATAAGAACTGATATGGAATGCCTCATGGCCTGTGATTATACTGCCTCTATATACTACGATACAGAGAGCCAGTTTCATACTAATTCGTACGTGGTAGAGCCAAGCAGTGGCTTTTGCTGCAGCTCGAATGGTTCTCGCAGATTACCGGTCAGAAGTAGAAGCATCTTGTGCTTCTGCGTTTTGTTCGGTGAGTGAGGTAACCGGAGACCCACTACCCCTCCCCATTCCCCCTCCCGACTCCTAAATATCCTTCAAGGCCGGCACCTGCAGCTCCTCTGGTGTTGCAGTTGTACGTGGAAATCCGTAATTACGTACTAACAGATAAGCTGCATGCTCTCCCTTTCGCATAAAATAAAAACTAGAACGCATTTGTTACACAGTTTGGCAGCAGAATTGGGCACGAGCATGGTCTGCCAGAGCTACAAGTTTATAATCTGTATTTTATATTTAATTATATTTATTACGGTGTATGAACAATTTGTAATACCTCATTAGTACTGTCCGATAATGTCATGTCAATTCTTTTCATAGTCTACGAATGATAAGTCAAAAGAAATGTTTTATCAATTACTGGTCGATGTTAACGAAACTCTGATAGGAAAAAAGAATAGCAGTACACTGGTTGAAATATAAGTCTATTTTAGTCTAGAAGATTTTAGTTTAGAAGAAATATAAAGTAAATTAGCTCACGACCAGTTTTATGAAATAATAACTTGAAATTTAAAAGATCTTGCAAAAAAAATACTTGGAATAGAAAAGAAAATGTTTTTTTAACCAGCGGTTCTCCTGATGGTAAGTGATTAAAAAAAATGTACGTTATGCTACGATAGTGTTAAAAGTCATTTATTTGTAAAGTAATTTACAGGCTATGTGAAAGCTGCAATTATTTCGAAAGCTGTGCAAAAAAGTTTATCTAAAAAAAATAATCAATTTCTGTTAAGTGCTTTCAATAAAAATATATCGAAATTGAACATTCTTCTGCTACCTTATTATTTTTTATTTACGAAAGAAGGCAAACCTGCAAGCGTATCTCCTGATGATACGTGATTACCGATGCCCTCGTACATCTGCAAGTTAAGAGTAGCAGGTGTGTTGCCGGTCTTTAAGGGTAATTGGGGAAAGCAGGAGGAGAGAGGGAGGGGATGAGGGCCTCTGGTTACCTCACTCGATGTACGAAACGCAGAAGCACAAGATGCATCTACTTTATGCCAGTATTCTGCTTGGCCATGGTACTACCCTGTTCGAGCTGGTCCTTACGAGCAACAGCAAAAGCCGCAGCTTGGCTCTACAACCGTGGTGAGTATGGGCAAATGTTCCATAGATGTTTTGCCAGTTTTTGTTGGCACTTTCATCTAAAGAAATATCTCCAGCAGTGGATAATAAAGGAAGAAAGGGTTCTTGTGATTGGTGTAAGGGATAATATACCGTCTTTTACTCCAAGTTACCGCCTCCGTCGAGTCATGTACATCCGGCTGACTGAAGTATTAAACGACCGACTATTGGGCAAATCTTTTACGAATAACTTTTGCTAACCAGTTCATGGAAAGGGGGTTCAGCAGTGAACTTAACTAAATGAGAAAGAAATAAAGATAAATTACAGCCTGCAAGGTATTTGCAGGCTCTACGGTTGGACAATGGCACCCCTCTGGCAAATATTTGAGAGAGTTTTGGTGTGCGTGTTCCAATACCGGTTTGCGAACTTCCCATGTCCTCTTTTAATATTTCTCAGATATTGGTTTCCTTATGGTGTTCTCCTTCATCGCCGAGCACCTGGCAAATAAAGGTCTTAAAATTGCTATTAACAGTTTCTGTGGTGCCGCTACCAGGTACCGAGCTTCTAGACAAGAATCTCTAGTTGTAGGAACTTGAGATTTTGATGATTTCTTTCTTTTATGGCACCTGTTAGAACAATTCTGTTAGTAACGTGTCAGTCACTGGAGTGACGTTCGTATTTAATTTCTTAATTATCAGGCAGACACAATGAAATAGTCTTCAAAGTTTACTAGAAACTTGGAAACTATAGTTAGGAGAAAATATTTACGTTCTAATTTACTGGATGGGAAGATATTCTCAAAGATCAAGATTAATGGTTGCCTGTCACATAAACATATGAGACATAATAAATAACATACCACGTGTTAATATAGTGAACAATTAGGGTTGCCACTGTCACCATTAACAGTAAAAAGTAAAGTAGCAGCCTATAAGTGCCCACTGCTAGGCAAGGGCCATCTTCTCAAATACGACTATCAGAGAGGGCTTAGGAGCCGGGAAAGGCCCGCCACGCTGCTCCAGTGCGGGTTGGCGGGCTTCACATATCCTCGAAATAATATTTTCTATTTATTATTTCTCAGATATATAGGTTTCCTCACGCTGTTTTCCTTCACCACTGATCCGTGGTAAATACAGCACTTAAAATTGCTGTTAACAATTTTAGTGGTGCCGGGACCGGGGATCGAACCCAGGTCACTCGCGCTCTATGAAACTAAACTGAGCGTCCAGACCACTAGGCTACCACTGCTGTCACCATAATAAATACTATTATGTTGTATTTCAAGTCGCCGGTATGTACCGTTGAAGAAATATAAAAGACTCAAACATTTTACATTGCAGTGGGATGGATCGGTATTTTGAATAATTAAGATAAGTAAAATTAGTAACAAATGCCCCTGTCTTTTTTACAATTTCCATAAAATTCTCTACGCCGAATTGTATTGTATTTTTTATGGCTTATTCTGAAAAATACTTCCGAAAACAATGTTGGCAACCCTATGCACAATGTACGTAACAGCGGTCGGAAAAAATGTCGTTATGTTGGTAATTTGTTTTATCTTTCGAGGAATGTTATATTTTATATATGAGTATGAAAAACATTCTCGAGTGCCAGCCACGTACGGGCAAACGCAGTGTAGGACACGGCCCCAAGATGGAGTGACGACCTGCGCAGTGTTGCGGGAAGTCGATGGATGCAGGTGGCTCAGAACCGAGCTTCGTGGCAATCTTTGGGGTAGGCCTATGTTCAGCAGTGGACTTCTGATATGCTGAAATGATGATGATGATGATGAAAAATATTTGTACGAATATATTTAAATAAGAAAATATTGGAGCAAGCGAGGAAGCGGCTCACCTGATGGTAAGTGATTACCACGTAGATCAGCAACACCAGAGAAGCTGCAGGTGCGTCAGCCTTCTATCCCCAATTCCAATTCCGATAAAATATTTATTGCTTCAGAGGATTGGAACCAATTGTCCGATTTTGATGAAACTCTGCACATATAATCTATGTATTACTAACAGCACATACATTTTGATGTCTCTAGCTATTATATTGTTTCTTCTATTGTAGGTAAAGTATATTTTATATTACTTATAATTAAATATGAGTAATGGCCCGAATGAGCTCATTAACAAAAACTACAGAACCATTGGAGCTGCAGGTGCGTTGCCCGCCTTTTAGCTTATTTGGGAGATTTATTTAATTTTATTAATGATTAATAGTTTCTACTTTTTACGAAACATCGTTAAAAATAATACTTTAGCGTACTTTAAATTGAACTATAATTTAAGTATATTATCGCGTTTAATTTTTTTTTAAGCTCGATACGTTTCGAGTGCGTTACAGCTTTCGTGGTCACGTCACCCTCCTACCCAAATTAAACATGATGAAATCCGTAAATAATATTTTCATTTCAAATGTAGCGTTGCTTATATATTATACGCGAATGAAATCGCGTGCAAAAGGTAGTTTGATTTAAAACTGTAAGAAACTTTCAATATACTGATTCAAAATCAGTAGTTCAAAACTTTACCATTTCAAATATTAACGCCGGGCGAATTAAGCTCGGTCCATTTAAAGGGAATAGAGTTTTACACTACGAGTGTGTTAACTTCATCACGCGGACAGTAGTGTGAATTATTTAGTGTTGGGGCAATGGTTTCTGTATCCAAATCCATACTCATTTGATAAATGCTAAAGTTACTTTGTCTGTCCTTTACGTTCGCATGGCTAAATCAGTGAACGGTTTTTGAATAAATTCGGTATGGGGATACTCTCAAGGCGATAGGAAATAAGCCCACAGCTGGGCAATAGTCTCTTTCTCAAATATCTGAGAGGGTTTTGGAGTCGGGAAAGACCCACTACGCTGCTCCAGTGCAGGTTGGCGGGCTTCACAGATCCCCGAAATAATATTTTTAATTATTCCTCAAGCCTACAGGTTTCCTCACGATTTTATCCTTCACAGCCGAGCACTATAATACAGCACTTAGAATTGCTATTAACAATTTTAGTGGTACCGGAACCGGAGATCGAACCCAGTTTACTCGCGCTCTGTGAAACTAAAGCCAGCACACTCTGTCCACTAGGCTGCCACGGCTATCATGCTTACCCGCCTTCGTGTGGGCAAGGACGGGTTACGTCGGGCTTGCATCGACCAAAACCTCACGGTGTCCCATCTTTGGATAGGTCACATGCTCTCCCTCTCCCTCCTGGCTAGACGCACACGGACACACCACCACATCAATACCAACACTAACAACTGTAATTAGCAATTTCGGTGTTCCCTCAATCAAGGATCAAAGGCCGGCAGCGCATCTGTTTCAAGGCCGGCAGCGCATCTGTAGCTCCTCTGGTGTTGTGGATGTTCGTGGGCGTCGGTGATCACTTACCATCAGGTGAGCCGCACGCTCGTTTGCCCCCTTCTTCTATAAAAAAAAAAAAGAATCAAGATCACTCGCGTAAACCGAGCGCTTTGTCCACCTATACCGCTAACCGTTGCCTATATTTTACAATATATGACAATTATATTCTCTAATGTTCTTGGCTTAATCATTTAATGCATGTACAGTTACGCCGACACGTAAGGGAATCAGACACCTCTTCTCTTCTCTTTCTGGGAGTAGTCTTCCCCTTTTTTTTTATTTACATGGGGAAATGCCTGACGCTTACCCGCCCTCTCGGGGGCAAGGACGGGTTATGTCGGGTTCGCACCGACTAAAACCCCCATGGTGTTCCACCTTCGTCGCATGTCGGCAGGATCACGGGAACGCTTTCGCATACATCCGCGACCCCACCAGCGCCGGCCGGCTGTAGGCGGCCCCTTCTCGGGAGAGGACGTCTTCTCCCACACCGCCCTGGCTAGACGCGCCGGAACACAGACGCGTTCAAAACTTTACCATTTCAAATATTAACGCCGGGCGAATTAAGCTCGGTCCATTTAAAGGAATAGAGTTTTACACTACGAGTGTGTTAACTTCATCACGCGGACAGTAGTGTGAATTATTTAGTGTTGGGGCAATGGTTTCTGTATCCAAATCCATACTCATTTGATAAATGCTAAAGTTACTTTGTCTGTCCTTTACGTTCGCATGGCTAAATCGGTGAACGGTTTTTGAATAAATTCGGTATGGGGATACTCTCAAGGCGATAGAAAGAAATATAGCTATATATATATATAGGAAATAAGCCCACAGCTGGGCAATGGTCTCCTTCTCAAATATCTGAGAGGGTTTTGGAGTCGGGAAAGACCCACTACGCTGCTCCAGTGCAGGTTGGCGGGCTTCACAGATCCCCGAAATAATATTTTCATTTCAAATGTAGCGTTGCTTATATATTATACGCGAATGAAATCGCGTGCAAAAGGTAGTTTGATTTAAAACTGTATGAAACTTTCAATATACTGATTCAAAATCAGTAGTTCAAAACTTTACCATTTCAAATATTAACGCCGGGCGAATTAAGCTCGGTCCATTTAAAGGGAATAGAGTTTTACACTACGAGTGTGTTAACTTCATCACGCGGACAGTAGTGTGAATTATTTAGTGTTGGGGCAATGGTTTCTGTATCCAAATCCATACTCATTTGATAAATGCTAAAGTTACTTTGTCTGTCCTTTACGTTCGCATGGCTAAATCGGTGAACGGTTTTTGAATAAATTCGGTATGGGGATACTCTCAAGGCGATAGAAAGAAATATAGCTATATATATATATAGGAAATAAGCCCACAGCTGGGCAATGGTCTCCTTCTCAAATATCTGAGAGGGTTTTGGAGTCGGGAAAGACCCACTACGCTGCTCCAGTGCAGGTTGGCGGGCTTCACAGATCCCCGAAATAATATTTTTAATTATTCCTCAAGCCTACAGGTTTCCTCACGATTTTATCCTTCACAGCCGAGCACTATAATACAGCACTTAGAATTGCTATTAACAATTTTAGTGGTACCGGAACCGGAGATCGAACCCAGTTTACCCGCGCTCTGTGAAACTAAAGCCAGCACACTCTGTCCACTAGGCTGTCACGGCTATCATGTTTACCCGCCTTCGTGTGGGCAAGGACGGGTTATGTCGGGTTCGCACCGACTAAAACCCCCATGGTGTTCCACCTTCGTCGCATGTCGGCAGGATCACGGGAACGCTTTCGCATACATCCGCGACCCCACCAGCGCCGGCCGGCTGTAGGCGGCCCCTTCTCGGGAGAGGACGTCTTCTCCCACACCGCCCTGGCTAGACGCGCCGGAACACAGACGCGCCTACCTACTCGGCCTCCAAACCCACGGAGGCAACGGACCCCCGAGTCCGCCACCCGAGTAGCCTTCCCTTGATCAGCTTTTACAACCCTCCCAGAGAGACTTCCTCCCTCTACAGTCTTTTACGTCTCACGACATATGCGCCACCTTGGACAAAATGATCTCGAAGTGTGTGAGACTGAAAATACACAAAGACCACATCCGCTGTATCACAAACATATTGCGCAAATAGTTTTGATCATACCATCTTATTTTCCACATCCAAGACTATACAGGTACTATATCATACAAATATCATACAAATACTATATCATGGACAAACGAAACTATGTTAATAATAACTCGCTACGATTTTACCAGGAAATAACGGCATGCGATTTTTTTGCAGACAAGACTCCAGATCGAATACAGGCAGTAAGGCTCGATACAGATGCGAGGCGATACCGGTTCAGTGATCGCTAATTCACTTGTCCATAGTGGCGATTAATGCGATACCTCCTATTGAGAGGTCTATTCCCAAGCCGTTTAAGAATGAGAAGATTACTTTAATTTACATTACATTTTAAGTTAATAATTAAGCTCTAAATTAAAATAAGTATATCGTATAAGGAAGCTCAGTTACTCAATGCGCTATGGAAAAGGCTGTGATCTATCTATCTATGATATATATCTATATATCTATGACAGAGTCTGCAACAATGATATACGTAGCAGAACTAGGGTAACCGTCATAGCCGTTTGGATCAGCAAGCTGAAGTGGCAATGGGCCGGCCAGATAGCTCGCAGAACTGACAACCGTTAGGGGAAAAGGGTTCTCGAGTGGCAGCCATGTACAGGAAAACGCAGTATGCGTTAGTACCCCCAACAAGATGGAGTAGCGACCTGCGCAGTGTTGTGGAAAGTCGCTGGATGCAGGTGGCTCAGAACCGAGCTTTACGGCAATCTTTGGGGGAGGCCTGTGTTCAGCAGTTAACTTGTGATGGGCTGAGCTAGCTCATATATTAAAACTATTTCTAATTTAAAGATCTCTTTCATTTACGTGAATACTACACATTGAAATGAAAGTACTACGGATTCGCGAGACTGTTGAAATAAAAAAAAACACATCCCAATTACAATAGAGAAGATGACAGAAGCGTTGTTGTCACGTCTTAACTACAGCATTAAACTGAGTGTGGTCTGTTTGCCCCATGTTTCACGCAACACGTCTAGAGGAGGCAAAGTTAAACATTGTTTGTTTAAATAAATGTTTTTTAAAATGTGATGCAATGTTTGTTTGTTTTTGAGTGGCGTATTTGTGCAATAAATGTTTAAAGAATTCTTTCTACAGTTGGATATTTCCAACAAAATGGAATATTTTGCAAGCTCGTACTTAATAACTTTATTTATACCTGCAAAACAAAAATGCCATCGACTTAAGATGACTAAATGCGTAATCTACTTAAAGTAAGTGCCTCTTAAGAGGAAGCCAAGTGTTTGTTTGAGATTCATGTTTGCACGATTATGGTATCTGTCAGCTATACACACACTCGGCAGTATTCCAGTGAATCGAATAGGATTATTCGGGCGACTTTTTGTTTCACCCGTTGATATTCCAGTACTTCTTCATAACTGTTACGATAGGCACACTTTCACAAAAAATAATTATCATACTATATATCTTATCTTTAGAAGTTATAGAGAGCTCGCGCAATCGTATACTCAATTTTGGGGTTGGACAGAGGCTTATTTTAACCCACAGCTCGGCGGCGTAGTGGCTAAGCGCTTAGCTGCGGCGCTGTGGGTCGCGGGTTCGATTCCCGCACGGGACTAGTATTTGTATGGACTACAAATAATAGTTTCCGGTCTGGGTGTTTATCCATGTGCTATTCATGTATGTAAACTGCCTCCGCGACACATGAGAAATTCCTTCAGCGGAAGGTAATGTTTTTTTTAAAAAAACTAAAAAAAAAAAAATTCACCAGAGCTTATTTGGAACAATGTGACAGGTGGTGTGCATGTCTTAGTGTCCAAGTCAACGTCAACGTCAACAAATCGTAGGCAATTGGTACGAGCCCTCCATATAGGTGATGGAACTTGAATCTCCTGATTCGGAGGACAATTCTCACATCATCTACATACAATATAATCACATTACACCAGTCACCCAGACCTCTTTTACTCCATACAACTTCCCGCCTTCACGTTCATCATCATCATCATCATCATTTCAGCCTATCAGAAGTCCACTGTTGAACATAGGCCTCCCCCAAAGATTGCCACGAAGCTCGGTCCTGAGCCACCTGCATCGCGTTCTTCACGTTCGCCGTTTATGAATTCGCTGTATTCGATCTTTCTTTAGTATGTGTGTATGTATGTAAGAGTGATATACGTTTGTTAAGAGATAGATTAAGTTAACAACTCATCTACCAGTAACAGAGTTTTTACATCGTACAGATAATTACTTCATGTTCCATATACAACTACAAAGTTCTGTTAGTAAATATTGAATAACATTCTTAGAACGTCTCACATTAGTGGTATCATAATAATAACAATATCCTCGGAAAAAGAAAGTCGGTAAAAGTAAAATGGTGGCAGATATCGATTTTAAACATCTTGCGACACATAACCTTCTGCTTTGTAAACTTTATGTTTACATCGCAATCTAACACATTACACTATTACTTGAAGGCTGTATTTATTAGAAAATATTGGTTTTAACTGAGATCAATGATCTTGTAAAGTAAATATTATTGACTGAATTTATCGCGTTTAATCTAGATTTTTTAAATCCCGAAACGTCGGAATTTTTTTTTTATAGAAGGGGGCAAACGAGCGTGCGGCTCACCTGATGGTTAGTGATCACCGACGCCCACGAACATCCACAACACCAGAGGAGCTACAGATGCGCTGCCGGCCTTTAAAGGAAGGAATAAGCTCTTTTCTTGAAGGTCCCTAAGTCGTAGCTGTTCGGAAATACTGCTGGCGACAGCTGATTCCACAAATCCGAAGTGCGTGGCAGAAAACTTCGATTAAAACGCACTGTGGTGGAATGCCAACCATCTAGATGGTATCGATGGAACTTAAAAAAAAAGGAATGAACTAGATAAAATCCGTAGTTTAATTTCAAATGTGTAGTATTCGCGTAAATACTTCTTGTATTTATCATATCAATGATATTACTGGATAATAAGGCGACCTGCTATATTAGACCAAACTTTTCTGAGGTCTCATTTGAAAAATATATCTAATTGAGTTACTGAAATAGATTTCTGCTAACCGAGCTGACTTGAATTAAGTTGCATGACTTTTTGCAACGTAAAAGTTGTTTACTATCTCATCGAATTCAGCTACTTCAAGTATATCTATGTATTGGAGATTACTTTCGCGGAGACCACTTGATATAAACTTGCTTACTCCATCAAATGATTTCCATTATTTTCGTCTGGTGGAGTTCTCTTGAAATATGTATTCAATTTTTAATTAATATGCTATAAAAATTTAAAACAGGGTTTAGGGGCGAATATACAATCTATTTCTCCAAATGCTCACATGCGCTTGGTGGACCCAGCTAGCCAATAAATCAGGCCGTAGCGATCGAATGATACCAAAATATTCATCTTAATTTTCCAAACCCTACCCCCATAGACAGGTTATCGTGAGATGTATCACTACTGAGAGGGTGCCGACACTGCACTTATCAATCCAGCGTAGTGTGTATAAGGAAACCTCCCAAGAAATATATCCCAACTAAAATAGGCTGTTGTAGTAGTAGCAGTAAGCCTTTGGTGAAATAAAATGAAAATACACTTTATTGTACACCAATAGCAAAAATAGGAAAAAATAAATAAATAAAAAGAAACACAAAGGTACAATTGGCGGCCTTATCGCTTAGAAGCGATCTCTACCAGGCAACCATTTTACAGAGGAAATAATGACCAGTGAGCAAGGGACAAGGGTGTACGCAAGTTACACAGAAGTGAAAATATAATATAATAAATGTATATTGATATATACACAAACACATATATATATATACACTAACATATACTGATATATCTAAATAAATACACAACATATACCCATACATATACAGGAACATAAAGAGTAAAAAATAAATAATATAATATAAGAGCCATACGACGCAAGGAAAAGTAAGTGTTAAAGGATAAACAGATAACGAGAGATGAAGGAATAATTATTTAGGGAGGAAGGAAGTGCGCTTTGACCAGCCTTTTAAAAGTATCTAGGGATTGCGCACGCTTTTTATGAAGTGTAGGGAGTTCCAAAGCCTAACAGCTTCAATGGAAAAGGATTTAGAATAGAAGGAAGTGTTATGGGATGTAATTTTTAAAGTAAGGTTATTGTCAGAGCGAAGAGATCGACAGTGAGTATCCCCAAGAAACTCAAACCGCTCTTTAAGGTAAGGAGGGGTGGTGGGGTGCTGATATTATTACTGACATATGCCGATCACCACACTCGTTGAACGTAAACGCAGAAGTACTAGATGCCTCTGCTTCACGTCGGTATTCTGCGAGGTCGTGGTGCCTGATCTGACTACCCTGATCGAGCCGGCCCATTCGAGCAGCACCGATAGCTACTGCTTTTCTCTACCACGTACGTGTACGTGTGTAAATGCTAGACATTTTTATGACCTACATACTTACTGCCTACCTCACATACAAAATCGCATATCAGCCGGAGAGGGGAAAAATGGGTTGCGGGATTCCGTTTCGACACTCAGTCGTGCCAAATGGAAATATATAAACTCTGCCTATACGTGACAGGTGTAAATATTAATTTACGTAGTAGCGACTCCTTACGACTTCGTCCGCTTGGTCTCCAATTTACCTCCAAGAGAACATCCGAGCTTATTCGCGTAATCTACGTCACGGCCAAGTTTCGTTCATAGTTCATTCAGTCCTTCAATTGAACGATAAACATACTAACATTCTCGTTTATAATGTGGGTAAAAAAGCCAAAAGTATTGCACTCCTGGACTAATTCCAGTTCCATAATTAAAAATAAAATTCAATCGAAATCCTTGCAATCCTTCTAAGTTTAAACCGACATCATATAGTTAATGTCGAAGTCAAAGTCAAAACTTTTCATTCAATTTAGGCTTGTTTATATCCAAGAAATACATAAATACAAAAAAAAACAACAACATCCAATATTTGTTCGGGCCGTTCCAGTGTGCAGTTGTTTAACTTTAAATAGAAATAAGTTAATATCGGCAAACAAAACAATCTCGAACATTTATTGTACCATACTAGGGAAGGTAATTTATGAAGAGCAAGAATATAAAAGGGCCAAGTATCGAACCCCGAGGGATACCCGTTTTTGCCACACGTCCCGATCACAATACACCGTTGATTGCAACTTTTTTTTTAGTCTCAATTTGAGAGATATGACGATCAAGTGCGGTATTAAGAATGCCGTAGTATTTAAGTTTGTACGATTAAATTGTATGATCCACAGAATCAAATGCTTTTTATAGATCACAGAAAACTTCGGCAGTGTCACGATACCATATCAGGCCTGTAAAACATGTGATACTAGCTTGACACCCGCGTTTGTCCTTTTGTGAAGCCGAAGTGCTTGACACTTAAGATGGACAAACAAATGTTTTAAAACAATTTCTTCACATATTTTACATAAGACTTTGGCAGTCTACAAGTACAAATGGGGTAAAACAGACAGTAATTTGTAGAATTTTGTACTGTTCTGTTAATCATGCAGATTTAAATACGACCTTATTAATGTATATATGTATGTTTGTTTTTGTATTGTACGCGCGCAATCTACCATTAACTAACAATTCTCCTGTCGCAGCTCTGCTGGAAGAAATTTCTTAAGAAATAATCAGTAACTTTGTACAGACCATTTCCTCCTATCATATTTCTTTTTTCTGATTTACATGTGTACATAAATGATTAAATAAATAAATAAATAAACACACACAGGAGTCAACACAGATATTAAATAACTGTGTATTAATCTTCACATAATGACATATCAATACTGTTACCCTACATTAATATTATATTGGTTTGAAATCTCATCACTTTAGAATTCATAGCGGCATTTGTTATTCATTGAATATTAGCAATGCCATTTAACTAACCAGTTAACGCCTCCAACTAAGCATTACAGCTTATGTATGGAGTGGTTCATAGTCGAATGACGGTCTGGAACCTGAGAAGTCATGTTTCGGAGTCCACACCCTGACCTATTAGGCTATTGGCGGCTATTTATTAAAAGCAGAACCCTACATTTGAAAAATAGTTTTTAATGTCCCTATTACAACAATCATATCATCGGTAACGAGCATAGTTTTGGTAAAAACATTTTGTTCTTGGACACTGTAACATTCATTTGATACCCTTTTAACATTAGTTCAACTTAAATACGCTATAATCGTCGGTAACGCCATCTTTAAGGCCTAAGTGAACAGACACCTTCTACGCAAACGTGTACCATCGTAGGCCTCATCTTCGCCTTCCATCAAGCGAGATTGAGATCAAACGTAAGTCTATTTTATATAAAAAAAGAGAGACGGGTGTTCAGCTTTACATGTCGAATAGTGACATTTTCTGACGATTGATGAGAAGATTTTGAATGAACGAACCTAGAGTAAGAAAGTAGTTTAAAAGTTCGACAATGGTCCCACTATAACGTTTTACATATCTGCAGTAGCAGTCGTTAACCTTTTAGTAAGTTGTCTTTGTATGTTGCCCATGATTTTAAAATAATTTAAATTTTCGCGCAGGAACCTTTAACATTTTCCGGCTAAAAAGTAGCCACAGATAGCTCTCTATGAACCTCCTCCACCTTCTAGTGAAAGTGGAGGAGCATTATAGAGAGAGAGAGAGAGTCGCGTCAAGACCAGTCCAGCCCTTTCCGAGACGCAGACAGTTCAATTTTATTTCATTCAAGAGAATTCTAATAATGACACTTACATTCCAATAGCTGTCTATGTTTTTTTTTTTACTAATTTTTAAATAGCTTCTTTTACTTAAATTTATTGTAATTTGAGTTCATTCGAACAAGTTTTTTTTTTAGGTTTTAAAAGGAAACGAGCACTTTTAAGTCTCTGCGTATTTTAATTCCAACGGATGTACATTTCGTACGCCTTAATGAGACATTTTTTCCTAATTGGCGATAAAAGCCTCCCAAAGTTAATTTAAAAGCTATTTGGTAGCAACTGCAGCCTAATTTTCGATTTAAGACAGCTTTCTGTTCAAAATTAAGACTTTAATTACAATTTGTAAGTGTTACTATACTGGCCAGAAGCCTAGCTTACGGAAGCCGCGGGTCTTAGGTTTGAATCCGCTGGGTTATTGTAAAAGCTGTGTATTATAATTAAAAGTAGCGACATTACAATCGTATATACTTTAGACAATCGTCTCAATTTGGGGCCAACTGGAATTTCATGCTGGGTAAGCGGGTTGGTCAACATAGTTCCAGGTCTATCGCACATGTGAAGCTACTCACCAAAGCCTCGTTTGATAAGCTCGCAGGGTTGCGGAGACACAACCTGGAGAATTGATGGTTCGAAGCAGCGGTGGCCAACCGTTTTCAAAGCAAGTGCGCAATAAAAACATTTTGCAGCGTGGTGGACGCATGGTTTTTGTTTAGGTGGGTTGGACCGAGAATAAAAATAAACACGTTACAATAATAAAATAAAATTATTTTAGTACGTGGTAAATGGTAATAATAATAATGGAATGGTCGCCCAGGAAACGGGGCAGATGAGGAGCTTGTCGGAGGGTGCGATTCTGAAAATGTGCGAAACTCCCCTCGAGTGTCAACCGCGACTGCCCTGCATACCCTTAAGCAAGCGGAATCGAGTTGTCTGTATTTTAGAAACCTTGCAGTAGGCGTGGGGTTAGCCACCTCTGGTTTATAGGACCGGATCATCACCGAGCGTTTCGTTTCGACCTTCATTATACGGACGGCTTAGGGTGGAATTCTCAGCCGGCGTCTGTGTTTTCGAAATCTATAATCTGGGCGTGCTGTACCATTTATCGCATCATCGCTTAACATCTGGTGAGATAGCAGTTGAACGTAAGCCTAAAAAAAAAGAGAAAAATAAACATTTTAAAGTAATGCATAAGAATATCATCGCAGAAGAGGCTTAAGTCCATTTCATTATAACAGAGTTCCTATTATCGAGAAAATTGTTATTGTTACGATGTCATTAACATAAAACGTTCGTAGAATATTAATATTCTGTGGTATTGCAGTCTATTGCCAATATCCGGCAACAATCCCTGTTGGTTGACTGGTTATTACGGCAAAATAATAGTTTTTATTTTTATTATTGGCAAGAGGGCAAAGGAGCAAGTGGCTCATCTGATCGTAAGTGATTACCGACTTCCAACAACAGCTGCAGGTGCGTTGCAGCCTTTTGAGGATTTTTGGGGATAGGTGAGGAGGATAGGAGGAGTAAGGGGGTCGGAGAGAGACGGAGAAGTCCTCCGGCTACCTCACTCGCCGAACGCCACTCACCGCAGAAGCACAAGATGCGTCTTTTTTTTGTGTGGATAGGCGGAAAACGAGCAAGCGGTTCACCTGATGGTAAGTGATTACCGTCGACCACGTACATCTGCAACACAAGTGGTGCTGCAGGTGCGCTGCCGGTCTCTAAGGATATTCGAGAGATGGAAGAGAGAATGAGAAGGGGGATGGGTAGGGGAGAGGGATACTCCGGATACCTCACTCACCGAACGAAACGCAGAAGCATAAGATGCCTCTATATGTGGTATCTCTGTATGTGGTATATGTATTCTGGTAGTACATCGGACGAACCAGCCCATTCGAACAGCAGCTAAAGCCGCTGCTTGGTGCTGCATAGCGGCCTGTTTTAAAAGCTCTCCAAAATATCTTGTACTATATTATTATTATTATTATATCGCTGTATCAAAACCAGATCTATAGTACTCTGAAATTTTAAACGGAGCACTCGGTATCTGATCTTCTTATCCTGGTGACTGAAACTTAATACAGTCTGCATAAATAAGTTCTCTACTAGTAAGAGTTTCAACGAAACCAGTCAGTTTTTATATAGTATTTTAAAAGGTGAACTTAGAACAAAGTTGGAGTGAAACAACCCAATACTACCCCTATTTTCCCACCCTTTAGTAGATAAAATATTTTCTCTCGAATCGAAATGTATAGTTTTTGTTATATATCATTCGACTGCAAATGATATATGAATTATGAAAATGATAGACTGGTTATTGGAAATTTAATATAAAACCTCTCACATTGCTAACATAAATATGACAAGTTCAAACAAGAAAAAGAGTAGCGTCGCAAGGGATGTACAATTTATTTCAAACAAGGATCAACTATACGCTAATAACAGAAAGAAATAAAACATAAACGGAAAATAAATTCCATATAGTATCAAATTGACAATATGTGGTACGCGGTTTTGTTGCTGCTCGAATGGGCCGGCTCGACCGGTGTAATACCACGGCCAAGCAGAATACCGGCGTTTCGTTTGGCGAGTGAGGTAACCTGAGGCACACCGCCTTAAAAGCGTGGTAAAGCCAAGCGGCGGCTTTTGCTGCTGCTCGAATGGGCCGGTTCGACCGGGTTGATACCACGGCCTCGCAGAATACCAACGTGAAGTAGAGGCATCTTGTGCTTCTGCGTTTCGTTCGATGAGTGAGGTAACCGGAAGCCCACACCCCCTCCCTATTCCCCTCCTCTTTCCTCCCATCTTCCAAATATCCTTAAAGACCGGCAACGCACCTGCAGCATCTTTGGTGTTGCAGATGTATGTGGGCGACGGTAATCACTTACCATCAGGTGAACCGCGTGCTCGTTTGCCGTCTTTTCTATAAAAAAAAACCCTACCGCCCTCCCCATCACCCTTACCATTTCCTAAATATCCTTAAAGGTCTGCAGTTCCTCATGTGTTGCACGCACGCACCTGCAGCATCTTTGGTGTTGCAGATGTATGTGGGCGACGGTAATAACTTACCATCAGAGGAGCCGCTTGCTCGTATGCCCCCTTTACCATAAAAACAAACTTCCCACTAAATAATATGTAGATTCAAGGTCAAGGAAACTTTCCAGTAGATTGATATTAAGGGGTAAGTCAATTCACAAAGCTCAGCATTTGATGGGCTCTTTAAATGAGTTACAATAGTAGGCCCAGTCCTTACCGTGAACAAGGGTTGTTAGGTTGAAGAAGGGAATTTACTGTTGAAGAACAGACAGACAGGCCGACAAGGAAGTGTAAAGGTGTCTTTTGTGATTATAATAATAACATGCTGACTTGACATTTACAGACTTCAGAGAAGGTATAAATTTAAACAAGAAGATGAATAATAATCGTACTTTTGCATAAACAAGCTTACCGATTGAGACCGAAAATATTATTATTTTCAACATTATAATAATTTACTAACAAAAAGATTTAGTCAAAAATGTCAGATTTTTTTTTTTTTTTATGAAAAAATAGGCCTGCGTTTGACCTCAATCTTGCCCGATGGAAAGCGAAGATGAGGCCTAGGATGGTACACGCTTGCCTAGATGTCTGTTCGCTTTGGCCTTGAAGATATTCAGATTTATGTAGATGGGTTCATTTAGAAAGTCTTATTAAAATATGATATCCAATTAATTATTGTGTAAAAGAAACAATCCAACTTTCGTCCAAAAATCATTTATTATAATGCAATAAAAACATTTTGTCGTCGGAAACATTTTGCAGAACACTAAACCCCTTTTAGGCTTGCAAATATTTACATATATCTTTATTTTTTTATTTTTTTAGTGACAGCTATAACTATGGTACACAATGGGCGGACTTAATGCCTATTGGCATTATCTATCAGACAACCCTTTAGATCATTATTTCAATATTCAATATCAAAAGAATTAGAATAAGTCGTATTGTATTACATGTTAGTAAGTTTGATATGAGAGCCGAGGTGGCCCAGTGGTTAAGGCTCTCGCTTCAGTATCATTCAGCGCGTGTGACCTGGGTTCGATCCCCGGTGCCGGCACCACAAAAATTGTTAATAACAATTTTAAGTACTGCACGTGCTCGGCGGTGAAGGGCACGTGGTAAATTCAGGATTTAAAATTACTTTTTAACGTATAGTCCCGTTGCGTATAGTCCCGTTGCGTATAGTGCCGTTGAGTATAGTGCCGTTGCGTATGGTGCTGTGCGTATGGTGCCTGTGCGTATAGTGCCCAGCGTATAGTGCCGTTGAGTATAGTGCCGTTGCGTATAGTGTCGTTGAGTATAGTGCCGTAGGGTATAGTGCCTGTGCGTATAGAGCCTGTGCGTATAGTGCCTGTGCGTATAGTGCCATTGCGTATAGTGCCTGTGCGTATAGTGCCTGTGCGTATAGTGCCTGTGCGTATAGTGCCTGTGCGTATAGTGCCTGTGCGTATAGTGCCTGTGCGTATAGTGCCTGTGCGTATAGTGCCGTTGAGTATAGTGCCGTTGCGTATAGTGCCGTTGCGTATAGTGCCGTTGCGTATAGTGCCGTTAAGTATAGTGCCGTAGGGTATAGTGCCTGTGCGTATAGTGCCTGTGCGTATAGTGCCGTAGAGTACAGTGCCGTTGCGTATGGTGCCGTAGGGTATAGTGCCTGTGCGTATGGTGCTGTGCGTATGGTGCCATTGCGTATAGTGCCATTGCGTATGGTGCCATTGCGTATAGTGCCGCTGCGTATAGTGCCATTGCGTATGGTGCCGTTGCGTATAGTGCCATTGCGTATGGTGCTGTGCGTATAGTGCCTGTGCGTATGGTGCCGTTGCGTATAGTGCCGCTGCGTATAGTGCCGTTGCGCATAGTGCCCGTGCGCATAGTGCCTGTGCGTATAGTGCCATTGCGTATAGTGCCGTTAAGTATAGTGCCTGTGCGTATGGTGCCGTTGGTATGGTGCCGTTGCGTATGGTGCCGTTGCGTATAGTGCCGCTGCGTATAGTGCCGTTGAGTATAGTGCCGTAGGGTATGGTGCCGTTAAGTATGGTGCCTGTGCGTATAGTGCCTGTGCGCATAGTGCCGTTGCGTATAGTGCCTGTGCGTATAGTGCCTGTGCGTATGGTGCCGTAGGGTATAGTGCCGTTAAGTATGGTGCCGTTGCGTATGGTGCCTGTGCGTATGGTGCCTGTGCGTATGGTGCCGTTGAGTATAGTGCCGTTAAGTATAGTGCCGTTGCGTATAGTGCCTGTGCGTATGGTGCCATTGCGTATGGTGCCGTTAAGTATAGTGCCGTTAAGTATAGTGCCGTTGAGTATAGTGCCGTTACGTATGGTGCCGTTGAGTATGGTGCCGTTAAGTATAGTGCCGTTGAGTATGGTGCCGTTGCGTATGGTGCCGTTGCGTATGGTGCCGTAGGGTATGGTGCCGTTGGTATAGTGCCGTTGCGTATGGTGCCTGTGCGTGTAGTGCCTGTGCGTGTAGTGCCTGTGCGTATAGTGCCGGTGCGTATAGTGCCGTTGAGTATAGTGCCGTTGAGTATAGTGCCTGTGCGTATAGTGCCGTTGAGTATAGTGCCGGTGCGTATAGTGCCGGTGAGTATAGTGCCGTTGGTATAGTGCCGTTAAGTATAGTGCCGTTGAGTATGGTGCCGTTGCGTATGGTGCCGTTGAGTATGGTGCCGTAGGGTATGGTGCCTGTGCGTATAGTGCCTGTGCGTATAGTGCCGTTAAGCATAGTGCCGTTGCGTATAGTGCCCAGCGTATAGTGCCGTTGAGTATAGTGCCTGTGCGTATAGTGCCGTAGAGTATAGTGCCGTTACGTATAGTGCCGTAGAGTATAGTGCCGTTGGTATAGTGCCGTTAAGTATGGTGCCGTTGCGTATGGTGCCGTTGCGTATGGTGCTGTGCGTATGGTGCCTGTGCGTATAGTGCCGTTGGTATGGTGCCGTTGAGTATGGTGCCGTTGAGTATGGTGCCGTTGCGTATAGTGCCGTTGGTATGGTGCCGTTGGTATGGTGCCGTTGCGTATGGTGCCGTTGGTATAGTGCCGTAGGGTATGGTGCCTGTGCGTATGGTGCCTGTGCGTATAGTGCCTGTGCGTATAGTGCCGTTGCGTATAGTGCCATTGCGTATAGTGCCTGTGCGTATGGTGCCGTTGAGTATAGTGCCGTTGCGTAGAGAGCCGTTGCGTATGGTGCTGTGCGTATGGTGCCGTTAAGTATAGTGCCGTTGAATATAGTGCCGTAGGGTATGGTGCCTGTGCGTATAGTGCCATTGCGTATGGTGCCGTTGGTATGGTGCCGTTGCGTATGGTGCCTGTGCGTATGGTGCCGTTAAGTATAGTGCCGTTGCGTATAGTGCCCAGCGTATAGTGCCGTTGCGTATGGTGCCGTTGAGTATAGTGCCGTTGCATATAGTGCCGTTGAATATAGTGCCGTAGAGTATAGTGCCGTTGCGTATGGTGCCGTTGGTATGGTGCCGTTAAGTATGGTGCCGTTGCGTATGGTGCCTGTGCGTATGGTGCATGTGCGTATGGTGCATGTGCGTATGGTGCCGTTGGTATGGTGCCGTTGCGTATAGTGCCGTTGCGTAGAGTGCCGTTGCGTATAGTGCCGTTAAGTATAGTGCCGTAGGGTATAGTGCCTGTGCGTATAGTGCCTGTGCGTATAGTGCCTGTGCGTATAGTGCCTGTGCGTATAGTGCCGTTGAGTATAGTGCCGTTGCGTATAGTGCCGTAGAGTATAGTACCGTTGCGTATAGTGCCGTTGAGTATAGTGCCGTTGAGTATAGTGCCTGTGTGTATAGTGCCTGTGCGTATAGTGTCAGATTTTAATGCTCAACTTCTAAATGTAGGACATTCATAACAGCATTCCAACCCTATTTCCCTCAATTACAAAATTTAACGTGGTTGAGCAAAGCGGCGTTTGGATGCTGCTCGACCGGTTTGATTACACGGCCTCACAGAATACCAGTGCGATGTAGAGGCATCTTCTGCTTCTACGTATTGTTCGTTGAGAGAGGTAACTGAAAGACCACTCCCCTCTCTCCTCTTACCTCTCCCCACGCCGCCTTCTCCTTTTCAAATTTTCTTTAATTATCTTTCGTTAATGTAGTTTGAGCGTTGTTAAGTAAGTGGGAGGAGTGATGGGAGCGGCTTTATAATAACCATATAGTGTTAGTAACAATTTTTACTTATTGCTAATTGCATATTATTTTCCCATGACCACCATCCTCCAGTGGTCTTGGATGGGACAGTCGTATCTCACAGATATCGCCTTCAGGATGTCGTTGCTGCTGCTTCGCAAGCGCTGCAGCAGTGAGGCTGTTTTCTTGCGAATAATCGCCTGGAAAGTGTCCGTGCGGGCCTCAACGAAAGTGAAGAGCTGCAGCCCCAGGGCAGCCGCAACGACATCCGGAAAGCGTTGTTATACTGCAGGCGCAGGGCATTGTAAGTTCGTCGAGTATATGTCACCCACAGGGCACTAGAGTAAAATGATTGACAGTATACTTTATATATTTAATAATATTATTACGCATATACAATGTATTTTGAATTTTAACTTTTCCTATGTTTATTTTAATGTTTGCAATGTTTGTTATTCTATATCAATATGTCCACTTTTATATTCACTATGTTATTTATTAATAATATTGAAATGGGCAAATAGAATCATAACCAAGTTCGGTCCGTCGGGCCCTTCTGTATTTACAGCGAAAATAATTTATAAAGCAAATTACCATAATGTTGCTTTTGACAATACTTAATTTTTTTTTGTGTTTTACAAGAGTTTCGTTGCAAAAGGAAAATTTTAGCATGATATCTTAAATTTATTCTAATTTAAATCATCTCTAATCCGTAATACGTTCTCGGAATCGTTGATTATTCAATTAACGAATCGATTAGGTTCCCCGTCGATCATGAGTTTTCTTCGAAAAAGAGAAAAGTTACTAATTATTTGATAGAAAGAGCTGATTCGTACAATGTTTCATATGTTTCCATTGGTTATTAAATATCGATATTTTATTATAACTATTTACATGTAAGGCATACGCAGTGTAGGAAGACCCGGGGAAGGGGTAGGTGATAGACTCTTTTAAGGTTCAGGCTATACTGCTCTGGAACTCCCTGCCCGACGAAGTTAAGAAATCGGCAAGCAGGAACTCTTTTAAAAAATTAGTAAAAGAACATTATTTAAATTTAAATGGACTTATTTAGTTATTATTGTGTTTCTTATTTATGTTTATTTATCTATCTACATATGTAATAGTATATTATTATGTATATTATGTATATTATTCATTATCAGTTATCATATTCAGTATCATATTTTTACTCATTAATTTTTTTATATCTATTTATATAATTTAACTAAATGAATACACCTGCTATGGCTATCTCACCAACCCATGGGTTGACTGGCAGAGAATACCAATAGGCATTAAGTCCGGCCTTTGTAACCTCAAATTGGGGTGTATGCAATAAAGTATTTTAAATAAATAAAACTAAAATAAATAGATGGAAGTAGCTCAGGACTGTGCTCTGTAGCACTCTTTGGGGGCGGATTGTGTTCAGCGGTGGACTCGGGACGGGCTGTAATGATGATGATGATTTATTAAAAAAAAAAAAAATAATGGGTAGATAAGTGACGGAGAGTTCAGGACTACGAGAAGCTTTCTAATTCCGTGTAGGAACGTGATGATCCTGTCAAAAATATATTTGTTGCGACATTAACGAAATACTCAAAAAAAATGTAATTATACACATTATATTAAAGCAAACACGAAAAAGTTATGAAATGATAAACAATTAGTACTAAAAGCAGCAGCCTGTAAATGCCCACAGCTGGGCAAAGGGACCGTCACGCTGCTGCAGTGCGAGTTATCAGGCATCACATGTCCTTGCAATAATGTTTTCTTTTAAATTGTTTCTCAAACATGCACGTTTCCTCACGATGTTTTCCTTCAACGCCGAGCACCTGGTAAATACAGCACTTAAAATCGCTATTAACAATATAAGTAGTACCGGTACCGGGAATCGAACCAAGGTCACTCGCGCTCTATGAAATAAAAACTTAGCGCCCTGTCCACAAGACTACCACGATACTATTATCTACTCTGTGGCATTGCAGTTAAATTATTATGTTGGCACACAAGCATATTATGCAACGAATGGGTCTGCGTTCAGCATTACTTGTGGGCTGACCGCAACACGGATTTTCAGCGAAGCCCGTTATCGATCATGAGCTGATAGTGCCTGGATAAAAAGATTTTTTTTTAATAAGTTTATTTTTGTTATTAAAAAAAGTTCAAACTTATTACAGTTAAGTAAAAGTAAAAGGTACTCTTCTAATATACTAGTAAGGTTTTAGTTTCCTCGTTATATTTTTAAAAGCATTGAAAGCATAGTCTCTTGATGAAGCTTAACCGGAAACAGCTCGCACTTGACGAGTTTATTTAAAAGTCATTACAATTGTGCGGTAGGGTTTGTCACGTGCGCCCGTGCCGTTTCGCATATCTTTACAAATGCTACTTGCTGAAAATTACACAATAAAAAAAAACATAATACGTGACGTTTCTCACATCCAACAGACTATATAGATAGAAGCCAGCTCTTGTGGGCACTTTAATTCAACGGCCAATGTTCAGTACTGGACAGTTTTAAAGGCGTACAACGCATCTGATCCTCTGGTGCTGCGGATGGACGTGGACGTCGGTGATGACCTACCATCAGGTGAGCCGCATGCTCGTTGGCCCATACCATTACTGAATCTGCTGCTGAATTACCTTTTATCCTGTTATAGGTCTTTTGCAGAACACGGTCCTGAGCCACGCCATCTGCATGCTTCGACTTCCCGTAAACCTGTACGGGCCATTACTCTATTTTGCAGTTTGTCTTCATTTGCCTGTAATAGTTTGCAACAATAGAACCTTTCCCAACGGTAGTCCTTCCTGCTAGCTATGCGACCGACCCATTGCCACTTCAGCTTACCGATCATTATGGCTATAAATTAAATGAAAAACTCGTATAATCAAAAACACAAATAACATGATTATCTGAACTGAAATTGTTTATATTTTATACTATATCTATACTCGTATTTATTATCGCAGATCGTACAATTTTTAAATATATACAGAACGCGGGTCCTCTAGACCAGGGTATCCCAAAGTTTACTCACCAATTGCAAAGTTTTTAAATTGGTAAGTAAGCTCGAGATATGATTTTTAAAGAAATTTGGCTATGGGGGTCTGAGGTGTCAGTTCTTCAAAAGGGGTCTCTTGTCTTGCCCAATAGTTTGCTCTAGACTACCTATTATTATTAAAGGCAAATTATTTTCATTATCTATGCTCTATTGCAAAATGATACTTCTTTTTTTTCTGCAACCCTTATTGGAGTGCAAAGTTCACTCCAAAAGCTCTGGAATAAGTGACACCTGCCACGAGACTAACGACGCTATGGTGACTTCAACTTTGACGGTAAACCTACACCCAGAGGTTACTCTGTTATGTAGATGTCGGCGAAAATAACACAGGCCATACACTCACCATGACAACAAAAACATTTTTATTTTTTTGCGGTTTTGTTTAGAAAACAACCGTCACAGAACATACAGCAATTTAAAAGTACGTTAATTAAACGGTTATTCAGTAATTGCTCCGACGCGCGCCGACCCGTCCCGCCAAATTTAAGCTGCTAAAATCATCGTTATTGTTGCACCCTATGTCGAAGTTTAAATCTCCTATAAGAATAATTGGATTCAAGCAAAGCGGGCGCGTGCGCGAGAGCAAGTATTTGTGAATTCATATTCTTGATGATGGCATGAACTTTACCCACGCGCATTTCGGTAACTAATGTTAACCTAAATCTTAACGGTGGCGGTAGGATGGACCGGACCCAGGTCACTCGGTCGGATAACGCACTCGAGATGGATAACGTCGCGAGGAAACTTGCATATCTGAGGTAAGATTAAAAAATAAACAGAGGTAATTTTGAGGACATGTGAAGTCCGCTTGTCCAAAACTATCTTAAATAATGAGACGCCTTTGGTCCGGAAGAGAGACATACTTTACTTTTCATACAATTAGAATTGTAAATATGTTTAATACTAAATTAGCTCCATCGTCCATACAACTTACTTGTATACTAAAGGAAAATTGAACCTTGAAAATAGCAACGATAGCAGATGGCGAGATAACCATCTGGAAAATACTGGACGATAATTAAGCAGACCGATGATGGGTAGGAGTGTATAGGGTGCGAGGTGTCTGGTAATACGATCCCCAATGCGCTTGCCGAGGGTGGTGATTATGGTAAATCATCCTTATGAGAGAAGCCTCAGTTCTGGAGTTGACTGTTTACAGGCTGTTTAGGTAAGGTAAGGTAAGGTAAAGTAAGCTCACAGTTGCTGCATTTCGTATTGTGAGCCACGTGACCTGAAGCCGGTCATACCGAGGTGGACGGGCGACTTGAATTGCCATTTACAGGTCAATATGAGGAAAATTATTAATACCAATGTTTTGTCATGGACGGAGATCCTCGATCGCTGATCCACTCACCAAGTGTAGGGATTATGGAAAACCCTCTTTATGGGAGAAGCCTATGTTCTGCAGTGGGCTATTACCATGCAGTTAAGGCAAGGTAAGATCGGTATACCGATCTGGCGGTCAGGTATTTGGACATTTATTTTAGTCATTACCATGTTACTTTTTACGCGAGCTTATTTAGAATAACAACCTATGAGCCTATCGCTCCTGGAGTTTGGCGGCTTCCTGGCTCTTCCTGTGGAAGAATAGAAACTCTGGTACTTAAACCACTGTCATGCGACAATTCGAGGCTGTCTAAATTCTGCCTACCCACATGAAACAGCCAGACAGTCCACAAAACATTAAGAGTAAAGGTAAAGGTAAGGATATTCTTTTGTACTAAAAAGCATAACATTGTGAAAACATTCGAATGTCCTGAAAATCAATTTTAAGACACCTAGACCGCCAGCTGATTCTGGAACAGAGTGGCCGACTATAGAACTATATATTTTTTAAAAAACGTTACCTTCCGCTGTAGGAATTTCTCCTGTGTCGCGGAGGCAGTTTACATACATGAATTGCACACGGACCATCACCCAGACCGGGAACTATTATTTTTAGTCCATACAAATACTAGTCCCGTGCGGGAATCGAACCCGCGATCCGCAACGCCGCAGCTAAACGCTTAGCCACTACGCCACCGAGCCGTCAATATGTAAATCTAAAAGTATCTTCAATTAAAAAGTTATTAGTTTGTGACGGAAATAAACAGCAGACGCAGACATGGCAGACCGAAATAAACGTCTAGCACCGTTCTACATTGATCATTTCGCTCCCGCATACGACATTACAGTGGCGACGGGGCGGGTTAAAATGAACTATTTTTGAGTAGTAATACGTTACTATTGAATTTAATTATTAAATAAAAATAATCCATGCGAAAATCTCGATGGAGAACTTCGTTTGGCTCAATCATCGAACGCAACGCAGAAGCCCAAGATACGTATACTTAACGCCGGTACTTTTGTGGTTATACCGCAGACGAGCCGTTCCATTCGAGCAGCAGATAAAGCTGCTGATTACCACGATTAAATTTTTTTAAATATATATTCTTTTCTGGTAGTGGCTAGAGAAGGGATAAGTGAGAGGGGAGGGAGAAACTTAGACAATTTAAAGAAATTAAGGTATAGTTTACAGTTGTCCATTGGAGGTTAGATGTATATTTACTCTATGCTGGTGCGGAATTAAGCTCAAGCACTTAGGTTTAATTGTTTTATATAAATCTTACTTATTAATGTCATTTGTATTGTTATTATTATTATTATTACTTTTTTTATGTTAATTCAGTTTTCATTATGTGTTACTTGAGTTGTGGCAATGAATAAAGTACTTTCTTTCTTCTTTCTTTCTTTCTGTTACCTCAGTCACCGAACGAAGAGCAGAAGCGCAAGATGCCTCCTCTTCACGACAGTATTCTGCGAGGCCTTATTCTACCACGGTTTGCCGGCCCATTCGAACAGCAGCAAAATCTGGTGCATGGCTCTACCACGTAGAATTTCATAAAAAGGTTGACAGGGACAGCCAGAAAGGTGGACAAGCCGGCTGGTGAGCGCAGTACCGGTACCATCGTACCATTGATGCTGCACTATATCACAAGTCCATGGGATTTGATTTCCATAAAATCTAATGGACTTTCCGTCATCATTCCAGAGCCACGTTCGTTAGTCAGCAGTCCCTATTACATGTTGGTGAGGTCGACTTTTGCAGAAATATATGGTACCATTACCCCTTACACAAACACACACAATTAAAATGTATTCATATAAAAAAAATAAAGATTTAATTTTTCGTACTATGATTAAAAAATTTACCGATACTAAAGTTTTAAATAAAACTTTTAAGGCTTGAGGTTTTATAATTGGAAAACGGAACTTTCTCCACGGACTGTTTAATCACGTGGTTTATTCATTTAATGACACGCCCACGTACGACAAAGTTTACAGACCAAAAGTTAATGTTAACATTGCTCATTTTTGCGAGTTCGGTAACAAATAGTGTTTAGGTATCCTTTTTTTCTTAAATTTATAACTCTATCAATTATTAGTCTTTAGGTATATTTCGTCTTAGTAGTATCATGGAATTGCAGAATACCGACGTGAGACGTGTAGTATCACCTTGGCATCTTGTGCTTCTGCGTTTCGCTCGCTGAGTGAGGTATCCAGAGGCCCTCTTCTCCCCAAATAGCATTAAAGGCCTTCAAATCGCTTGCTCGTTTGTTCTATTTTACCACTCGTTGATAATTAAAAAAAGTACCACTCTTTGATAATATCTAACTATATGACAAACAAGTGACAAATTTTTGTACTACAAACCAACACTTACACGGACATTCTGAACGTGGTAGAGCCAAGTGGCGGCTTTTTCTGCTGCTCTTGACCGTGGTAGTACCACTTCCTCGCAGAATACCGGCGTGAAGTAGAGGCTTCTGCTCTTGGTGAGTGAGTTAACTGGAGGCTCTCTACACCCTCCCCTATTCCACCTCCCGATCCTCCCTCCCATCTCCCAAATATCCTTTAAGACCGGCAACGCACCCGCAGCTCCACTGGTGTTGCAAATGTACGTGGGCGACTGTAATCACTTCCTTGTTTGCCTCCTTTCCCTTAAAAAAGAACATAATCCCACTAATACATCAGCTCATCTGAGTCCAGTACTAACTAAATCAAACCTCACCAAGAAAACGCCAACAGACGCCGGCTTACATTAAGCCATATTCACCACGCTGGGGAAACGGGCCGGTGAGCGCGGTGGCTGTCACCCTCTGACACATGATTCTGCTTCCCCTCACTAGTCTGTAGAATTTGGGATTCGGCGTACGCAGATGGTTATCGGCTAGCAGCTTGTGATGAACAAATATTTTATCTCAAATAATTGTGAGAAGATCTTTACCCAGCGGTGGGTATTTACAGGCTTTTCTTTTACATTAAAGGAAAAGCATCTGTAAAATAATTCCATCAATCAATAAGAGATTTGAAACCCTCATTTAATAAATGTAAAGGCAGCGAAATAGACACTTGTCAGTTAAATCCCCATAGATTCGTATTACGTTTATCCCGCGATGCTTTATTTGTAAAAGTTGTTATCCGCTCGTATATTAGGAACGTCATACTAAAAAGCCACATCTAGTCGAGCAGACTAATGCTTTATATCTGTGGAGAGTGATGTCCGTCTGTGCTCGAGATTGTGATAGTGCGGGTAGTTAGCAACGTGTTACCAATTATTATTGTACCACCGCTCTTAAGTATGCTCTCAAGTAGTGATTATGTAGTAGTATAAATTATGTTCTCATGTTAAGTGAATTGTCCTGTAATTCTTTAATGAGAATAAATATCTAAAACCAGTATATTATCTATACTAGCTTCAGTCAAACGTAAAGAGAATAAAAGACTTAAGAAAATTATTTTGCCTGTGTATTTCGTCACGTAAATAACATATTTAAATGATCTATAACCATCATTAAGTCTAAAATATTACGTTCTGAAAATTAATTTATTGAATAAAGTGTCTATAGATTTTTATAGCTGCGCGTTCATTGCCTTATCAGGCTGCAAATTGTGCAGGACATAACCCTGTTCCATAAGGAAGATTTGTCATAATCGCTACGCTCGGCGAGGAGATTGGAGATCGAAGTGCCTACACTGCTGCCAGCCATCGCTCTGGTATTTCTGCTTTTCGCTCAGTCGTCTCTTACATACCCCAAGGGAAGAAAGGGATGGCTGATTCTTACGCCGATACCACATGACGCGCACGTTAATTAAAAACTAATAATTTGGTCATAAACGTAAAGTTTATTTTTCTTTTTTTTCTTCACGAAATTTTAATAGTTGCACAATTATACAATTACATAGCCCTATATACAGCTGTGGAGCCAGCCCCATCGAGCAGCAGCAAAAATCGCCGCTTGGCTGTTTGGCAAGCAGCGTGTTACCTCGATCTCGCAGTATACCGGCGTGAAGTAGGAGCCAACTTGTGCTTCTGCGTTTCGTTCGGTGTGTAACGTAACCGGAGGCCACCACCCCCCCACTACCCCCTTCCCATCTCCCAACCTACACCCGTTTTGAATTAAAATTTGCTCGCTATTCTCTGTCGGTTAAATGGATAAATGTAATAATTTCAATCTTAATTGTAACCACATTCTAGCAATTAAACGATTTATTTATATAGTTGCTATAAACACGGATTTGGTTTGCGAAAATTGTAAGCTACATACAGCAGATAGACATCGCGGTAGTGTTTAATAAATTTAAATTTGGATCATCTATAGAATTTCAGTTCAACATGAAACAAGAGATAATTTCGAAATTGAAATAAAATGAAACAGTAATTAGTGCGAATTTTCAATCTGTTCTGCAGGAGATCACAGTATAAAATGTAGAGTACATAGCTAGAAGCTAGCGAAGTTATATTCTTTGACGTGATTAAAAACAAATACATCATTTATGGAAATATATTTTTTTTTTAATTATTGTGTCGAGTTCGAGTAAATCCTCTATGTAAGACAGTTGGCGGTTTTTATACAAATACCTATGTCCAGAAGGATTTGCTGGTAATCACGACGAAGTCATACCAAAAAAAAAAATAACTAAAGGATTTTTTTATTTATTACCAGAGAGTACTCTCGTATGAATGAATTAATGAAATATACTTTATTGTACACAATCAAACTTAACAACGATTATTTAAATAGACAAAAATATGTTCAATAGGCGGCCTTATCGCTAAGAAATGATCTATTGCAGGCAACCCGGAAAGTATCAGGTTAAGGTGTACACTGATGAAGTGAACATATAATACATACAGATTATATATGCACACATAACATATTGTAAAATTTGTATGCCAATAAGTGTTAGATCATATAGGACATAAACAAAATGTTTACATCTATACAAGTATCACATATGATCAACAAATAAATATAAATAAATAAATAAATATATGTGTATTTATATATATATATAAATATATATATAAGGTGTACCAATAAATAGGTTTAAAAAAACTGTTAAACAAAGACTGTAAAAATGGTTATTACCTTTGACGTGTTACATTATGTTTCTTACGTTATCAAATAATATATTTGATTTGTTTTGATTTGATAGGATGGAATTGAATATTCTCTTCAAGTCGTGTTATCGAAATCTGATGAGGTTTAATATAAAAAAAAAATTAAAATCAATACAGCCTCTCGATGTACTCTTAATTAACGAACCCATGTTAAAATAATTCTCTAATTACCTGTCAAAAACGTATTATGATATTTAGAATTCGTTAAAATTGGAATTAATTTTTGCTTTTACCGTCACTGAATTAATTTAATACTAGGAAGTCCCCGCGACTTCGTCCGCGTAGTCACAAATTTTGTATCAAGACAATTCTTGAAAATAAAAAAAATTAATTTGAATTATTTAGGGTATACTGATCGGTTCCAAATGCTTTTTAAACTAAAGTAAAATTGCAGCCTGTAAGTGCCCACTGCTGGGCAAAGGCCTCCTTTTCAATTTTTTGAGACGGTTTTGGAGCCGGGATAGGCCATTGCGGGTTGGCGGGCTCATATCCTCGAAATAATATATATTATTATTTCTCAGATATGCAGGTTTCCTCACGATGTATTCCTTCACCGCCGTGCTATTAACAATTTTTGTGGTGCCGGCATCGGGAAACGAACCCACGTCATTCGCGCTCTATAAAACTAAAGCGAGCGTTTTGACCACTAGGCTACCACGGCTCTTAGACACTACACGTAAATAAACATGTAAGGGAATAATAACAAAAGTCTATTTTAAAAATAATTCTCCTTTTACAAAATATACAAGTTATCAAAATAATAAATTTAAAATGAGTACATCGTAAAATAATTTCTTCAGTAGACCATACGTTCTAGTTATCATAATAAATTAAATTAAAATGAACCAAACTTTTCCTAAATTATTACCAAAATATCTATCATAATTTATACTATTAAAAAAGCTAACATTATAAATTGTTTTTGTGCTAACTTAGCGAATTCGGAACTTTGGAAGCTCAGCTTGTTTATTGTCCTTTTATATGCAGTCGCAAACTATTTCAGCGTCATAACCTTCATAGTGCCACTTGAAATAAACTTGCTTACTTCAACAAAAGCAATGCTTTCCATTAAATTAGCTTGGTTAGCAAATATTAAGTTAAATAAAGCTCTAGTAATAAGCTTAACAACGTTTCGTTTCGAGTAATATCTGAACAATACAATAAGTCTAATCATTTTCATTTTCTTTACGCTATTTCACTTTGGTAGCGTTAAATGCCAGACAGTTTATTGTTGGCTTCGAATGCAACAACACCTGCATGTTTTAATCCACTGCTCACAATAGGCCTCTCCAGAAAAGCGTCAGGGCAAGCTGGTATATCTTGGAAGGTTTGCCAACCTAACCGCGTCACCTGACCACTAGTTTCACGCTCGCATACTGCTCCCTATACAGCCAGTTATACCTCGTGTAGGTAGGTGAGTTTCCACTTGTAGGGTCAGCATTTGTAGCAGATGATGGTTTATTCCCTCTTGCACCCACATTCTTACATCATTATACTTGACACAATGCTGCTCCCCATAAGGAAGGTGCCACGTGCACTTGGTATTGGCATTTGTAGAAGTTGGTATTCTGCGAGGTCGTAGTATACTACACTATAATGGTAGAGCCGGCCTATTCGAACAGTAGCCGCTTGGCTCTACCACGTCATAAGTTCTGATACTGCATGTAAAACATCCCTAGATATTTCTCGAGTGGTGTCAATATTGTGACAGTAAATTTATAAATACTCTCCCTGGTATTAGTAAAACTCATTCCACTGTCACTACATGATATACTGTATCTTAATATATAAAATGGTTTTTTAAATTAAAATAAGCTTTAACATAACTTTATGACAATTTAATTTAAAAAGCTAATCGAGCAATTCTCTCTGTACTTTAATTCGAAAGGGATGTACATTTTGTACGCCTTAATGAGACATTTTTTTCCTAATTGACGATAAAAGTTACTCAAAGTTAATTAAAAAGCAATTTGGTAGTAACTGCTATTTAGTTAGGCCAATAATAAGTACAAAAACGTAGATGTGTTTAACGATAATCATAGATCGGCACGACCCGTGCCACACCGCGGGATTCAAAGAGGAAATAATAACATGGACATGACATTATTCGCAAAAATTAAGAGTTATGTATTTGTAAATAGAAGTCAGAATATTGAATAAACTCGTAAAATGTATCATTTTTCATTAAAGAAAATATTGATAATCTATGTTTTCATTTTATACTGTGTAAAATATTACGTGCACTCATATAAAACATGTAAGTGTTAAAATATAATCATTTGAAGTGCATAACGACCCTTCATAATTAATTAATTATATTGTATTGTGCCTACCTCTTCTATGTAACTATCTTTGTGATTAATGATTATATACACCTATTTTGAATTTCATGTTGTTTTATTTTATGGTAAAAATCATTAATCTTATCGCCGTTACGGACTTACTGTAATGAGATAATATTATTTTCGTTCGCCGATTCGAAGGCTGGAATCCCGGGGAATAGCCATATTAACATAATGATTGAGGTCATTGACACCATGTGGCACGGGTCGTGCCGATCACTGAAGATAACGTACTGTGATCCGAGACCTTATCCGTTATGTCACAAAAAAAAAAACGAGTGTGTGTACTTATGTACTCGCAAGAAGTTATACTTCTTTGGCGTAACGAAACAAAAATAACTAATAATAATAATTTTGAATAATAATAATAATTACGTAAACAAATAAAAATAATACTTACCGACAGTTAACCTCAGGTCTGTAAGTTCGCTATTTACAATAAATTATTATTCACCATCATGTATTATTTAAAATCAGACATGCATATTTATGAAGAAGTATTTTTTTATCTCCATTAATATAACACGTGTTGTAGATTCATATATATTTGAATAACTACCTTGAATATAGTTATCAGTTTTCACGAAAGCTTAAGAGATAATTACCAAGCAACTTCATGGTGTAGCTTTTAGGTGTCGGTGTGCGCGCGCATCGTAAAAATTCTCTCTCATCTTTTTTCTCAAACGCGCCAAAACTTCTCTCAACTTCAAAAATCACAAAATTGTATGCCACAAAAACAGATGTGGTGAAACCGTCCATCTCTCAGTGACCAGGTAAACGATACGAACCGTACATAATTTAAGAGAACCTTATCGCAACGAGCCCTCCACTTTGAGGATCGAATGAGAATCTCCTATTTCAAAGGCAAATCCCCTAACTACTTCGAAAGCGGCTTTTGCTTTTGCTTTTGCTGCTGCTTCTGCTTCGAATGGGCCGTCACAACCGGGTTGGTACCACGGCCTCGCAGAATACCGGCGTGAAGTAGAGGCATTTTGTGCTTCTGAGTTTCGTTCGGTGTGTGAGGTAACCGGAGGCATCCCATTTCCTAAATACCCATAAAGGCTGGCAGCTGCAGGTGGCAGCTCCTCTGGTATTGCAGATGTACTTGGGCGATGGTAATCACCTACCATCAGGTGAACTGCTTGCCCGTCCCTTTTCTTAACAGTACACTTATATAACACACATGCGCGAGAAAGACAATACGGTAGATTTTGAAATCGATTTCATTTTAAATTTCATTGCTACTGGCTTCATATTACGAAGGAAATTGTTATTACTATCATGCCATTAACGTAAAACGTTCGTAGAATTTTAAACTCCATCGCCATATCCTATTGTGGTCTATAACTAATTAGGAATTTATAAATAAAATAAAAGACACACATACAAAGGAATTTTTATTTTAGTTTATTACTTTCCAAGGATGATTTTTCTTTCTATTTTAAGAAAAAAGAAGAAGTATAATACAATAATACTGCACGATCCTGGGGTTCGAAGGTATCAGAAATAAAGATCTGAACTTGCATTGAACCCCGTTTATTGGATAACATTTTTTTTTTAATTTAATGTGAGGTAAAGCTGCTCGCACCTCTACCCGTTACCGTCTCCGGTGACTGGTTACGTCGGGATCAGTATTAAAGATATCGGTACCCCACGGACACCCCACGATAGAATATGCTGTTGGCCTAGTGGCCTTTACAGCTTCAGCGGTACAGATTCGCGTGCAGGAGGCCCGCAAGTTAAGGTATCAAGATATATGTATTCGATGAAGTTATTGCTGTTAGCCGTTTTGGCTTTTGCAGCTTCATAGGTTTGCGCCTGCGTCCTTGAGGCCCAGGCGTTTGTATCAAGATAATACATCGACTCGCTCCTTATGATTTTGAACGCGAAACTTTACACCGTGATTAACAATTGTACCAGAGCCATCTACAAACAAATGCGCGAACAAATACAATGCATAATATAAATCTCAGAAAAGTTTATCTTTTTCTACTTCAGCGTTGTAGCCTGTAAAAGTCCACTGCTTGGCATAGGAACTCCATGAAATTACCAACCAAAATCAGACAGCAAAAAACATACTTTAGATGCATCGTACAAACAAACGCTTTTTTATTAGTAATATTGTATGAATTGATATTGAAGAAATAAGTCAAAATTGATAACAGAGGATTTCTTACGTATTGTTTCTTATGCGTTGAACAAACGTTACATGACAGCAACATTTATCTTTGAACAAACAAATCGAATATTAAATAAGTTTTCTTTAATATTTTAGAAGCTCTCGACGTAAACAATTTATTTTCTTACCTTTACGTAATAACAGATATTAACATTGGCGGTGTGTTATCACGCTTCCGCCTTTTTCCATGACAGGCCTCCATTAATCTTAACTAATGAGTGTTTACCCATCCCTTGCTTTTAACTAAAACTTTCCAAAAATAAGATCAGCCCAGAAGTTAACAATTTCCGATACCGAACCACCAGGTTTTTAAACGTGGTAGAGCCAAGCGGCAGCCTTTGCTGCTGTTCAAATGAGCCGCCATTTTAGCGGGGTCAGTCCAGTACCTGAAAATTGAAGTGCCATGACCGTTATATGGTAGCATTATAGACTTGAGATTTACTATGATTATCTGTTATTTGTTAAATCTTATTATCTTTTACTTCCTTGTTTTCTATCTACCCCTACATATATTATTCTGTTCGACCTTTATATATCATTATTGAATTTTGTCTATCCTTTAAAACTGCCTACCTGATGGAGTCAAGCGGCGGCTTTTGCTGCTGCTCGAATGGGCCGGCTCGACTGGGTTGGTACCACGGCCTCGCAGGATACCGGCGTGAAGTAGAGGCATCTTTTGCTTCTGCGTTTTGTTCGGTGAGTGAGGTAACCGGAGGCCCACTCCCCTTTCCCCGGTCCCTCTCCTCATCATCCCTTCCATCTCCCGAAAAACCTTAAAGGCCGGCAACGCGCCTGCAGCACCTCTAATGCTGGAGATGTACGTGGGTGATGGTAATCACTTACCATCAGGTGAACCGCTTGCTCGTTTGCCGCCGTTTTACAGTAACAGTAACAGTATCAAATACAGGTGGCTGGAGAGCTAGTGTGAGCTTCACACAATCTTGAAGGCGGCTGCTGATCCTATTTGTTCTCGTAGGCCTCCACCCTACGAGGAAACGTCTGGCTCTACCCTGTCCGCAACCGGCTTTTCTGTTATCCGTTGCCTAGGCAACAGGATGTATAACTCCGATAGTGAACTTGTTCTGTACAGTGACCATTTTTTAACGTCCTGATGTTATAGTCAACTCGGGCTACCTTCAGTCTTTACTTGTTAATTTTGCTCCAATCTCCGCAGAATGTGCTCACAGTAGTAATAAAACAAAATTAAACGTGATGAAATCCGTAAATAATAGTTTAATTTCAAATCTTTAAACTTTGTTTTCTATTTATGGTTATAGTTAAATAGAATATTTTCAAGCGTGGTAGAGCCAAGCGGCGGCTTTTGCTGCTGCTTGAATGGGCCGGCTTGACCGGATTGGTACCACGGCCTCGCAGAATACCGGCGTGAAGTAGAGGCATCTTGTGCTTCGTTCAGTGAGTGAGGTAACCGGAGGCCCAGTCTCCCTATTCCCCTCCTTTTCCCTCCCATCTCCCAAATATCCTTAAAGACCGGCAACGCATCTGCAGCATCTATGGTGTTGCAGATGTATGTGGGCGACGGTAATCACTTACCACCAAGGTGAACCGCTTGGTCGTTTGCCGTCTTTTCCATAAAAAAAAGAAGCCTTATTTTGACTTTAACACATTTTGGTCAATAGTAGGTTGCGGACTGCACAACATCGTGAACCGCTCCAGATACAAGCTGTAATGCTTAGTTGGAGGGTAAACAGGCATATTAGTAATGTTACTTGAATGACATTGCTAGTATTCTTTATCTATTTCTTTGGCGCAGATCTCTATACAAGTATCATATATTTTTAGTGTGGTTTAATAGGAGCATAACATATATTTCTTTAATTGATTGTGGTGACCATTTAAATAACATTCAGTTGAAATAACAAAGCAGCCAACTATTATACAGGTTGTTTAACTTTTCATCTATTCCACGCCATTTGTTCTTGGCTCGGCGTTATCGCTGACAGCCATTACGGTAGCGTTCGTTTCTGTAAGTTTAGTTTACGGCAATACAGTTGGGCTATTTAACGCTTAGTTAAGTAGAACGAACAAAGCCGATGAAATGTGTATAGTTTCGTTAAAGAGAAGATCGTACTTTAATTTCAGCAAAACTTAAGTATTTCTCTTATTTTTACATCCTGTGAATTATCCCTGATGAGCCTGTATTAAGGAAGATTTGCTGATATGGCTAGGGTTTTATTACATTTCCGACATTTCAGAGTGACCATAATTTATTGAAGAGATATATTTATTTAGACATACCGGCGCTCACTTCAGTTTCATAGAAGGCGAGTGACCTGGGTTTGATAGTACTATAATTGTTAACACCAGCTTTAAGTGTTGTATTTACACTGAGTACATCGTGAAGAAACCTGCATGTCTTTGGAGGAAATGTTAGCACGCCGGCCGCATTGGAGCAGCGTGGCGGGCCCTTCCCGGCTCCAAAACCGGTCTCAAATATATGAGAAGTTTGCCATTTGTCGGGCACAAGCGGTGGGCACTTATAGACTGTCACTTTACTTCAATTGAAAAAAAAATACCTAAAATGCTTAACATAATTTAATTAACAAAATTATAAAATTTTCTTCATTTAACTTCATTCGGTAAGTAAAGATTAATATAAAAGATAAGGATAATCCTTGGATTTGGCTGACGTAGCTATGACCTTTAGACCGGTTGGCCTAAAACCTTTTATGCGTAATTGAGTATTTAAGTAAGGGACTCCCAAAGTGGTCGATATCGACCCCCATGGGTACATTATTTTGTTAATTATTTAGTATTAATAGGTAAAAAAATAGAGATAAGATTTTTAAAATGATTGGGCTATTTAAAATAGTTTGGAAAACCCTGATTTAACTCCTAAGCTACGAGTATTATAAGTATGTATGGGTGTATGTATATGTATTTATTCACGCCTTGTTACCAACGGGGTAGGCAGAGACAATCTTCTTCCACTTTCATCAATCTTCGCATGCATGCTCGTTGGTTTAGAGTACTATTGACCTGGCCTTTTTTCAGAACGTCTCCGATTTTATCGTGAAATGTTCGCCTAGTTCTTCCTCTCCCGACTCTACCATTATGAGTTTACAGAGAAATATTAACTTATCGAAATAATATTGTATGACCGCAGTTTAATTGTGCATTACTTAAATACCACTAGTTACATTTAAGTATATGTAAACGCAGTGTAGGACGACCCCCACAAGATGGAGTGACGACCTGCGCAGTGTTGCGGGAAGTCGATGGATGCAGGTGGCTCAGGACCAAGCTTCGTGGCAATATTTGGGGGAGGCCTATGTTCAGCAGTGGACTTCTGATAGGCTGAAATGATGATGATGATGATGATGATGAAACACAGCCTATCACAAGTCCACAGCTGAACATAGGCCTCCTCCAAAGATTGCCACAAAGCTCGCCCCTGAGCCACCTGCATCCATCGATGCGGTCACACCATCTTGTTGGGGGTATAAACACATATACAACAATATTTCATCTCATATACGCAATGATTTCCTTTATATAGCGAGAGATGATGATGTTACCTTGGCGGATTTCGATCACGCCGACAATCTTTCAACACAATTGTCAACAGTGCAGGGGATATTAAAGCGTCACGTGTTTTTTTTATGGGAAAGGTGGCAAACTAGGAAATGCTTCACCTGGTGGTAAGCGATTACCGCCCACGTACATCTGCAACAGTAGTGATGCTGGAGGTGCGTTGCCGGCCTTTAAGGGTAGTTTGGAGATGAGACCGAACGAAACGCAGAAGCACAAGATACGTCTACTTCACGCCGGTATTTTACGAGCATCAGCGAAATTCGCTGCTTGGCTCTTCCACGTTAAAAAAACTAAACAAAATAAATGTATAGGTATGTGGAAAACAGAAAAGGTTTGCCTTTACCGATATAGTAAGTATACTTTACAACTCATTGTTACTACGTCAACAATCTTCACTAACGATGTGGTTGTTTTATTAAATATAATAAGAGTTTCATTACAATGGGACTTCTTATGAAAAGGTATCCAATTTTCTTGAAGGCTTGAAGTTGAGGTTGCATAATTAACTCAAAACAATGTGATCCTGATAAACGAATATACTATTAAAATATAATAGCTCTCGTACGGCTTACTTCACGTTGAATTCCGGCTCCTAATAAGACGTGTATAAGGGGGAGTATACTTTATTTGTGGTTCAAGTGTTTCACCGCGAGGGAGCCCGAGATCGCGAGAACCATTTCGGGAGGGGAGGGGGGGGGGGAGGGGACTCGGGTGAATCTGGTGCAACCTACTACTTAACAAACGAACTTAGGTAGTTCACCATAATTTATTATAAAAATTTACGTAATCGTTAGTGGTGGATCGGGGGCACGTATGCTTCTGCTCGAATGAGCCAGCTCGACCGGGGTAGTACAAGCATCTTGTGCTTCTACGTTTCGTTCAGTGAGCGAGGTAACCAGAGGACCACTGCCCCTCCCCATTTCTCATACTCTTCCTACATTCCAACTCTCAAATATCCTCAATGGCCAGCAACGCAACTCTCTGGTATTGCAGATATACTTGCACGACGGTAAACACTTACCATCAGATGAGCCGTTTTCTTGTTTTCCTCTATTCCCATAAAAAAAAATAGTACATAGAAAATTGTAAATGGCACATGCCTTTGCTCACAATGCTAAGCGATAGGTTGGTGAGTGGACTGGTACTCCCCGAATGGATTCCCGCCTTGTTGAGCCATGTTGTTGCCTGAGTGAGCCGCTCCGAGTGGGCTTGAGGAGCACACTTTGGATGCGTCTTGGGGGAGGATTGGTGTCGTTGATTTGCACCGTTATCACTACACTACGCAATCGAGTCACGGGGGAAGAGGAATATCGGTATTACTATGCGCTGTTCTTCCATTCGAGGTCGAGATGTAGTCTACGTTGGAGCCATAAAACAGATCCACCGCCCAGGGCTAGGAGAGCAGGTGCAGTAGTTTTTTTTTTTTATGAAAAAATAGGCTTGCGTTTGACCTCAATCTTGCCCGATGGAAAGCGAAGATGAGGCCTAGGATGGTACTCGCTTGCCTAGATGTCTGTTCACTTTGGCCTTGAAGAGGTCCAGGTTATAGGTTTCCGGAAAAACTGACTTCGGCAGAGAGTTCCACTCCTTAGCCGTCCGCATAAAGAAAGAAGAGGCAAACCGCTTCGTGCGTAATGAATGTTGTGAACTTATCTGAATCACCTCCATGGTCTCTGGTTAGCGAACTCGGAGGCCGTGTAGGAAGATGTGTCCGTGTTTCGGCGCGCATCGTCTGAAGAGATAAGGGGAGACATAGTTATTTCCCGAGGAGGAGTCGCCTAGGGTAATTGGTACCGGTGGGCCGCGGATGTGTACGAGAGCATTGTCGATATGTGGCAAAGGTGGAACATTGTGGGGTTTTAGATGTTGCAAGCCCGACGTAAGACAGGTTACGTATGGCCTCACTTTAAAAAAATATCTACTTAAGTATCCAAACTTCAAGTACTTTGATGAAAACGTATTTAAAAATCTTTAAAACCATAATGAAAATTAATTGTATGAACCATTAACGAAGCAGTTCGTGTTAATTAAAGACTTTTAACGCTTTTAAAAACCCTTTTTATTTTTTGTGCCCGATCAAAAATATACGTTCTTGGTTTTGATAGCTTTTCTTTTGTCAACTATGGAACCGTTTGTAAAGGTTCTCCCGTAGAGATAATAGATTAAAATCTAATAAAATAATGAATTTGAAGAATATAAAATTACATGAATTTAACAGAGAAGCTACGATGGCCCAGTGGTCAGGGGATCCTTGAAACCGGTGCAGGGTATCTAACTACTTGATCTCCAAATACTCTGGCTCTGGTTAACGGTGTGTTGAAATTATCAGCGTCAAGGTCTAGATCTGTGACTACCCCAGTATCTGATATAACGTCGTGAAATATATAAATATCAAAATATATACTTACACAGATCGGTAGATACATACATACATACATACATAGATGCATAAGTACAATATATACAAATATACCATATGCACGTTGATGACAAAAATGAGCGCTTATACTATTATATCTTCACGCCAATGCATAATCACTTGTACATACAATTATAGAAAGAATCATCCAGAAGAATCATTCTGAAATTTTCACCAGAATCGCGTCTGGTGTAAAGTGACGATGAGTTTCAGGGAACAGACAGCAGGTCTAGCAGGTTTAACACTTGTAAACAGTAGAATCTAGATCTGATTTTAGCACTCCAGTGACAAACGTGATAAGGGGCTAGTGCCCCATAAAGACTTCAATCTGGAGACGGTTACAGGTGCGTTATCATCCCAGAGGACTACTTTGTTAAGCCTGACCCTGCAATTACTGGCTCGCTATGCCCTTCGAAACTGATCACAGCACTGATGAACTTCACAGAAGGCAACGACGATTCTGGCTAACGACGATATACACATACAAAACGTGTCAGACGACTTGGACTTTACTCACTCAAAGACATTGAGACCTTTTTTTTTGTATGGGATAGAGGCGTTTAAAGTGGAAATGGGCAGGACGCATACAACGAGCGAAAGGTGAAAGATGGACAATAGTAACAACCAACTGGTACCCCATTGGTTGTAAAAGAAAAGTAGGAAGACCACAAAAAAGATGGAGTGAGGACATAGCAAAGACTGCAGGAAAATTATGGATGAGATCGGCGCAACAGGAGACTGGAAAAGATGGAAGGCTTTAGAGGAGGCTTTTACTGCCATCGGCGGTGGTGTAAACCTTATCAGATTAACTACAAAAGTATAAAAAAAAACAAATTTAAATATATGCTTACCATTTAGTTTTCCTTATGTAATTTTATCTGTGTAAGGATGAATAAAGCTATTATTTTTTTTATGGGTTATTTCTATATTTACTCATCTGGTTGGGTTGTATATATAAATAAATATAGATACAAATAAATACCTCAATATAAATAATATTTTATAAATTATATATATAATAAAATTAAATAGATAACTAAAACCCAACCAGAAAAAGCTCCCGGCAGGGGAGACCAGACGGCTGAGGGTTAGGGAGAAAGGGAAAGAAACCGGCGGACAATGCGAACAGTATCAAGTAGCACCGCCTTCTGCATTTGAGCACGGAGCGGTCCGTCACGGAGTCCCAGGCGCCTCAGATGTTCCGAGAGGCTGACTGGGATTAACCCATTCTCAGAGACGACGATCGGAATAATTTTGGTCGGCACACCACCCCACATGTCGGTTACCTCGTAAGCCAGGTCCAGATATTTTGTCTTAAGGATGAATAAAGCTGTTATTATTACTATGGGAAAGAGGAAATCTATCAAGCGGCTCACCTGATGGAAAATGCAACATCAAAGGAGCTGGAGATGCGTTGCAAGCATATATAGGGAGGAGGAAAGGACGAGCTTAGGGGGAAAGGGGGAGGGGAGTAATGAGTATCCGGTTACCACACTCACCGAACGAAACGCGGAAGCACAAGATCCCTCTACTTTGATACTACCCCGATTGTGCCGGCCCATTAGTGCAGCAGCAAAAGAAGCCGTTTGGTTCTACCAAGTAGTTTTCAGGTTCTAATAAAAAAGAAATTATAGCACTGTTACTAAGTACACGCGGCAGAAGTAAAAATTCTACTCACTTGAAAGTAACTGCTTAGTTAATAAACAATTGTTAATTGATCAATAAACAATACATTCCATTGAAATACCACCACTACATAAACAAATTAATATTCTAATCCAAATGCATGACATTCACAGCCATCCGGAACATAGCGTGAAAATGTTACACTCGAATTTGATCGTGAAATTTTACTTCGATCGCGCCTAAAGAAAAAAAACGAAAAAAATATGTCAACATCTATGGGTTGATTAATTTCATCAAAACAACACTGTGTATTTATGATTTTCAATTACTTACTACATATAAAAACTAAAGGTCTGGGCAAAGGGTGGACTGCGAAAGTCGCAAAATTTGAGCCAGTCATTTTACTATTGTCATAAATCACTCAAGGTCGTAAAGTTCTCAGCATTAGTTGGAATGATTAAAGGGAACATTATTAATGGTAAAAAAAAAACAAAAGAATTCCTTAAAAAATAATCAATCATCTGTCAGGAGAATTATTAACTTCAGTTGTGATTTGAAATCTGAACCCGAAATCAGATCTTTCATTTTACTTAACAAAATAAAACAAATTAAAAGCGATGGTTAATATCAATAAATGTCAAATTTGCTTCACGGTTCACGTTTCACGGCAAGTTTTCCCTTTTTAAAGGCCCTTTCACTTATTAAATTCCACGGAGTTCTACCTCTGACAGCAGTGATTAAAATGCTTTTGAAACGATGAGCTTTAATTACTCAATTTTACGGAGCATATGAAATACTTGAAATACCAATATGAGATTTAACCAGGTGACAGGGTAGTGGTCAGCGCACTCGTTTTAATCGCTTCAACTTCATGTATTAGGGACCAGGGTTCTGTTCCCGATGCCAGCACCAATGAATTGTTAATAGAAATTTGTGTGCTGAATTTATCAAGTGCTCGGCGGTGAAGGAAAACATCTTGCAAGCAGCCTCTATATCTGAGAAATTTTATTTACTGCAATGGAGCAGCTTGGCGGACCCTTCTCGGCACCAAAACTCCGTCAAATATTAAAAGGAGCCCTAGCTATGAAACTGAAATTGAAACTGTTACTTTAAATTTAGTAGTATAAATATTGAGAAAAACAAACTAACATTCTTATCACTAGCAAAATTTTGTTTTAAATACGGTCAAAAATGTCTAAATTACACCAGTGATCAGGGTTCCATTACCATTGCCGATATCACTAAAAATATAAGTCTAAATTGACAGATGCATTTACCATATGGTCGCTGGTGAAGGAAAGCATCGTAACGAAACCCGCGTGTCAAAGATTTAATTTAAATTACATTGGAGCTAAGTGCGTTAGACTCCGAAATCCCCTCGAAATTCTTGTATCGCTATGTATAACTTACAAAACCCGCATTTGAATATTACTTTCCTGAGAGTTTGAGTTTCTATCTTATCGACAAACAGAGGCGGTAAACATCTTTGTCACTCCACACAAAACATACATCGTGATCAAACAACGCCACTTCATTGAAGTTGACAGATTAGTCTATATAATTTATACTCTCTCCGTAGATATTTAAGTTTGTATGTAGCTTGGGGATTGCAACAAATCAAGATATTTTACAAGTAGAGAGACGTGGCGGTTGGGGAATATATCACCGTTTTCTCCAAATGCCAACCTCACCTGCACGTGGTGATTCATGCTAGCCAGCAAACGTAGCTCTAGCGATCAAATGATGGTGGAATATCCATTCAAATTTACCGATCCCAAATCTCACAAACTAGTAATGGGGTGGAGCATCTCAGCGCTCACCAACCCGCTTGCTCGACGTGGTGACTTCAGGTAAGCCTTACTAAAATTGTATCCTGGCTTTTGCTGACGCTTTCTTTGAGAGACTTATGTGTAAATAGTATAGTATAGGTACCTTCACAGATTTTATCGGCAACTCTTTTAGGGTTCAGGCTATACTGCTCTGGAACTCTGTGTATCATATTTATATTGATTTATACTACACATATAATAATATATTATTATGTATATCATATATATTATTTTATGTTATGTATAATATATTTTTTGTTAGTTAGATAATTTATTAAGTTAAATAAATACACCTGCTATGGCTATCTCACCAACTCATGGGTTGACCGGCAGAGAATGCCAATAGGCATTAAGTCCGCCCTTTGTCACCTCACATAACAAGGTGCAAGCAATAAAGTTTCTTAAGTAAATAAATAAATATGGTCCTCCTTAGCTTTACTATATGTTAAAATGAGCAGTTTTATTTTTAAAACTGTTTTATGTTTTGCAATGAAGCTCTTCACCATCATCATTATTTCAGCCTTTCGCAAGTCCACTGCTGAACATGCCTCCCTTATGTTGAAGTTTGATTTGTTATTAATAATAGCAAGAAATGCTACAATGAAAACTACTAGAAAGTTTCTGCTTCAAAGTTTACCGCAAAGTGACTCTTGATAAACTTTGCGATATTCCGTCTGCGTTCACTTACAACTTCTCCTTAGTATTTCGAAACTACAAGAGATCGACTAATAAACGTAGTTTGCTTATTATTTTATTGTGCCAATTGAAATAACGTTTCACAAATAACAAATTAAAAAACGTCTCGATACTGGGTGGTCTATTTAAGTGACTGCCTTAATAATAGATATAAATGCTCCTCATTTTGCCATTATTTTTGGTAGTATTGTAGAATCTGGCGTATTTTCTGATCTAACAAAACATAGCAATCATACCTTCATACCTTTGTTTAAATCTGGTAGTATATTGGACCCCTCTAACTTTAGACAAACTTCTGTACTACCAACACTAAATAAACTTTTTGATAAATTATTTGGATCTTTTGTAAAGGAATTTTAATTTGAATAAACTGTTATTTCATAAACAATTTGGTTTTAAAGGGGTTGCTGTACAACCGATGCTAGTCAAGAGCTGATTAACAATATATTTGAGACCTGGGAGAATTCACAGGATGCCTTGGGTGACTTTTGTGATCTCTCAAGGGCCTTCGGTTGTGTGCATCATAAAACTACATCACAAAAAGTACAGCACTTAAGATTATAATTTCGTACTTGATTAATGGAATTCAAAAAGTTGTTATTAATGATGTGAGTTCCTTCGGGTCCAACATAATAATGTGCGTTCCGTAGGGCTCAATTCTGGGCCCATTTCTATTTCTTACTAACATAAATGACTTGCCTTCCTTTGTAGGGGATAAACATGATATAGTAATATTTTCTGATGTTACTTCATTAATCTTTAAAACTAAAAGAGTACTTCTAGCACACGACGAAGTGAATAATACAATGTCAAAAATATTTCATTGGTTTAACGTTAATAATTTGATTCTAAACGACAATAAAATTAAATGTATAAAATTTACTACACTTAATGTTAAAGATTTAGATACCAAAGAACTTATTAATGAGGAAGATTTAGGCCTAGTGTATACCACTATTTTTCTTAGAATAAAAAGAAGAAAATGCCATACTAATATTAAACTGCTGGAAATTCCACAGCGTAATGTCTAATGGTGCTTTGCCTCCGTAAGAAGAAACTGGATAGTTTATTTTAGTTATTCCACAGCGTAATGCCTTACGTCTGATATTGAAACAATATTCGTTATACAAAAGAGGGAAGTAAGAGCTATCGATAACCTTAATTCTAGAAAATTTCTTAGAGACAAATTTAATAAAATAAGTATTCTAACATTGGCTTCTCAATACATATATGAATAACATTAAAACATAAACACATTTAATAAGAATGGTGATATTCATAATGTAAATACTAGGAATAGACACAAGCTTGTGATGCCTGTTACTAAACTCCACACAGTGAGTAACTCGTTCATGGCACCATATAGACGTTTTTACAACATAATCCCAGCAAGTGCGCAAAGTCTTCCAATAAATAGGTTTAAAAAATTTGTTACACAAAGACTTTATGAAAAGGGTTTTTTTTAATATAAAGGAAAACATGGATGATAATATCCAAAATGTTCTAATTTTAGATTATTAAAACGTATTTGGATGTTTTGAACAAAAATTCAAAATATAGGATACCTACGCAGTTTCTTTCGACGGTTTCTTCTTCGTAAGAGGAACCTCGTTACGAAACGGTGGTAGATTTGATAAAAAATTACGTTCGACAAGTGAAATTAATGTTTCTTACATTGAATAAATGATTTGATTTCTAGATATTTATTTAAGTTGATTTGACCTACATCTCACAGGATCTTATTTGAAAAAACGATTTGGTGAGTCTCGTGCCGTCATTGTGTATTCAGGCCAAAGATACAAACCGTAGATAAGTTATGAAACTCATTGGTACAAGCCTATATAGGGGATCGATCTCTAATCTCTTGATTCGGAGGCCGATACCCTAAGCCCCTAACTACTCATGAATTTACAACAGAAATACTATTGCTATGACTGCCTATGTCCAAATTATATACACAAAATACTTCTACCGGCTACTTTCAATACTCTGCAGATCATAGCTTCGTCGCCGAAGTTCGGCCCACACTTGATTTGTCTCCATGACGTTGCCTCTCGACCACTTTCTTACCCAAGGGTTATCAGTTATGTGAGATATGTTGTTGGCTCAATATCACACCTTGCTGATTCTTTAAGCTATAGTTAATTGTTTTTCTCATAATATTAGAGTAACCAACGAGTAATAAGTCAACTTGATACGCGGTATTATAACCAATGAACCTTAATCCTTAACAAGATTCGCCATAAACACCACTCTCGGCCGTGGTAGCCTAGTGGTCAGGACGCTCACTTTAGTTTCATAGAGCGCGAGTGACCTGGGTTCGATCCCCGGTGCCGGCACCACTAAAATTGTTAATAGCAATTTTAAGAGCTGTATTTACCACGTGCTCAGCGGTGAAGGAAAACATCGTGAGGAAACCTGCATGTCTGAGAAATAATAAAAATATTATTTCGAGGATATGTGAAGCCCGCCAACCCGCTCTGGAGCAGCGTGGCGGGCCCTTCCCGGCTCCTAAACCCTCTTTGATACTCGTATTTGAGAAGGAGGCCTTTGCCCAGCAGTGGGCACTTACAGGCTGCTACTTTACTTTACCACTCTCGGCGAGCAAATCGGCGATCGCACGACCAGACACCTCGCACCTTAGACACCGCAACCCGTCTACGGTTACTGCTTAATTTTGCTCGGGTGTTATTCTAAAAGGTTAGGTAGCCATTGTGATTTTCGAGGCTGGAAAAGCCTCCTACGACACCCACGTGGAGCGGTGGATTCTTACGCTGGTGTCTCACGGCCACATGCAATCGATTTCGAAATGAATAGACGTTGTTGCATTAGTAGGATATGCGTTGTTGCTTCTGTGTCTAAGAAGAAATGCCTCACTTCATAAGATTATACTGGCTCCCCATGCCATTTGAAGCGAAACTACAGTGGCATTGATGATCAGCGGCAGAAATAACCAGAAGGTAGAGGACCTATTCAGACTGCGCATAGTAATATATTTAAAAGAGTAAAACTAACCTAGAAATGTTATAATATAAATTTATGCCATCATTTTATTACAAAGACAAGATCGGAGAGCGTAAACGTACGCCGTGACAGTTACTTATGACGGCGATTTTAAAAACGTTTCACTCGACCGGAGATGTTTTGAAACGATTATTCAACCTAAGCCATTGTCTCGGCAATGCTTTTGTTATTTATGCACATGCATTTTTACGTTATATATATTTGTGTTTCTGTTTATGTAAATTGTTTTATTTTAATGCTTCTTTTTGTATCTCAGTAGCTGCACCCTTTGCAACTACTTAGCAACTTCTGGGATGACGGGTATATAACATAGGCATTCCCTACCAGGGAAATAAAAATAATATAAAGGGCATAAAATAAATAAAAAAGGCTAAATAAATTATTCTTTCAATATTTCTTTGCAAATCGATACTGTAAGTCGTATTCCTTTGCCGGACATCATAAGTCCTCTAAATATATTTTTAATAATTTCTCAAACATTTTATAGCAATATAAATCATCGTCTCGATTCAACAAAAACATTGTATGAATATGGACTCTGTTGTACCGAATTTACACGAATTTACACAAACACTAACCCTTACTGAAAAAAGTAAAAAGTAGCCTCTTCTCCAGGCTATAAAAAAATTCTTTAAAATCAAGTTTAGCTGTTTATGCGTGATTGAAAGACAAACATCGTAATAAAAGCTCTGGCATTTATAATAATACTAACATTGATAAGATGATCTAAAGAAAGCCTTAAAAACCACAATGGCTTCCGACAGATGGTGGGATAACCATCTCGAAACATACTAGCCCCAAATTAAATCGACCGCTGACAGGTACCAGCATCTAAGGTGCGAGGTGTCAGGTTCTGCCTACTGTACACTTAATGGGAGTGAATAGGTCTTGTTTTGAACTATTTACAGGCTGGTAAAAAAAAGGATAAGGATATATGGTAGATATATCAACCTTATGGTAGATGATGCGTCTTGGCATTAAGTCGGCTCTTTTCCTCTTTTATGTGTTAAGTTTAAATATATAAATATATTCAATAAACAAGTTTTACATTTAAATTACGATATTAAAACAATCTAAAATTTTTAATAATCTTCAAACCGGAAGTGGTAGATTTTTGTTATAATTATCCCTTTGAAGCACAGAGCTATGAAACTAGCTGAATTGAAAACTACATTCAAATTCTAGTTAATGCCACAGTTTGCGGTGGTTGCGTTGCACCCCCTCGTATTTAATTAGAAATTCAGTGTGACATATCTGATGTTAGTTAACAGATTTTGAAATAACACAAAAAATAACCGTCTTTGCGGGGTGATAACGTCTGAAATTGTAAATTGTGGATTTCAATGCTGAATTTTAAATGTGGCAGAGCCAAGCGGCGGCTTTAGCTGCTGCTCGAATGGCCACCGAATAATACCACGACCTCGCAGAATACCGGCGTGAAGTAGAGGCATCTTGTGCTTTTGCGTTTCGTTCGATGAGTGAGGTAACCGGAGGCCCACACCCCCATCCCATCCTCCTCTATATCCACCCTCTCATCTCCCAAATACCCTTAAAGACCGGCAACGCACCTGCAGCACCTCTGGTGTTGCGGATGTACGTGGGCGACGGTAATCACTTACAAACAGGTGAACCGCATGCTCGTTTGCCGCCTTTGCCATAAAAAATAAATAAATTAACGTGTACATATTAACTGATAATTTACTATCGTAATCACCGTCAAATTCCAGGAAAATGTAAGTCAGGAAGTAAGTAAGTAATTCAAGCCTGTGAGTGTCAAAGTCCGGGGCCGAAGTGTCTAGATGCTTGAGAGGGTTTTGAAGTTCGGAAGGGTCCGCCACGCTGCTCCTATAGGGTAAGATCGAAATCAATGCAATTAACAATGCAATCATCGCAATGCAATTAACAATTTTAAAGATGGCAGCACCATCGATAGAACCCATGTTACTCACTTACTATAAAATAAATAATTAACGTCTTTCCCTACCACGAACGGGGCCTAAGGGGTCGGGGACGACCGATGTCTAGTAAGACGACCCCGAGGAGGACGGTGGCTTCAAGTGCTCTCAAGCCATCGTGGCAGCATCACGGGAGTATAGGACGCAGGTTCCGAAAGGAGATCTCGTGACATCTCGGAATTTTAGTCGGAGGTAGTGCGCCTTAACCGGGTGTGCCCTAGTAGGGTATAAGTTGTTCCCTACGTGAACGGGTCCTCCCCTAATCGCGGGGGAGGGGGGGGGGGCTATAAGCCGAGGCTTGGTCTCCCACGGTGAAACGAGGAACGGAACCTGAGTAGGTTCCGGAGAGCAGTATCACTCTCAGGCCGCTCTCCGGAACCTACACAGCCGAGGTGGATTCGCGGGAGAATAGATCTTCCGTGACTGAAATGTGCTATCGGCCACGAAGCCTTAGACCGGATCCATCATGAGGTGCCGGGAAAGCTGATACTTAAGGACGTCAACCTTCCTGATCCCCACGGCCTCAGGGTGGCGGACTCGTGGGGGTCCGTTTCTTACGCGGGAAGTTGGAACTCCGCCTCCAAGCAAGAGCTAGGCCTACCTATTTTAAAATATAACTGCTAAAATTATTCTATGAAGAAAAATTTCAAACTGTCTAAGTATTTGCGACATCCAACGATTGCTTTTTGATTACATACGAACAGGAAAGCAGTCGGCAAGTCTGATGCCAAATGCAGCGCTGTCCGGAAATTAAATGAGATCCTGTCATTTCAACTAGTTTCCTGGTTATGTTGCAAGAGATAATTCTAACGAAAACTGTGCGATAAACCAAAAAATATCTATTATACTTTTAGACTAAGCATAGTAATATCCAGAATGGCGATATTTTAATAGCCTGATTATTTGTTTTTTTTATTGTTTGTTTGATTAATTATTACCTATAAAATTACCATTAGCAGATAAAATATTGCCACTTAAAGATTGTGTGATAAATGTCATAGATTGTTTGTTTGTATGTCTGTCATTCCATCAAACATACACAAGTTAAAACGATTTTAATGATATTTCGTATGGAGATACCCTAAATCCCGGAAAACATAGGAAGACCAGCAGTAAACGAAAATTCACGACGCTATTAATAAGCTATTAACCTATATTATTAAGCTTTCGGCTTTGACTGAAATAAATAACTATAAGGCTAATAATAAAATACAGGGAAAAATTTCCACATGTAAATACATGCTCTTTTATTATATGATTTGACAAAGGTTTACTGGTAGCGTCAACACGATTTCCTCTTGTGGTGATCAAGTGGCTTCTAAAGGAAAAGCTTTCGAAATATTTAGAGTCTAGACAAGCTTTGGAACGACAAGGTTCACAATCTACCACGGTCTATATCCTAGAGACGCGAATAATGGACCACAAAAACTATTACGCTGCGTCAAGTCAAATGATAATACATAATCTCTGACTTCAAGAGGCAACAGCTGTGAGTGCTTTTATGCTTTTCCTCTCAAAAATGAATTCCAATTTCCTGATAAATAAACTATTCACGTTCAGATTTTTATATTCAAATAATTAGTGACCAGCTCTTAGCCTAGTAATATTATCATAAGCACTATGAAAAAAAAAATTAAAAAAATATCTCACCACTTACGATGCTAAGCTCGATAATTGGGACTTTTCTACGGGTGTAAGCTTTTTATAACGATCTCGTAAAAATATCAGCCGGGGTCTGGATGTGACTTTAATTATAATCATGTCGGTGATGAGCTATATTGTATTAATTTTCTCCAGCCTTTCACGGTCACTAACCGTGAATTAGTAGACAAAAAAACAAAAGCTTTTTAAATATAAATAAAAATTGAATGAACTCATAATTAATATATTTTATTCTTTTATGAAAACTTTGGAATATAACTTAAGATTATTAACAGCAGGAGCCGTGATGTATTTGCTAAGGTGTGGAAGCTTAGCTAGACTACAAAATTTGCCCGTTTAAAAAAAACAAAACACAATTTTTTTTTAAAAAATATACGAAATCTCGTAACATTATCGTATATGTAACGTAGTTTAGTAATTCACTCACGCACAACACACCGATACGTCTATTCTAGCGGTTAACTAAAAAAAAATATCATTTACATTTAAACGCAGCTGAAGGACCAAGTCTTGACAAAATATACAGTCTTATATACAGCATCCAAATGTGACAGACAGATACTCCCTCGTCGCTGGAATGTTAAGCAATTATTATTCGCAATTATTTGCCGTCTATCCTACCCATGACCAGCCACCCTTGGGGTAGCAGGCGTCGCGTGATCCCTTGTATATAAAACGGCTACTAGTAAAGCGCTCGGTATTTGTATTTCGCGTTAAGTTCTTCAAGCTAAAATATAAAGTTATAAGCTTTAGCATTTAAGCTAAATAATTTTCTTTTAACATAATTAACTTTTTTTTTTCCATAATATGTTAGCTTAATTCATGACGATTTTGTACTCTATATTGTGTACTCTATTATGAAAATTAATGAAATACAGTATAGTAATCCCACCAACCCGCACTGGAGCCCCGTGGCAGGCCCTTCTCGGCTCTAAAACCCACTCAGATATTTGAGAAGGAATGCCTTTGCCAAGATATATAAGATATTTACAGTCTGCTACTTTAATTTACAGCATAGTATATACATTAAGACAATAGGATGACCCCCTCAAGACGGAGTGACAACCTGCGCAGTGTTGCGGGAAGTCGATGGATGCAGGTGGCTCAAAACGAAGCTTTGTGGCAATCTTTGGGGGAGGCCAATATTCAGCAGTGTACTTGTGATAAGCTGAAATGATGATGATGTTGATATACATTAATGTGTACATATCATACAACATAGTAAACACCCACGGCGAACTAACTAGGTTACCCCATTTTCACATAAGATGAATAGTCCAACTTAAAAGTTACTGAGGCACTAGTAGAGATTGCGTTTTTCCATTTTCCAACTTAATTCCCGGACATTACAACACTTTCCAGTTCAACACCTCATCTTGTGGGAAGTTTACGTTTGTCTATATAGACAAACTCATATGAGTTTGTTATTCGATAACATTCTTCAGAAACGGCAGGTGGTTCTGTGAGCTATCTATCTGTGTCTGACTATTGCCGCTTTAACTTGCTGATCCTTTAACAATGTATACTGGAACCTACACAATTCTTAGTTGATATTAATGTATTGAGATCTCTTAATATTAAAGTAGCAGTTAATGTCGAGATCAAAGCTAATCACTAAAATTAATGTTAAATTCCGACATTTAATTTCGGGTTGCAGACAACGTTGGAATTTTAAATGAGTCATTAGGTTTTAGAACAGGAAATCGTTAGTCGTTATGACTGACCCGTTTCAAGTTTAAAAAAAACAATTTTGCCCGTCGCATATTTATAAAAAAAAAATGGCAACTATTACTAAGTGACGTCATAGCTCCGTAAGCCCGTGGTATGCTGAGGTCTTTATACGTTAATGCATAGTCGCATATATAAGTACTAACCCCTGTACGTGATCCTGCTGACAAGGCCCTGGCGTTCGAATGATGACGATATAGCCATTCAGAATCAGCCGAACCCAAATCCCACAGAATTGGGACGAAGAGCCGCATCACTAATGCGAGTCACTGCGCTCACCAAGCCGCTTGCCCAGCGTGGTGTATGCTGGCTGCTTCTTGGAGAAACCTATGTTCAGGCAGGCAAAAAAGAAGAAAAACCATGCTATAATAGCTGTCTGTTAAACCTTCACATTCTCACTGCTTCGTAACATTTTAATACTTTCATTGAATTTCCACTTCTTCTATATAACATAAATATATAAAAGTAAAGTAAAGTAGCAGCCTGTAAGTGCCCACAGCTGGGCAAAGGCCTCCTTCTCAATTACCTGAGAGGGTGTAGGAGCCGGGAGTGGCCCGCCACGCTGCTCCATTGCGGGTTGGCGGGCTTCACATTTCCGCGAAATAATGTATTTTTTTTATTTGTTTTATCTCTTATTTCTTTGAAAAAACGTTACCTTCCACTGTAGGAATTTCTCCTGTGTAGCGGAGGCAGTTTACATAAATAAATTGCACATGGACAAACACCCAGACAGGGAACTATAATTTGTAGGCCATACAAATACTAGCCCCGTGCAGGAATTGAACACGCGACCCACAGCGCCGCAGCTAAACGCTTAGCCACTACGCCACCGAGAATTTTTATTTTACATAAATATATAATTTCTACATATTCATGTTCGTTACCTGAAATTTACATATTTATTTTATCATGAAAAACAATTCAAAAAGGACGAAGAAAAACTTAGTTTTTCTTTCCGAAATCTTCTTCAGGGGGTATTTAATTCCAACTGCTTGCTATGCGTCACGCGCACAAGTGTCTAAATATCCTTTACTGACGGCTCGATTACGTGCTCCGGGTTTCTGATGCAACACCCTATCGTCTGACAACTTTAGTGTCTTTACTGTCAAGTAGTCGTGACGTTTCCGTTTTTCTGACTCTTATTTAGACTGAAGCTACGATAGCAGATTCCTTACGGGACCCGAGCTGGACCCTATGCGGAGGGCTCTTACCAATGTGTTTTTCGAAACTAGTGTACGACCTGTATCGTTAGCCTAGATACAAAGAGGGTGACAAGCTCACCTCCCGTCAAGTTCCATATAGTGATGGTGAAGGTGTGAGTAGTGTAGGTAAAGAAATGCGTTTTCAAGTATTCTATTGGACAGGCCTGTGTTCAGCAGTGGACTTACAGAGGCTCATAACATCCGGATGTACAAAAAATATACAGAATTACAATCTTCTATTCATAGTTTCAACTCTCTAGTAATATATAAATAATATTTAAATTTTGTTTCAAGTAATATTTTCAATATTACTTACTTATAAATTTAGATCCGACAGAAACCCTTGTATTGTCATAAGCCCTGATATGAAATTTGACAAAAGAATATTAATTGTTTCAAAGTTATGACACGCGAAGGGTCAACATTCGCGAAACTGAAAATAATGACATAAGTCAAAAATATTTTACAAATCAAAGTTATGTTACATTTTAAGTAGGAATCCTTTTCTGCTTATGCACCATCTGAGTCCTCTGGCCCAGTTCTGCACTGGGCCTCAGATAGTGCTGATGGTGCGCTTATGTGCAACTACTGTTGAGTTCCGGTTTGTGGGATTTCACCTTCCTCGATTGAAATTGTGTACACGTGTCCAGGGATGTTATGTGACGTTTACAGTTTTTTTTTTATATAGAAGAAGGGGGCAAACGAGCGTGCGGCTCACCTGATGGTAAGTGATCACCGACGCCCACGAACATCCACAACACCAGAGGAGCTACAGATGCGCTGCCGGAAAAGTTACCATTAATCATTAGGTGTTATGTGAGCTCGTTTGCCACTGTCTCCCATCAGCCAGACCGTGCTCATGCATGTCGAGAAGGGGAATCGGCTAGGTACAAGAAAATGTTCCTAGTTAAAATCGTGTTACGAAAATGTAGCTAGCTCTTTTACTACCATCTATTAATATTAAATTGTATGTTAAAATATACCTAATTGGGCGGCATATTCGGGGCTTGTTTACACGGTGGTTATTTCCAATTATTCGTCGCCCTATATGCATGAAATGTTAGAAATTTCTAATTATTACGCATATTAATCGACAAATTGCGTTTATTCAGGACAACATAATGTTATAAGCTTAAAATATGTAATAATCTTGCTATTAAAAACCCGGTTGGAGGCACAATCGCTGGTAGCATTTAAAGTGTGCTTAAATATGTTATTCGTGGGACTTGAAACTATATTAGCTCAAGGACTTGTCTGTACTTTTTTGACTGATTTCACTGTATGCGAGTCCCATACTCTTAAATCCCGGTGTCCGTGTCAACGAAATTGTTGATTTCTTTTAGTACTGATATTACTAGGAGCTATTATATGAAATTGAACACTTGGGTGTATATGAAATTTAGAATACTTAAATGTTTACACTTTAAAGTATGAGATGACAAAGGGCGGACTTAATGCCTGTTGGCATTTTCTGCCAGTCAACCTATTGAGTGGTGAGATAGCAGAAGCAAGTGCATTTAATTAACTAAACAAATTAACTAACTAATAAAAATAACATACGCAAAACTAGTTAAGTCCTCACTTGTGAATAAAATAATTTTAGAATTAACATAGTCTTAAAATTAAAAAAAATCCTCTGTAACTGATTTTTTAAATAGAAGTAAGGAGGAAGTTCTAGAGCAGTCTTGCCTGAATCCTAAAATAGTTGCCGATAAAACCGGTGATGTGTTGTAGAACATTAATCTTATAGATTAGACGAAGATCGAAGCTTCCTATCATGCTATAAGAAAAGGTAACAAAATGTTTTTTGAAGAAACGCCGGTCTGGTCTTTGTGCTACTATAAATCACGCACATAAAAACATCAGAGATGGCTTAAATAAAACACTTAAAGCCACACTAAGAAAAATAGAAGTGCTTACAAGTAACATCGCTTATCCTCGCGTCTTGTGTCATAATTTTAATTGCTGTCGCGTTCAGCACTACGACTAACATAATAAGGGGCGAGCGAGTAATAAAAAAAAAATACAACCCGCTCGAGTAATAAGCGTCAGTTGTCACTTCGAGATTTCATAATTCAAAAAGATTGCATTGTATATATATTTGAGAATAAAAACAACCAGTGGGATTAAATTTTTTTTTTATGAAAAACACGGTAAACGAGCAAGCGGTTCACATGATGCTAAGTGATTACCGTCGTCCACGTACATCTGCAACACCATAGATGCTGCAGGTGCGTTGCCGGTCTTTAAGGATATTTGGGAGATGGAAGGGAAGAGGAGAGGAATGGGGAGGGGATGTGGGCCTCCGGTTACCTCACTCACCGAACGAAACGCAGAAGCACAAGATGCCTCTATTTCACGCCGGTATTCTGCGAGGCCGCGTTTGTGTGAAGAGTTGATAAGCCGCTTGCCAAACGTGGCCGTTACAACAAAACCTTCCCTGTAGCGTGAACATGAAATGTTTTATGCTATTTCTTTAGCGCAACGTAAGCTAAAGATAAATGTAAACCTTACCACATAAATCCTGTAAATATGTATGTATGTATATATTCACGCCTTGTTCCCAACGGGGTAGGCAGAGACAATCTTCTTCCACCTGATACGGTCCTGAAATACGTCTTTCGCTTCTTTCATCAATCTTCGCATGCATGCTCGTTAGTTTAGAGTACTCTTGACTTGGCCTTTTTTCAGAACGTCTCCGATTTGATCGAGAAATGTTCGCCTAGGTCTTCCTCTCCCGACTCTACCATTTAAATTCGCCTTATATATTTGTTTCGTCAACCTACTTTCACTCATTCTCTCCACATGTGCAAACCAGCTCAGTATCCCTTTCTCAATTCATGCCACTACATCGTCTTTCAGGCCTCAACGCTTTTCTGATCACATTATTTCGAAGCCTGTCAGTCATCTTTACATCAATCATACTTCTTAATGCTCTCATCTCTACTGCATTTATCCTAAAGCTTACAAAAAGCAACCTGCCTCTTAGTGTCACTCGGATTACGGGAAACTACTTAGATAATTTGGTTCTTAGATGTTATGTCTGTCACAAACTTTTATTAATTGTAAACAAAAAGCCGACACAATCATTATTATGGGCGTATTTTTCTTTTTAATAAATTAAAATACCTACATAGTACATAGGAAGTAATGTTTCTTTCTTAAAAGTGATTTTTGATTGCATAGTTTTCGCAAAATACACACACACTATGAAATTATCAGAGTGTGTGAGAAAGGTGAGAAGAGAAAAGGTGGGGAGGGTAGTGTCGGTATTATTTGGCTGGTGCGTAAACACCTACTGATTCGGGGAGATATGCTGCTCATATGATTGGAGGCCGCCAAGGAAGATGCATCTGTATTCTTGCTCGTCTTACCAAGAAAAACAAGTAGAGGAATATTCCGCTCCCGTGGAGAAATCTTTCTCTTTCTCCTTGAGTAGAGGGGGCTGGTGGGTACAGATATTGGCACAAGCATTCCTGAGGCCCTGCCGATCTGCGTCGTAATAATGCGTGATGTGAAACACCGGGAGGTTTTAGTAGTAGGTGCAAGTCCGTCCTGGCCTCCGTGAGGGCTGGTATGCGTGGGGAATCCCACGCAAAAAAAGGAGCCAGGGCACCGCTTCTATTTAATAGTCCGCGTGTTACCTGGGCCTGTACCACTGAAACTGTTAATTTAAATTTTAAGTGCTGAATTTATCACGTGCTTAACGATGATGAAAATCATCTAATATTTTTTTTTTAATAGGAAAGGTGGCAAACAAGCTTACCGCTCCCCTGATGGTAAGCGATTACCGACGTCCATGTACATCTGCGTCACCAGAGTAGCTGCAAGTGCTTTGTCAGCCTTTAAGAAAATTTGGAGAGAGGTGCAGAAACTCGGCATCGATGGTGCCTCTACTTCCTGCCAGTATTCTAGGAGGTACTACCCGAGTCGACCCGTCCAATTCCAGCAGCAACAAAAGCCGCCGCTTGGCTCTACCACGTATGAAAATAATAATGATACAAAAAAAAACTCGATGACGTATTCGTGGAATTCTCCAATCCGCATTGCATCTGAGTGCCGGATCCTCTCAAATATTGAGAGAAGAACTTTGCCTTAGCTTTCTAAGCTGTCAAAACATTAACGTTTTTTTTTTAAAAGAAGGAAATTTAATAAACAACTGCTCGTAATTGAAAACAATTTTTTGCAGTCAGAAGTAAAAGTAGACGACAATTAAAATGAAGACAGATTCGACGCTAACGATGTCAGTGGATGAATGAAGCGAAAGTGAAGATAATTTGTGGTTTATTTGAAACGCAGTTCAACCAGCAGATATTAAAATGTTTTAGCACCTTCTGGAAATGTTTTAATGTTTCATTTCGACAGTGCACTTCAATTCAAATTGGGAGCTGCATATTTAAATAATGAACTTATTGAAACCGTTCAAGACTTTATTATCTTGATGATGTGGGCCTGGATAAGGTCGACCACGGCGACAACATCCGAAACTAGTTCAGCAACTGCAACTAGATAATGCTGCAATGAGATGTGTCATAAATATAAATTCTATTGTTGCGACACGTTGCGATATGTTAGATCCAGTATCAGAGACACGAGATGTACAACACAAGTCGAAACTGATTACCGCCCGAGTTTCCGCCTGTTGTAACGTTAATGAAGATACTATTAACAATACTTAGTCTTGTACCATGTTCAAACAAAAATAATCGTACAATTGTACCAAACGCCGTCATTCTGTCGAGCTGAGCCACGTTTTGTTGGTGAGCGAGGATGCGCTACATCCCAGTGCTTACTCGTTTTATTTAATATACCCAGCGAAAATATACAATATATAATGTTAATTATGCAATCTTCGAACGGTAGTTCACGTCTATTATCTGTCTTATATAACCGATGAAAAGCTTTTGACAATTCATCTTTAATTATTCACATTAAATTTCAAGCAACATATTCAATGGAATATTTATTACACAACAAAATATCAGATTTAACTGACCGTGGCTAAGGCTAGATCGCTTTTGATCGCAGGCGTGGAGTCTTCAATCGACTCTACGATACATTTTGTAATAACCGATAACGCATGATATAAGTATACTGTTATAACTTAATAATATTTCAGCGATGAACGAAGTAACAGTCCACCTATGAAGCGTACACATTAGGAGATACTGCAGTCCCTGGACACATGCGAACGACTTTGATTAAAGAAGTTTTTTTTTTATAGAAGAAGGGGGCAAACGAGCGTGCGCCTCACCTGATGGTAAGTGATTACCGTAGCCCACATACGTCTGTAACACCATAGATGCTGCAGGTGCGTTGCAGGTCTTTAAGGATATTTGGGAGATGGAAGGGAAGAGGAGAGGAATAGGGAGGGGATGTGGGCCTCCGGTTACCTCACTCACCGAACGTAATGCAGAAGCACAAGATGCCTCTACTTCCTGCCAGTATTCTAGGAGGTACTACCCGAGTCGACCTGTCCAATTCCAGCAGCAACAAAAGCCGCCGCTTGGCTCTACCACGTATGAAAATAATAATGATACAAAAAAAACTCGATGACGTATTCGTGGAATTCTCCAATCCGCATTGCATCTGAGTGCCGGATCCTCTCAAATATTGAGAGAAGAACTTTGCCTTAGCTTTCTAAGCTGTCAAAACATTAACGTTTTTTTTTTAAAAGAAGGAAATTTAATAAACAACTGCTCGTAATTGAAAACAATTTTTTGCAGTCAGAAGTAAAAGTAGACGACAATTAAAATGAAGACAGATTCGACGCTAACGATGTCAGTGGATGAATGAAGCGAAAGTGAAGATAATTTGTGGTTTATTTGAAACGCAGTTCAACCAGCAGATATTAAAATGTTTTAGCACCTTCTGGAAATGTTTTAATGTTTCATTTCGACAGTGCACTTCAATTCAAATTGGGAGCTGCATATTTAAATAATGAACTTATTGAAACCGTTCAAGACTTTATTATCTTGATGATGTGGGCCTGGATAAGGTCGACCACGGCGACAACATCCGAAACTAGTTCAGCAACTGCAACTAGATAATGCTGCAATGAGATGTGTCATAAATATAAATTCTATTGTTGCGACACGTTGCGATATGTTAGATCCAGTATCAGAGACACGAGATGTACAACACAAGTCGAAACTGATTACCGCCCGAGTTTCCGCCTGTTGTAACGTTAATGAAGATACTATTAACAATACTTAGTCTTGTACCATGTTCAAACAAAAATAATCGTACAATTGTACCAAACGCCGTCATTCTGTCGAGCTGAGCCACGTTTTGTTGGTGAGCGAGGATGCGCTACATCCCAGTGCTTACTCGTTTTATTTAATATACCCAGCGAAAATATACAATATATAATGTTAATTATGCAATCTTCGAACGGTAGTTCACGTCTATTATCTGTCTTATATAACCGATGAAAAGCTTTTGACAATTCATCTTTAATTATTCACATTAAATTTCAAGCAACATATTCAATGGAATATTTATTACACAACAAAATATCAGATTTAACTGACCGTGGCTAAGGCTAGATCGCTTTTGATCGCAGGCGTGGAGTCTTCAATCGACTCTACGATACATTTTGTAATAACCGATAACGCATGATATAAGTATACTGTTATAACTTAATAATATTTCAGCGATGAACGAAGTAACAGTCCACCTATGAAGCGTACACATTAGGAGATACTGCAGTCCCTGGACACATGCGAACGACTTTGATTAAAGAAGTTTTTTTTATAGAAGAAGGGGCAAACGAGCGTGCGCCTCACCTGATGGTAAGTGATTACCGTAGCCCACATACGTCTGTAACACCATAGATGCTGCAGGTGCGTTGCAGGTCTTTAAGGATATTTGGGAGATGGAAGGAAGAGGAGAGGAATAGGGAGGGATGTGGGCCTCCGGTTACCTCACTCACCGAACGAAATGCAATAGCACCAGATTCCTCAACTTCACACCGATATTCTGCAAGGCCGTGGCTACCAAGCCGGTCGACCCAGCCCATTCAAGCAGCAGCAAAAGCCACCGCTTGTCTCAACCGCATAACAACGAATAAACTATCTAGATATGAATTTGTTTAATAAATTTTTTTGGCTTAGTTTAAAATAATAGAAGTACAAAAATATAGCAAATCCTTCCCAGAACTGACCTTAATAACGACACAAATAAATATTTTTATATCCCTTAAAGCCTTAAAAAGCAGCTATCCGCTGCCTTTCCAAAGGGATAACGTAGAATCTACATTATTTCAGATTAAGGACAATCCCTACAACAAAATAGTTACTTCTCTTTTAAAAAAATATGATTTCTTCTTGGTTACTTTATATTACCTTCAAAATGTTTCTATGTATTAAATAATTTATCATTTGTGTGGATAAAAAAAAGTAAAGTAGCAGCCTGTATGTGCCCACGGCTGGGCAAATTCTTCCTTCTCAAATAACTGAGAGGATTTTTGGAGGCGGCAAAGACCCGCCACGCTGCTCCAGTGCAGGTTGGCGGGCTTCACATTTCCTCGAAATAATATTTTAATTATTTATCAGACTTGTGGGTTTCCTCTCGATGTTTTACTTCGCCGCCGATCACACCGAACGTTATAATGTTCTCAAGTCTGACCCTTGTATGATAGAAAAAAAACCTTGATGCAAAACCCGTTACTTGTGTTTTTCACTTTTTCGTTTTTATTGTATTTTGTAAGAATAACATCAATAATAACACAGATTCTGTTAGAAAAGGAAGCCGGCGATGAACTATTTCCCAATTTTCCTTTACAATTTTACATTAATTTGAAACGTCTGCGAGCGTCATTTTGGTTTGAGATTCTATTTGACATTACGTAAGTAATTAACATTACATACATATATACGTCAAAGTGTGTGCTTTGTAGGAACGTCGTCACGACAACCGTCAGCAACTTTTAATTTTAATTTACTTTTACACAACACAACAACTTTTAATTTACTTTTAATTTAAAGTCGCAGTCAATTGTTAGATTCTCAGTCTTAACCCCTTTTCATTTATATGCAAATTCACTTGGTTCTAATAATTGAAGTCAAGAAAAATCTCAAATTTAACGTAAATATTAACGTAAAACCATTGGGAGCTAATTTTTTTTTGTTGTTTAGTAAACCGTCTGGGTCGATGTCACACTTTTGGATATTTCTGCCGCTGTTCAGCTCTACAATCACGAGTCAGTACAATTACGGGCTGTGAGGCATATCATCTTAGTCCTCAAAACATCTGGAACCTTCTTCGATTGAAGTAGTTTGCAGGTGTCATGGTCACCGAGGAACTTCAACATGGAACAATACAAACAGTACAAGCTTAGTATAAGCTTAGAAATGTTTGTACGGGCTCATCGAAGATCGAACTCGAGACCACAGATTCGTCCTCAAAACATCTGGAACCTTCTTCGATTGAAGTAGTTTGCAGGTGTCATGGTCACCGAGGAACTTCAACATGGAACAATACAAACAGTACAAGCTTAGTATAAGCTTAGAAATGTTTGTACGGGCTCATCGAAGATCGAACTCGAGACCACAGATTCGTCCTCAAAACATCTGGAACCTTCTTCGATTGAAGTAGTTTGCAGGTGTCATGGTCACCGAGGAACTTCAACATGGAACAATACAAACAGTACAAGCTTAGTATAAGCTTAGAAATGTTTGTACGAGCTCATCGAAGATCGAACTCGAGACCACAGATTCGTAGGCAGAGCACCTAACCACCTAATCTACAGATTTTCGGATATCATATGAATATACTGATACCTACACTGGTTATATTTATTTGCAACTCTTCGTACAATATAATATTTTTAATTTACGGAACCCCAAGGTTGAATGGAATACCTCGCACTTGACCATATCTTTATTTATAACTCGCTTGCACATGACGCCCACTATATTTACAATTGTGACAATAAAAAGGTAACTTTAAAAAAAATATACTTTTCTTAGATAGTGAAGCTTTTAAGTATATTTTTATTTGAGATTTCTGATTTGATAGTACTCGTAATATGCAAATATGTCAAGATCATTTGCCACATCTCATATTTTTTTTTAATTTTCATATTCCATATTTATGAGGCTTCAGCAGTACTGTATTCAACCAAGATCGATTAAACAAGGTAAATTCATTGAAAACGAAATTGATAAAGATGAATATCTGATCCGCTCCTTCTGTAAATAACATAATTATTCCAGAAACGTCGAATTTAAATTTGATATTTCAAGGAATTCCACTTTAACCAAAACCTAAGTAAATAAACTGAAAATGTGTTAAACCGCATTCAATACTTGAGGATGTGTAAGTAAATAACCAAAATAAATGAACCTTACTTCTGGCGGGTCTATTTATATTAATTTTATAATGTGAATATACGTGAGTATATTCACACCAGAGGAGCTGCTGGTGCATTGCCGACCTTGAAGGATATTTGGGAGTGGAAGGGATGATGGAGAGAAGGATTCTACGAGGTCGTGGTACTAACCCGGTAGACCTGGCCCATTCGAGCAGCAGCAAAAACCGCTATTCGGCCGTACATGGACGTATAAAATGAGAATAAATTATTATATTATAAAAACCGTCGCAGTTCACTGGTAATTTATAAAATTAAAATTTTGTTTATGCTATTGTTTCATTTAATTAATAAATGCTTTTATAAGCATTTTACAATACGGTGAAATATTAATGCAAATTTTAGGTTATTTACAGATATCACAGAACACTAGTAGCCTTCAAACCCACCAGAAAGGAGTGTGCTGCTGTTGTGACAAACACCGACACAAACACTGCCTCCACATTCCACAAACCCGCATCCGAAGTGGGCTCACTAATCCCACCAGGAGCGGCCACCGCGGGCCTGCCCTCCCGTCTGATTTATGCCGGCCGTGTAGGATGCTAAGCTCCCCCCCCCCCGCCGCGCCGCGATGAGGCATCGAACCCGGAAACTTTCCGCCATAATCATTTGGAAGTTATAAAAAAATTCCAGAAATATATAGAAATTTTGTATATTTTCATTAGCAATGAAAAGAATAATAACGCGAAATGTAGGCATTTTAAATTTTTTTATTTTTATACCGCCATTTCCCCTCTCATACGTTTCAAACATGAAAATGTAATAATGTACTTTCGCCTAATGAATTGGTCATTGATTTCGACAAAAAAACTATATTAAAGTTTCAATTCCTAACCTAAGTAACAGTAGTAGCAGCCTGTAAGTGACCACTACTGGGCCTCCTTCTCAAATACCTGAGAGGTTTTTGATTCCACGCTGCTCCAGAGCGGGTTGGCGGTTAAACTAAAACGAGCACCCTGACCACTAGGCTACCACGGCACACTAGGTTACCTTCCTTACCTATACAATTATAACCACATGATGTGTTGCAACTATGTAAATTTTATTATTGTGACACGTTGATGCAATTTCTTGGGAAGAATTAAATAATAAAATAAAGAAAACAGTGGCTAACCTAAATATATTTTTGAAGTGTCAATATTTAATAAAAAATATAGTCGTCTACAGAATTAGATAATAGAGAGTACCTTATATGTATAACATAAAGAAGTGTTTACTTCACAGTCACGCCTGTCACTCATAGGGGTAGGCAGAGACCTATGACTTCATGATAACTCCATATGGTTAAACAGGTTTCCGCAACTCATGTTTCACATGAAGACGTCCTGAAGGGAAGTGACAAGTTGCGAGCCTCGTCCTTGAGTTCTCTGCCGGCAATCGCCATGATATTTAAAATTTTTCCCTTGCTGCTATCCCCTAGATTTTGTTACTAAAAAAGATATAGAAAAAAGAGGTTATATAAAATTATTTGAAAATTGTAAGGCAATATAAAAAAGTCTTGTACTTTTTTTATCATTAGATTGGGCTTACATACAAGCTCACAGTCTACCTGATATAAAGAGGACACTGCAGCCCATTGAAATAAAAATAGGTTACAGAAGCTTTGTCACACTAGAGGACTAAGATGGAATATCTTAGTCCGCAATTATAATGGCTCTGTATATCTTTCAAATCGGAAGAGAACAGTGACAGCTTATTTTTGGATGAAATAGAAAAGAGAGCGGTCCCAAAGGTGGACCCAGGCTGCTCCTAGACAGAAAAGGACCTAGTAATGTATTTTTCTCGGTAAAAACAAAATTATGAACTTTCGGAAAGTTATATATATGTACGGCATATGTAGTACGAATAATAGGAAACTAATCTCTCTAACTATTAGCTGCTCTGTATGCTGTTGAACTTAATTGTCTTCAACGTAGATGAGTTCACGTTAGTTAACAGCATTTGATTCTAATTAAGGCTTTGATTAATGTCTAACTGTGCCCGCGTAAAAGCTAACTGTTACAAAGGGTACTAGAGATACTATAGCAGAAGAATTAAATTTTGGCCATTGAGGAAATGAAATATTAGCACTTTTTTAGAAGTTTTAAACCACTTTTCACCAAAGTATATTCGGAGGTTGTGAGTCTGTCGCCATCTTGGTGTTCAGGCCAATGAAACGAATTGTACATAAGTCGAAAATGTCATCGGTACGTGCCTTCCGCGTAGGGTATTGAATCCCGGCCGGGGTACAATGTCAGATCCTATAACCACTAGACTATTCTGGTTCTTAGAATTAAGTTGAAATTATTATTGCCACGGCAATGGACTTCGATGGGAATTTATTGAAATTTCACTATACGTCAGACTAATAGTTTAATGACCTCGATGAGACGGCCACCTTACCGAATTTAGTTATAGGCGCGTCGGCAACATCAATTGCGGATGTTCGACAAGAACTTTCACCTGGGTGTCATAGTTGTGTAAATTGGCATAGTTGACTATAGATAGCACAAATACATCTTAAAGTAGAATAACAATAAAATAACAAATATCCTCTAATTATGTAATTGATATTTGGTATATGACGTAGAAATAGCCTGCAGAATATGAGGTTAAATTAAATGACGTAGAGTCGCATCCAGCATGTATACGAACGATAGACTAGTCTCTGGCGAACACTTTGGAGCCTCTTCAATATAGGCTTTATTAAATTAACAACCGATTATTAACGGCATTTGTCAAATGCGCAGGTGTTATTATAGTACTCTAAATATACGCGCAAACACAAAGGAACTCGTCTTTACCTTCCTGTGTCTAATGATCGGTTAATGTTAAATACAGTGTCAGGGATATGGGACATGAACATTCAGTCAGATATGGTGTGTCACTAAGTTACGGATCCAGGAAGCACTGTTTTACGTGCTATTTTACTAGTGGCTAGTCTCTTCTTTTTTTTTAAAGAAAAAGGCATTCGGTTCACCTAATGGTACGTGTTCATCAACGCTCAAGAACATCCGCAACATAGAGGAGCTACATATGCATTGTCGGCCTTTAAGGAAGGAATAGGCTCTTTTCTTGAAGGTCCTTTTTTCAAGTGAAATGTGAAAAAGTTGTTGCCTCAATTGGTTTATTTTGTTACACTCAATTCCGTTTTACAGACGTGAACTTTGAAAGCTTTATGTTTAAATACAAAACCTAGTTTCTTTTCATAAGAAATTTTCTCTGTATTTCTATTTCAAAAGGATCTTTTGAAATCTCTTCTGTTTTTTTATTATTTGCAAGCGATTAGGCTTTGGCGAAAAATATGAAAAATATTGATGTCCTGGAATAATAAGAATTTAATGTTTTGTTTGCTTGTGTAGGCTTCGTTGCCTTGTACAATAGGCTGCTTTTGATTTATTAAGTAATCTTTTGTATACTGTACTAGAATATTTTGTTATTTTTTATCATAGAAAATTTATCAAGTGATTTTTTCGTTGAATTATTTTTCATAATCGTTAATGTCTTTAGCAGCTTTACATTCCTTTAATAATTATTATGAATGTGCTTATAGATAATAGGATAACAGGTAAAATTAAATCACCGAAACCTTGTTTGTTAATAGGTAGGATGCAGCAAAGGTGTTTGGTTGGTGGAGAGGTTGGCATTCTGAAAAATGTATGTAAACTCAGGTAACAGCTTATACATTTTTCAATGCTCATTTTATTTAAAGGGTTTTGAAGCAGCATAATGTTGTTGCAGAGCGTAGCAAAGGTAAATAATTCATAATTAAAACAAATGTTTTACTACGTCTTATTGTTTATTATTATTTGTCCTCAAACTCTGAGCTATGTTTGAAGTTTTAAGCCTGTAGCTTATCGGGAAGTTAGGTTAAAATCGTTTGCAAAATTTGTGCCTAACAGAAAAATAATATTAACTAACTGACAGACAAGAAAGTGGTTAAAAAAATGAGTAAAATAAAAAGGAATGCAGATAGGTATTCGGTATACGAATTGAAAAGTAGCGGAAACTTCAATTGCGTCTATGACACCGTCGCTAATGACGTCGCCAGCCAGGCGAACGGGAGCAAGAGCATTCGACAAAACGTATTTGTATTTTAAGAGAAATTAAAATATCTCATAGCCATGAGTCGTTGGATTTTATGGTCTTTTTTTAACATCAAAGATTTATTAAATACCAAATGATTTACAAAGATTTTAAGTAAAGTAGCAGTCTATCGATATCTGGACAAAGGTCTCCTTCAAATATCTTTTTGAGACAATTTAGAGCTAGGAAAGGTACCCACGTTGCTCCAGTACGGTTTGACGGACTTTAAATATTTTTTTATTATTTCTCCAGCATGCAGATTTCCTCACGATGTTTTCCTTTATTCCTGTTATTAAAAACTTAAGCGAAGCCGGCCTCGGGGTTCGAACCCTGGTAACTCAGTTAAAGATTTTGTACCAGTTAAGCGGCGGCCTTTAGTTGCAGCTCTAATGGGCTGGTTCGACCTCGCAGAATACCTCGCGTTTCGTTCGTTGAGTGAGTTTTTCTTTCGCCTTAATTAGTACCCACTGAACACTACCACGTAGTACATGAGCCCCTACCACTGAGAGAAATCGATTGTTAGGCAAGCGGGTTGGTAGTCGCAGTACCAGACACACCAGACGGTAATCACTTACCATCAGGTGAACCGCATGCACGTTTGCCGCCTTTCCCATAAAAATAAAATCTTTGTCTTTGGAAGTTGTTTTTAAGTGTCTATGGGACTGTAGCCACTTATCTTCAAGTAGACTAATAGCTCTCCCCCACTCCATTTCAATAAAAGAAAGAAACATATTTAATAAATAGTGGAAATCGTCTGATGGTGTTCGTTGTAATAAAAAAAAACTGTTTGAAGTCACAGGATTTTCTGGCATTTCCTTTTGTCGAATTTTATACTAGGAACAGAAGGGGCAGATTTTCATACACCTTCACCATGCAGTTAAAAAATGAAAAGAATATCATAAATTACTATCTCAAATATGTCTGTGTCAGGGTAGCCTAGAGGTCAGGGCACTGGCTTCGTTAAAAACAGACCTGACCTGGGTTTGATCCTTGATGCCGAATCATAAGTTTTATCTCTGGTGCCGGCATCATTAAATTGTTAAAAGCAATTTTAAATGGTAAATTTAAACCATATGCTAATAATAAAAAAAAAAATTTTCGGGGCCATGTGAAGTGGCCAACCCGCACTGGAGCACCATGACTCTTCAGAACTGACTGTTTCAAAGTACACACAAAATATTATGAGAAGGTATTTGCTTAGTCTACTTCACTTTAGAATACCAGTCGTGCGGGAGCGATCTGTTTTTTTTTTTGAAAGAATACTAGCAATGCTATTTAACTAACATTACTAATATTCCTGTTAACTCTCCAACTAAGCATTAGAGCTTGTATTTGGAGTGGTTCACGACAATAGTCGAATGGTGGGCTCAAACCTGCGACGTCATGTTTCGCAGTCCGCACCCTAACCCATTAGGCTATTGGTTAAAAGTCTGTAAGTCTGCCGCCCCATTTCGTACCGTGTGTGTTGTAAGATACAACTGAGAGAAAAGCAAAAGCGCATGGCAACATTCAGGAGCGAATTCGGCGACGTGGATCACTGATGACAAGTTTTTTCAGTGTCTTTGATTTTGCATGTATCCTATTCCATGATTTGAATCGCATAGAATACCGAAAGACGAGTGAGCACCCCTGACTTTGAACGTAGATTTGACGCACTAAGCTAACAACTGCCGTTATTATTCGGCCATTCATCCTCGTGGTTAAAATCATTACAGTTTTTCAAGCAAAGCCTTCGCTAGAGCCTAATACACACCGTAAACTCGCAAAGGCATGTGCCATGTTTGCGATTCAAATGCTTTTTATAAATAATGTTGCAAATTGTTGTTGTATAAATTGATATAATGTTCAAGGTACTGGTAGAAGTTGCGGATGCAAGTGGATATAAGTAAATTAACTTCAATTCCTTTCCCATTGATATATTAATATTGTAAACAATATTGTGCATCTTTTTTAAGCCTCTTATTTTTTTATTCTAATGCGAGATGAACAGTAGGCAAGGTAGTGCTGGCTTATGACATTACCCGATTGCTTCATTTATATTAATAACTGATCTGTCCACTATTTCTTGCACCGTATCTTGCAACAATAATAACACAGAAAAAGGAGCATGAGATTGACATGATGCTATTGTAGACAATAGCATAAATAGTAAATTGTGATGGAAAAACTTTCAGTGGATGAGCAAGATGTATTGCCTCTTTTATAAATAACTTCTATCTAGTGTTTTAAATCTTCTTTTCTTAGAGATGGATGAAACAATCTAGAATGCCTGAGGTATATTTTTTTATCCTTTGGATAGAATATCTGCTGAAAAGTGTCATTTATTAAATATATTATTTATCGCTTTCGAGATCTGGATATGCAGCGGCTGTTGCTGTTTCTTAGTGCTTTAAATCTAAATTCTTGAATCGAGTACTGACGGTTAAATTAGAACACAGAGTGTCTTAATGTGAGATTCAATAGAACAATCAACAGTTTGAACGCTCTAAAGTCAGTGAAGTAAACATATCTCACTTTAGAGCGTTCTCACACACTTCTATTCCATTGAAGCTCACAAATATAAGTTTATCTCACACAAATCAGATATTGTGGTGAAGACGTAATATAATCTGCTACCCCATTTCCCCTCGTGAGTATCGTAAATGTCGACATTACAAAATTGGAGACTATCCAGATCGGAGATGTGCAGCAGCGGTTAAAAAAGTTTTGCCACGGTTCGTATGTTTGAGGACTATTAAACAAGACACCGCTGTAGTGCAGAGGGACCCGCTGACACAACCTACAGGACAGAGCCCTCCCGATGAAAGCTCCATCTTAAGAAACCATCTTCAGGTCTGACATGTCTGGTTTTCTAATTATCAACCCCCCTGACAACTGTGGTGAGTCTCTCTATGGAAGAAGCCTGTGTGCAGCAGAGTTCTGCTAACAGGCTATAAAGAAGACCATAATCTTACCTTAACCGGTAGAAATTACAACTGTTGAATTTGACTAGGTAGATTTGACATCGTCAATATGTTACCCGTGGTGTAGTGGCCGAGTGTCTGATTGTTTCAATTCAATAATTTACATGACCTGCAATAGTGTTCCGGGCTTAGATGTGTTTGTACATATGCAATTGTTGTCTTTGAAATGCCTCCTCAACATTAAAGAGATTCCTATCCACTGTTGAACTTCCGGCATCTGTTACATCAACTCTTTTTAATTTCATCATATAGATCTCATCCAAACCTATCAAACTATATCAAACTGGGAAAAATGTGTGCATCTGGAACGCTGGTACCATCCAGTAACCAGCTCAAAGAATAAATAAATGAAAACTGTTTATTTGACGTAAGAAATTCAAATTTCGTTTGTCAATCAAGTCAAACGGTGATATTTTCCGTAATGAGTTTCTTCTGATGGACAACGACCTTTTATTTTTAACTTTTGCATTTATCTCATAATTACGTACAATAATTCATTTGCAAAGTGTTAAAAGGCTGCGTCAGGGAGAAGAGAAGTAGCTGAAATTCGACAATTGAAGATTCCTGTACCAAATTATTAAATTCCTTAAATATTCTACTGCTAGGCCTGCTGCTAGAGTTTTGGAGCAAATTGGTGGACTTTATGTGTTTTAGAAATATTTTATATCATTACCCAGAAATGCCGAAGAAGCCGTGGTAGCCTAGTGGTCAGGGCGCTCACTTTAGTTTCATAGAGCGCGAGTGACCTGGTTTCGATCCCCGGTGCCGGCACCACTAAAAATTGTTAATATCAATTTTAAGTGCTGTATTTACCACGTGCTCACAGCGGTGAAGGAAAACATCGCGAGGAAACCTGCATGTCTGAGAAATAATAAAAATATTATTTCGAGGATATGTGAAGCCCGCCAACCCGCACTGGAGCAGCGTGGCGGGCCCTTCCCGGCTTCTAAACCCTCTCTGATACTCGTATTTGAGAAGGACGCCTTTGCCCAGCTGTGGGCACTTACAGGCTGCTACTTTAATTTTTTTTTTACTTTACCCAGAAATGTTTACTTTCATCACCAACCACGGTAATGGTAAATTTGGCACGTGAAATTTCAATAAAAAATATTAGTGTGACAGCTCCATGATATCAGGTCACTTGCGTACAGTGAAATGAAACGGAGTACAGTTCTACGGAGGTTTTATCAGTAGTAAGGTAAGAATTTAAACTTTAATAAAAGCACACTTTCAGTAGAGACATTTTTCAACAAACTGATTTATATTAGCGTATAAACCAAATCCCTGGTCCGCTATTGCCGGATTAAAAGTTTGCAAGCGACAACTAAATGTAAATGGACGGTTATAAAGTTTGGGTGTTAGTTGTTAAGCTTTACACTGTAAATTTATCCGGAGTGGAGATATGAATATATTAAAAAAAAAATATATGACTATGTTAGTTAATAATTCGTGCGTGAACATGACGCATTGTTTCGCTGTATCGATTTGAAACTGCTATCTAACAAAAGAGTTCGCGATTATACGTCTGTCGGAATTCAAAATATTTAGCAACTCAAGTCGCGGTAGACCGCAAGTGCAAAAGCGGTCTACCGCAAGTAGCGATTGAATAAGCAGTGAGAAACACAAGCGATGTGCCGCATTGGTAAACCGCTTACCGCTTAGTGGCGCAAAACGCAACGTATTTTGGTGTGTTTACCCGGTTAAACGCAGTGTCATACAGGTATTTTCCCCGTCTTATAATATGTTTTTTTTTTTTATAGGAGAAGGGTGCAAACGAGCGTGCGGCTCACTTGATGGTAAGCGATCACCGATGCCCACGAACATCTATAACACCAGAGGAGCTACAGATACGCTGCCGGCCTTTAAGGAAGGAATAGGCTCTTTTCTTGAAGGTCCCTAAGTCGTAACTGTTCGGAAATACTGCTGCCGACAGCTGATTCCACAAAGTTGGTAAAATAAAAGCCACAATTCATAATTAAAGTTAATTTAAAAAAAAAAATATATGACTATGTTAGTTAATAATTCGTGCGTGAACATGACGCATTGTTTCGCTGTATCGATTTGAAACTGCTATCTAACAAAAGAGTTCGCGATTATACGTCTGTCGGAATTCAAAATATTTAGCAACTCAAGTCGCGGTAGACCGCAAGTGCAAAAGCGGTCTACCGCAAGTAGCGATTGAATAAGCAGTGAGAAACACAAGCGATGTGCCGCATTGGTAAACCGCTTACCGCTTAGTGGCGCAAAACGCAACGTATTTTGGTGTGTTTACCCGGTTAAACGCAGTGTCATACAGGTATTTTCCCGTCTTATAATATGTTTTTTTTTTTTACTTTACCCAGAAATGTTTACTTTCATCACCAACCACGGTAATGGTAAATTTGGCACGTGAAATTTCAATAAAAATATTATTTCGAGGATATGTGAAGCCCGCCAACCCGCACTGGAGCAGCGTGGCGGGCCCTTCCGGCTTCTAAACCCTCTCTGATACTCGTATTTGAGAAGGACGCCTTTGCCCAGCTGTGGGCACTTACAGGCTGCTACTTTAATTTTTTTTTACTTTACCCAGAAATGTTTACTTTCATCACCAACCACGGTAATGGTAAATTTGGCACGTGAAATTTCAATAAAAATATTATTTCGAGGATATGTGAAGCCCGCCAACCCGCACTGGAGCAGCGTGGCGGGCCCTTCCCGGCTTCTAAACCCTCTCTGATACTCGTATTTGAGAAGGACGCCTTTGCCCAGCTGTGGGCACTTACAGGCTGCTACTTTAATTTTTTTTTTACTTTACCCAGAAATGTTTACTTTCATCACCAACCACGGTAATGGTAAATTTGGCACGTGAAATTTCAATAAAAAATATTAGTGTGACAGCTCCATGATATCAGGTCACTTGCGTACAGTGAAATGAAACGGAGTACAGTTCTACGGAGGTTTTATCAGTAGTAAGGTAAGAATTTAAACTTTAATAAAAGCACACTTTCAGTAGAGACATTTTTCAACAAACTGATTTATATTAGCGTATAAACCAAATCCCTGGTCCGCTATTGCCGGATTAAAAGTTTGCAAGCGACAACTAAATGTAAATGGACGGTTATAAAGTTTGGGTGTTAGTTGTTAAGCTTTACACTGTAAATTTATCCGGAGTGGAGATATGAATATATTAAAAAAAATATATGACTATGTTAGTTAATAATTCGTGCGTGAACATGACGCATTGTTTCGCTGTATCGATTTGAAACTGCTATCTAACAAAAGAGTTCGCGATTATACGTCTGTCGGAATTCAAAATATTTAGCAACTCAAGTCGCGGTAGACCGCAAGTGCAAAAGCGGTCTACCGCAAGTAGCGATTGAATAAGCAGTGAGAAACACAAGCGATGTGCCGCATTGGTAAACCGCTTACCGCTTAGTGGCGCAAAACGCAACGTATTTTGGTGTGTTTACCCGGTTAAACGCAGTGTCATACAGGTATTTTCCCCGTCTTATAATATGTTTTTTTTTTTTATAGGAGAAGGGTGCAAACGAGCGTGCGGCTCACTTGATGGTAAGCGATCACCGATGCCCACGAACATCTATAACACCAGAGGAGCTACAGATACGCTGCCGGCCTTTAAGGAAGGAATAGGCTCTTTTCTTGAAGGTCCCTAAGTCGTAACTGTTCGGAAATACTGCTGCCGACAGCTGATTCCACAAAGTTGGTAAAATAAAAGCCACAATTCATAATTAAAGTTAATTTAAAAAAAAAAACCTTTACTGTTACAGCTGGTTACCTGATTAAAAAGCAAAAAATAAATCACATTATTCATTAAACATCGCCATTCCTGAATAGGTAGGAGAAAACGATAGGCTAGGCCGGGCAATCTCCTCGAAAGCCTGTTTACTGCCGGTGCCCTTTGATACCCAATTAAGAATCGCGGTACGTTTGATGCATTCGTCATTAGCTTCATTATTCCAATCATACATATTTATGGTCAATAATCAAATGAAAAAGAATTATCCACGTGTCCTTCCGATAAGCGGAGGGTGGGACATAAGTGTTAGAAGTACGCTCCGTAGCCTCGAGCTTGCGGTCAGCTGTTATGAGCCCCCGTATTTCTCCCTCACTATATCCTGAAAGGTGCGGAGTTGGGGGGGGGGGAGACATGGTTTTCTAACAAGTCGAGAATTGGGCCAATTTACCTTAATTAGAAAAAAAATTATGCCTTTGAGCTTAAAGACGACTTTTCAGTCATCAACTTTAACTTAACTTTAAACGTGGTAGAGCCAAGTGGCGGCTTTTGCTGCTGCTCGAATGGGTAGGCTGGACCGGATTGATACCACGGCCTCCCAGAATACCGGCGTGGAGTATAGGCATCTTGTGCTTCTGTGTTTCATTCGGTAAGTGAGGTAACCGTAGGACCACACTCCCTTCCCACCCCCCTCCTCATCCTCCCTCCCATCTCCCTAATACCCCTAAAGGCCGGCAACGCACCTGCAGCACCTCTGGTGTTGCGGATGTACGTGGACGACGGTAATCACTTACCATAAGGTGAATATATTGCTCGTGTACCGCCTTGCGTTTAAAAAACTGTGTCTTTTTGAGTCTTATTCCGATTAACCTTTAGACTTACTTAACGGTACACTTCCCTTACATTTTCCGTTGAAATTACTCCCCGTATAAGTCTACCAGTGGCACCGTTATCTATCTGAACAACTTCGGAGCAATCATTGTCGTTTGGATTTTTGTTAACATTTAAAATAAAGTTATTTGAATGAATGTTGCGTTACAATGCGCAAACTCCGCATCGTCAGACTAATTGTGGTGGTGTATTTATAATAATTATAACAAACTGCATGACTAATATCTCTATTAATATCTAATATCGTCTAGTACAGACAGTACTACGACTGCTATCATAATTTTATACATAAATGTGATTTCTTTTTTATCTACTTCATCAGCCTATCTATTGTCCCCTTTTGAATCTTTCCACGGGAGGATTTTTCATTGTCATCCGTTATGTTGGCTACTGTTCCAGACGCTTCGTACCATAGACGTAGCTCTCCGGCATCGATCTATGCTAGATACTTTCGTGAATAGAAGGCTATAGTGAACTGTATCTTATTTATTGGAGCAAAACTGTACAAAGTCCAAATAGAAAAGGTCTAGTATAAGCGCGCGTAGTTATCTGTGGCCCGAAGAAAAGTAGTTTCTTTGGCGTACAGCTGATCGCGCAGTGTCGGCTCAGCGCTGGAAATGTGTTTAACGGATCGCTTTGTACTACGGGTTGACTCTGCGTCGGTCCGAGAGAAGTTGTTTAGCGAGGACCCGAATCATCTAAAATTGACCCGAGCTCTGGAAGTAGGTTCCGGGTTTTCTACAATTACCCCTGATTTATCGGGCAGTCAATAAATGGTGATTGTACTGTTCGACGTGTTTTATTAACTGCTCCGAATCCTTCAAATAGTGAAGGATATTACACTAATTATGAAGACTTTTCCTTTAGATGGAAAGTTTAGGTAGTAGTAAGTAAGTATATCTCAAATATATTATACCGTAACGTGTCATTATTACGGAATTTCTATTCTTACAATGCTTTATAAGTTGAACGATAGTGTCGTTCATTACAGACGTAACTTACAAAAGTATAAAGTTAACGTGTTTCATTTGACTGATGATTTACTGACTGTAATACACTACATAATTTGATATTTCAGTGAAAAAAAAACATTTAATATTGTATAAAATAATATTTAAAAAATTAACACCGAATAAATAGTAGCTTAAAAAATTCAGTCTATGAAGTTTCCCTATTCCTTTATCATTTCTTTCTTGCTTCAGCTTTATTGGCAAATATTCAAAACTCGGATCCAAATGGAGAAAAAAAACACAAGATTTATCCGATTGACAAATTGCCAAATGATCTGCTTAGCGCGAAGCGTTTTCCTTTTACTCATGAGTCTTAATTAACGTTTTAAATGATTAAATTCATGATGATTTCTTGTATTTACGCTAACACTACACATTTGGAATGAAACTGTTATTTACGGATTTCATCGCGTCTAATTTTGTTTTTATATTCTCGGCGTTTCGATTGCTTTACAGCAACCGTGATCATGGAGGGACTGAGGTGTTAGACGTCCAGATGGCAGAATGTGCTCACAGTATCTTGCGCTCATGCAGTGATGTACTTGGTTTTAGATTTAATATTGTTTATTACAGGATCCCAAGCCGGAGGTAGTACCCAGCCATTATCTCTATTGAAACTAGGATAAGCAAACGCGACGTGGAGACAATGTTTTTTTTATAGAAGGGGTGGGCAACGAGTGGCCGGAAGTGATATGTAATTGGCCTTGTACCACCTAGTGCAATAAAGCTAATGCTATATAACCACTATGTTGCGTGAAAATTGGCTTCTATTGAACCACCATTTGAACATCGAACCCACATCTCGTTACTCGGTACGCCATAATCGATCACGTACGTTTATAATCCAACAAACTGGCTGGCACGAATCGAATAACATTGTTTTTTTTTTTAATAAGAAATGCAACGGTATTATGATAACATGAACAATGTTAAGGAAGCGGAAAAGCACGTAAGTTATCTCAGGAAGGTAATTCTTCATTTTGCGGGAGGAATTTTCTTAATAAACCTCAGCATCCGACGTTCTTTACGTAGGAATACTTGTGTATTTAATTGTCTGTGACATCGAAACATTAAAAGGGAGATATCTATACATGATGTAATAACGTCGTAATTTATTTACTGAATTAACTACGTGCTCGAACTTGAATTACTTGTGGAAACGAAGATTTATTCTGTAGATAACTTGTTATCTCATTATATCATCCATACTTTAATTTTTTTTACATATTAAGCCTTGAGTAAAAATTGCAGTAAACGGTCATTTAATATTTTAGTGAAGACGGGTGTTCCTCAGCCATTAATGCTTGTTCCATATCTTTTCTTAACGCTAATTAATTTCTCAGATAATTTGTAAAGATCAGCAAGCTGAAGTGGCAATGGGCCGGCCACATAGCTCGCAGAACTGACAACCGTTGGGGAAAAAAGGTTCTCGAGTGGCAGCCGCGTACAGGCAAACGCAGTGTAGGACGACCCCCCACAAGATGGAGTGACGACCTGCGCAGTGTTGCGGGAAGTCGATGGATGCAGGTGGCTCAGGACCGAGCTTCGTGGCAATCTTTGGGGGAGGCCTATATTCAGAAGTGGACTTCTGATAGGCTGAAATGATGATGATGATGAATTAATTTCTCTACGAATGAAAAAAGACACAGTGGTAACTCCACTTTGTTACATAAATACTTAACATTGAAAGTGCTCTACGAACTTTGGACATTGTATCTAAATATATTGCGGTAGTAAAAAATAAAAACACTTCTTTTTCAGAGATTAAAAAAAAAACAATTTCGAAGTTAACAATTTACACAGTCTAAGTAGTCTCGAAACGATGACATTGATGTTGTGATAAAAGATCATAATTACAAGACGTAACGCTCCCAACGCTAAGTCGCCAACAAAAGCAGATACAATGGAAATATATCCATGCTCACAATGTAATAGACAGCTAGGTAAGTGCGATGCCGTTGCGCACAGATTAAAGATGCTGCTTCCCACAACTTGACTGTGAGGTTACGTGAGATTGTCATTTAAAAAAAACATTGGTATCCTTTTTATATCCCAAGCACACTAATTCATCTCGAAACTTTTCCAAACTAATCATCATTTTTACCGTTGTATTGTTTTCGTTATAAATCTTGTAACTCTGGCATTCCCCGAACTACTTTACATTTCGCGTTTGTACAAAGCCTCCATACTTTAAACAGACATCTCTAACGCGTGCCCAGCATCTGTAATATTCCAGTTTTCACAATGCTTAACATTTTTCACCTTTATTTTTCGTTTATCAAAACAAACCGTGTATTTTTTTTCAAAGTTTCTGTAATAGCTAGGAATAAAATATTTTCAACTTGTCAAAATAGTTATATGAATAGCGAACCGACTTTGCACGGATAGATCTATTATAACAAACTAAGAACGTAAACTTTCTTCTAATTTCACGTTTATAATCTAGTTTATATGTGTTAACATGAATGTATGTATGTTTTTATATTTACTTACAAGTATTCTTACAGTACATTATTAAATTTTTACTTCATTGCATGTATTAGTTATTGTTGTATATTATGTATATTTATGTTGCACCATCTATACCGTATCTGTAGCTTTGTTTTTCTACGTCTTTGGTTTCCTGGAAGAGATCGCTACGCAGCGATAAGGTAGCAAAATTCTACCTCCTAATTTACATCGTCTTTTTAATGTTTTCGGTACTTTTTTTTATGATGCCCAATAAAGTATATTCATTCATTCATTCATTCATAGCCTTGTTCCTATCTTCGTATATGTTAAAGCCTCGTTCGGGAACTGGAGCACAATCCACATGATATCATGACATCTGCCACGGCGCTGGTTTGGCATCATACTGGTGTCAGCAGTACATTGACACCAGTATCTACTACTTATTCAATTTTAAGATATTTTTTTTAAAAAGAAAATTTAATAGTATAATATTTCGTCAGTAGGGATGTCAGTCAGACAGACAGTCGCCATGGCAGTGTTGCAAATTCGTTTATTACATTAGATTTCTCAATGTAGCGTAATAACTTTTTTCAGCATAACATCGTATTGCACATGGTATATCGCAGATGGTTCAATAATCTATGAATATATTACACATACAATAAGCACCTACTCGTTAGTCGTATCTGAGAGGTACGTAGTTGGATATTTGTGCTTCAATTAGAATTCAGTTGTAGCTATGACGAGATTACTCTATATTTAAACTGTTTTATTTTTTTCTTAACGTCTGTTCTCTTTCTCGATTTCAGAATTCGCTGAGAAGGGAGGCATGTCGTATCAGTACTCGGATATCGAGTATTTGAAACTGCCACGGAACGCCAGGGTGCGTCACGTCAAGCGACAAAATCAATTTGTTAACAAGATACAGAGGAGATATATTATTTTCTCGGAATTCAAAATAGAAGAGATTCTACAAGCAGTTTCTTTTATATTCCATTTTTAAAGTTTGATTTAGTCAATTTATGGGGAAACGTACTTTCGAGGCGTTATTGTATTTTTTTTTTTAGTTTAACGTGGGGGAAAGGTGCTCGCACCTACCCGTCACATTCTCCGGCGACTGGTTATGTCGGGATCAGCATTGAAGATGCCGGACCGACTCTAACCCTCCACTGTAGATATGCTGTTGGCCTAGTGGCCTTTACAGCATCATCGGCAGAGACTCGCGAGCAGGAGGCCCGCAAGTTAATTATTGTAAAAATTATCTCGTATACGCGTTTTGTACCCGCGCGCATTAGCCGTCGCAGACTACCGGCTTGAAGTGGAGACATCTTGTGCATTCGCGATTCGTTCAACGAGTGAGGTAACCGGAAGCTCACTCCCTTCTCCTTCTTCCCCTTTCACATTCCCCTCCCCATTCCAAATTAAAGTCTTCAACTCCTCTGGGGTTACAGATGTACGTGGGCGTCGATAATAACATGCCATCGAGTCGCATGCATTTTGTCCTATGTCACTGTATGTGTGTGATATATATATGTGCATATATATATCTTGCACAGATAAACAATCGAATGAAAATATTATTAATATAGACTAAATGTGAATGTGATATACAAAATAAACCTTTCTCCTGAAATGCTCTGAATTATGTTGAAAACCGCATAGTACTCCACTCAGAAGTTTAAAAGTTATAACCCCAAATACGCGTTAACGTGAATTGCAGCTTTATTTTGTACCTATTAGAGTTGGAGATCGGCAATCCATTGCCATCGAGTAAAGGAGATATGAAGGTTATAACGAGCGAGCAGAGAACACTTTCTAAGCTGTTGTTGATATTTGCCGTTGGTTAACAATATTGCGTTTAAAAAAAAGAAAATCGTATCAACTTGTAAATTAATTAATAAGTCAAATGCTGATACATACACGTTATAAATCCAATGCTGGACAAGCAAAGATCCTCAAGAGTTTTAAGTTCTCTCTCGAGCTCTTAAAAATGTCTCTTATATAATATGATACAGCTTCCTATCTCTGTTTTTCGTGTGTTAACTATAAAGCCTCTCTGACAGGTTGCTTCCTATCACTTAGCTGGCGACGTCATTGACGCCGCTTCCGTGAGTTTTAATGCATCTCTAGATGCTTTTGATTCATCACCCAAGTTATGGCTTTCCACTTTCGTCTCATGTTATTCACTGAAAGGCACGGTTACAAAGATAGGTAACAAAATAATAATTTATATAGAAACCCTATAGAAACTCGAGCCTAAGTTCGTTCGTGTAGAACTCTTCTTTAAGTACCTTAACAGGACGTAGACTTCTCCCATGCGGAGGATCTATCTTAATCGCCACGCCAAGCGGATTGGCGATCACAGCACCAGACACCTCGCGCCGTAGACGCTGCTGCCCGCCAGCGGTCTGCATATTTTCGATGATGATGATGAAAGATGATCATCTCACAATCAGACGGTAGACATTGCGGTTTTGAAGGTGTTTCTCTTAGTAGCCTCATACGACACCATCGAGTAGAAAGACGGACATCTGCAGAAAAAGTGTATATGTTTTAGTCCCTTTATTTCAGACTTTTAGACATTTACGTGCAGTCGCAGAAAATCAAATTTTCTTGCTAATCGACCTGTTAGCGTTGTTGTAGTGCAGTGCCTTCAAAGTTGAAGGTTGTGGGTTCACGCAAGGGGTAAAGATTAAAATGAATGAACACGAATGTTTAAATCATGGATCTTTATTTCTGCTTATCACATTTTTATATTTTTATTACAACATTGCCCAGACCAAAGAATTCTAGGTTGAGGAAAGGATATCGATATCGTTTTAAAAGAACTGTGACTTGACACCTTTCCTTTTGAGGGATTCACTGTTTTAATTTTTTATGGGATAGGCGGAAGACCAGCAAGCGATTCACCTGATGGTAAGTGATTACCGACGCCCACGTAAATCTGAGGTGCTGCAGATGCGTTGTCGGCCTGTAAGGGTATTTGGAAGATCGGAGGGTGGAAGAGGAGGGAGATAGGGAGTGAGAGTGGGCCTCCGGTTACCTCACTCACCGATCGAAACGCAGAAGCACAAGATGCGTCTACTACACGCCGGTATTCTGCGAGGCCGCGATAACAACCCGGTCAACCCGCCCGTTCGACCAGCAGTAAAAGCCACCGCTTGGCTCTACTATATTGGCTTGGCTATAATATAACCGTTATATACAGTCATCCATTTAGATGAACAAAAACAATATGGAGCCGTGGTAGCCTAGTGGTTAGGGCGCTCACTTTAGTTACATAGAGCGCGAGTGACCTGGGTTCGATCCCCGGTGCTGGCACCGCTAAAATTGTTAATAGCAATTTTTAGTGCTGTATTTACCACGTGCTCGGCGGTGAAGGAAAACATCGTGAGGAAACCTGCATGTCTGAGAATTAATCAAAATATTATTTCGAGGATATGTGAAACCCGCCAACCCGCATTGGAGCAGCGTGGCGGGCCCTTCCCAGCTCCAAAAACCCTCTCAGACCTTTGAGAAGGAGGCATTTTTCCAAGTGTCCCTCCCATGCACAGTCTGTTAGTTATTTCTTTTTCTGAAATGAAAACTGCCTAGATGTCTCTTAGAGGGGTGTTTTTACTTATTGAATGTGTTTATTTTAAATAATATCAGAACTTTTTTTTTTTATTTACTTTATTGACATTTTGTAATCGGTTATTTATAATGGTTGATTGTTGATTATTACTGTTTTAAACTATAACTACGAATATTACATTAATCATTATTTAGGTATATTAATTTAAAACAATATTTTTTTATATGCCGACGAAAGATGGTTGGTTTTTCTTTATAAATTTGTCATCATAATGTTACTAGCAAATAAACGGTTTATTTATTGATATTATTATTCATTATAGTATATATGAGTTATGAAGAAGATAAAAAAATTACCCCCGATAACGGCACAGCTTTAGATAACTAAGGTACCAAGAACGCTAAGCACTTGGCACACTAACAGACAAATGTAGCATTTTTCGCCACCGTAAAGGAATAAAATGTCATTTCATTTTATCGCTTCTTCGCTTTGAACTTTGCCAGCGAATCCGAAGAACACGGCGCGAAAATTGTTACAAGTATTATACTGATATCGGATTGTTAACAATCATTTCTTTCGCCGATATCTTTGTGCAAATGCGATATTTTTGCAGGCGTGTAGTTTGTTTTTGATGCCATGATACTGTCAACAATTAAGATTTAAAAGTATTTTTGGGTTCATCATTTCAGCCTATCAGAAGTCCACTGCTGAACATAGGCCTCCCCCAAAGATTGCATCGACTTCCCGCAACACTGAGCAGGTCGTCGCTCCATCCTGAGGGGGCTCGTCCCACACATGATTTGATTTGCCGCAATTACCCAAAAAAAAAGACAGACAGACAGTGATGACATACGGATCCGAGACTTGGTCTTTCGTTGGTCGACGGATGCAATTGGCTCGGGTCCGAGCTTTGTGGCAATCTTTGGGGGAGGACTATGTTCAGCAGTGGACTTATGATAGGCAGAAATGATGATGATGAACGGAGGCAAACGAGCAATCGGTTCATCTGATGGGTAGTGATTACCGTCGCACACGTAAACCTGCAACACCCGAGGAACTGCATATGCGTTGCGGCCTGACCGGCCTTTTTTTATGGGAAAGACGGCAAACGAGCAATCGGTTCACCTGATGGTAGGTGATTACCGTCGCCCATATACATCTGCAACACGAGAGATGATGCAGGTGCGTTGTCGGCCTTAAGGGTATTTGGGAGATTGGATGGAGGATAAATTACCTCACTCATCGAACGAAACGCAGAAGCACAAGATGCCTCTACTTCATGCCGATACTCTGCGAGGTCGTGCGTATTTATTCGAACGAGCCGGCCTATTCGAGCAGCAGTTAAAGCCGTCGCTCGGTTCTACCACGTTTAAGGATATTTGGGAAGATGAAGGGGAGAGGGAGGGGAAATGGGTCTCCGGTACCTCACCACCAATGGGTCTTCACGCTGGGATTCTGCATGGCAGTAGTACTGCCCCTTCAGCTTCTCTGAATCTTGCTAATGTACGTTGGCATCGGTGATCATAAAATAATGTTTTTATTGCCAAAAACCTATTTGCACCTCGACAATTCGCAACGTATAACCATCCTAATGTAATAATCATTGAACAGACCGAGTGCATTCTCTTTGCGCGTCCACAAGTTCGCTACTATTACGTACCATTTTGACGTGGAGCATTACTGCAGCGGGGAAACCGTGCCGAAAGCGATTTTGATTAAAGCGCACCGCCATTTGCGGTCTGAAGCGAGGCACTTGAAATTTTCCGCTTTAATTTTGGTCTACTTTACTTCGGTTCTACCTTTACTGTAGTCGTACGAGTTTCGATGATAGGCGTTAACTTCTTTAAATTATTTAATAATCTTCATCGTCAGCAGCAGTTTACGTGGATTTTGCTGCTGCTCGAATGGGTCCGACTCGACCGGGGTTGTAACACGGCCTCGCAGAACCAGCGTGAAGCTTCTGCGTTCGGTGAGTGAGGTAATCGGAGCCCCCCCCCCCCTCACTCTCCCCGTTTCTCACTCCCCGAATATGCTTATATGCAAGTAACGTATAATCACTTACCAACGGGTAAACCGCTTGATCGTTTTCCGCCTTTCCTCTATAAAAACAAAATGTTTTATAAAGGATCATAAAATAAATACAGTTCAAAATGGACCCGTATAGGGCACACTAACGTTAATTTTTATAATATTGTAAAACTGAAGTAATATAACTAAACTACAATAAACAATAACTAAATATAAATTTATTACAATATGTCCCACTACTGGGCAAAGGCCTCCTCTCAATAATGAACTGAAGTAATATAAATAATTCTCTCTCAAATAAGAATCTCAATAATGAGAGGAGGCCTTTGCCCTGTTGTGGGACAAATGTTTTAAGATGGTTTTAAAGCCGAGAAGGGTTCACCGCGCTGTTCCAATGCGTGTTAGTCAACTTCGAAATGACCTCGTAATATTTTTTTTTAATATTTTCACCGCCCAGGATGTGGTAAATTCTGCACTTAAAATTGCTATTAATAATCTTGGTGGTGCCGGCACTGGGGATCGAACTCAAGTCACTCGCGTACTATGAATTTGAAGCGAGACCACGAGGCTATCACGGCTTTAAGATATTAAAAACTTTAAATGGGTGAGGAATGGTATTACTATGGGAAAAAGATGCATGTTCTTTTTGACAAATATTTATATATATATATGACAGACCTCTCCATGCTCAAATGCAGAAGGCGGTACTCTTCAATACCCCTGCCGAAAGGTTCCGTCTAGTCGGGTTACAATTTATTTGTTTATTTTATTTTACTTTAAAATCATTAAGTACGTTGAAGTATTTTATTTATAATATTTTTTCAGGTATCATATTTGATTCATAGTATTTATGTATACCACCCAACCAGACGAGAGTATATGTAAATAGCCCCAAATAAATAATAACAAAATTGTTTGCTGCTGATCATTATATCAATATATGCTACTATTGTACGTTTGTGTGTGTGTATAATGCTACGCGTATCTCTTTTTAGTCGAGGCATTAGTACAACATGCACACGTAGGGGAAATTAAAAGTTATACTACTTTAAGTGCAGCAGTAAAGTAAGTAGTCAATTAAGGTAGGTTTTAAGGCTTTCTAAGGAGCGAATTTTTTAAATGAAAAAAAAATCACATTCACTGCAACTGTGTAGAATAGATATTATGTTTTTTGATAGTCCAAGTTGCAGGTCTTCTTTTGTGCCTAAAACCATCAAGGCAGGTAAAAAGTATAAAAGTAAAGTAGCAGCCTGTAAATGCCCACTGCTGGGCAAAGGCCTACTTCTCAAATACGAGTATCACAGAGGGTTCAAGGTAGATACTACCCTCTTATTTATTTTTGCCACCCATCAGCATTGCAATCACTGAAATATTCTGGTTTTTAGGGTATTGAGACCCGGTATATATACGGGCTATAACGAGATATTCCATGTTAGTTCTGAAGGGTGTCAGAGCATCTGTAACCTCCTGACTGAAGTTTTTTGTATGTAACATGAGCTGCAGTATCCACTTACTGTCAGATGGACTGTTACCTGGTTTGTGACCCAAATCCAATATAAAAAATTCCAGCATTACACAGGTCTACTGTGCAGGTGGCTCAGGACCGAGGACCGAGCTTATTGGCAATCTTTGGGGGAGGCCTATGTTCAGCAGTGGACTTCTGATAGGCTGAAATAATGATGATGATGACTGTGTTACAGTCTATCACAAGTCCACAGCATACTATTTATTTATTTATTTAAACTTTATTTGAATACCTTTAAATAAAAGTATTACAAAGGGCGGACTTAATGCCTCTTGCCATTCTCTGCCAGTCAACCCGGGGCGTGGAGATATATTATAAGGGTGCCAAACTTTAAATTTGTTAAGAAAAAGAACTAAAATACATGAATAACTTACACTTACAATTAGATATATACTGACGGAATAAATACATATAAACAAATATGAATACATATTAATATATAGTATATATATGTGTATAGATAACTATATCCAACAAAGATTGTCAAAACACTGTCCTAGGCCACCTATATCCATCAACTTCCTGGTACACTGTACAGATGGCGTTACCCGAGTGGTAGGGGTAACTGCTTTCGAATCAGGTAACTCGAGTTCGATGTCCTATATGAAGGGGTTGTACTACTTTGACTTTTTGTCACTTCGATTTGTATCGTAGATTTATACACTAAGAGGGGGACAATGCTTGTCACCTGTCACGTTGTCATCTCCTCTAGTGAAAAGTAGGTTGATAGGATTAAAATGTTTAGATCTCTGACCACTTAGGCGTTAAGGTCGTGTAAGCTTTGAAATTCATGAGAGTTGCGTCACGGCGTATTCACTTTACAGCACCCGAAACGTCAGGATTTAAAAATCTCGATCGATAAAGTCCTTAAATAAAAGCTTCGTTTAAGGTTTTTTTATGAAACGGACGGCGAACGGGCAATCGGGTCACCTAATGCTAAGTGATTGCCGTCGCCCGCGTACATCTGTAACCCCAGAGGGGTTGCAGGCAAGTTGCCGGCCTATAAAGATATTCAGAAAGAACTTAAATACCGAATATAATGCAGAAACACAAGATTCTTTTACTTCAGGCCGGTGTTCTGCGAGGTTGTGGAACTACCCCGGTAGAGCCGGTTCATTCGAGCAGCAGCAAAAGCCGGCGCTTGGCTCTACCGTGTAGCATTCGCGTGAATACAAGAAATAGTTTCGTGAGATATGTTTCATTAGAATGAGTGTATATTTGATGAGACTTAAGCAATTTATGTTTTTTTATGACATTTGTATGATAAATTATTTAATTTGGGAAAAAATTATGGTTAATTTTCAATTGCAGCAGCAATATTGATATTCAAATAGGTCACTTTCTATTGAAAATCTTTCATCCACTAACGAGATTGGTTTATTTCTATCTCAAGGTAAAGAATTTCCACAGTTGAAACAGCTAACGAGATCTCAATACCATCTGAAGTAGGAGTAAACCACGGACAACAACGTGAAATGAAATACATAGAATAGAGAATAGAATAACGGAATTGACGGCTCAGTGGCGTAGTGGCTAAGCGTTTAGCTGCGGCGCTGTGGGTCGCGGGTTCGATTCCCGCACGGGACTAGTATTTGTATGGACTACAAATAATAGTTCCCGGTCTCGGTGTTTGTCCATGTGCAGTTCATGTATGTAAACTGCCTCCGCGACACAGGAGAAATTCCTACAGCGGAAGGTAACGTTTTTTCAAAAAGAAGAAAAAAGTAGAATACGCTTTATTGCACACCAAAAACAGGAAAATAATGTAATAGTACAAAAACGTAATTAGACATGAGAGGTGGAACAATGGGCTGTCTTATCGCTGAAAGCGATCTCTTCCAGACAACCTTTGGATGGACAGGATTGTTATAAATGAATTTGGAAGTTGCATAAAAGCAATTGATATACAAATAAAACAGTACATAAAAAATAATATACACTAATTATAGAAATACATACATGTTTTATAAATACCTATTATATATGTATACATATACATAAATAGACTAAATCAATACAAATATAAAAAGAACTGTCTAAATAACCGAAGTTACAAAGATAGATAGAAGGCCTTGACGAGATTTTTAAAAACTCGTAAGGATTGGGCGCGTCTTACCGATAGCGGTAGGGCATTCCATAGACGGACAGCTTGTACAGAGAATGATCTGTCCAAAACTTTAGTGCTATGAACCGGTATTCTTAATTTCAAATTCTCCGATGACCTCAAAAACCGTGAATGAGAACCATGAAGGAATTCAAAACGTTGCTTAAGATATGAAGGGCAAGAAGGGTTATACAACACATTATATAGAAGAAAAAGAATATGAGCATTCCGGCGAAGGCGAATAGGTATATATATATTTCACATGAAATTTACTTCAGCGAGTGATGAGCAGCGATGTTTTTAAAATTTTAGAAAAACGAAATGGCCACCAGATCAAAATTGAGCAGGCCGGTGATGGTCGGTCTAAGGTGCGAGGTGTCTGGGATCGCGAATCCGCTTTCCAACCGTGACGTCTATGGCAAATCTTGCTTATGGGTCGTCCGCTGCAAGACAATACCCTGTAATGTCGTGCAGTGGACCTTTTACTGGCTACAAAGATGTTTTCAAATGCTGACGCGTTTACATGAACAATTACATTAACACAAAAGCGGAGGTTTCTTTTTTTATTAATGATTTATAGGTTTTATCCTAAGCCGAGTGCAAAGTGGATCTGCCTTTGAATCAGGAGACCCGAGTACGATCACGTATGTGAAGGGCTCGTAGCAATGAGATTTAGAACACTTAAGATGGCGAAAGGCCACACACCTGCTACGGTGAAATAACAACAAGCTAGGCATTGAGTTGAAAAGACTAAAATAAATGTCTACAACCTCTCACAACTCTTTTATGGGGTATACGGTTTTAAAAGAAAGTAAAAACGGCAGAACGATTCATTACGAAGCTTCACCTTCACCACCGAGGACACGGTAAGTTCAGCACAAGTTTATGGAGCCAGCATCGGAATTCAAACTCAGATTACTCGCGTAATCTGAAATCAAACCCAAGCGCTCTAACCAAAATACTAACGCCTCCTGGAGGCTGCTATGTTCGCTAAGTTTTTTTTTGTTAATTGGGAAGAATAACGCTAGATGATTTTGTCTCAATCAGTTTTAAGTAATGTAGTAGCTTGTAAGTGCCCACTGCTCGGCAAAGACCTCCTCAAAGATGAGAGAGATTTTAGAGCCGGTAAGGGCTTCACTTATCCTCGAAATAATACTTTTTACCACTCAGACACGCAGGTTTCCTCACGATGTTTTCCTTCACCGCCGAGCACGTGGTAAAAGCTGCCCCTCAAAATTGCTATTAACAATTTTAGTGGTGCCGGCACCGGGAATCGAACCCGGGTTACGTCACACAGTTTACATTAATAAATTATAACGTCCTGCTTACCCGCAACGCCTGCCCAAAAAGCTGTCAACGTAACAAACGGTCACGTCTCACTTTTTGCGAAGTGCTGCGAAATTGCAGAGTAAACAAAGCATTTTTCTTTCTCAAGTTATACCATAAATTTTGTGAAGCAACCCCACAGTGACAGGATGAATTTTCTGTATATACACAGCACGGTTGCTAAGCGATTTATCTTAAAAATCATTCTATTTCTAAAGTTTTCAGCGCAGCGATGTCAAGTAAAAATTAAATTCGATCGTAAATCTTAATTATGTTAGTTTTTGAACGGATATTGATAATTAATTATACGTAGAACAAAATGTATATTGCGAAGTGTTCATCGCTGACAAATAGATTACGCGGTGCGTTCAATTCATAGAGCGCGAGTGACCTGGGTTCGTACCCCGGTGCCGGCAACACTTAAAACTGTTATTATCAATTTTTTTTTTCCGAATGAACTCGAATGAAATGTGAAGGAAAACATCACCTGCATCTCTGAGATATAATAAAAAAAATATTATTTTGAGAGCATCTGAAGCCTACCAACCGCAGCGGACCCTTTCCGGTTTCAAAACCCTCTCAGATATTTGTGAAGGAGGTCTTTGTCCTACAGTTGGTTGTTGTTTTGGTGGTTGTTCTATCAATAATCTAGCATTGGACTTTTAGAGCCTAGTAATGTGTGTACGTACGTGCCGGGTGGTGTCGGTGTAATTACCCGTTACCCCTTTCTTTCTGTGGGTGTCATGAGATGCGACTAAGAGAAAAGCCTTTGAAAATGGCGGGAAATCTATTTATTCTCGTACTAGTGATACCATTCTATGGAATTTGAATTCGGAAAATTCGAACGAACATTATACAGTCGCCAGTGCCTTGTTTGTTAGTTAGAAAGGTGTACCAACGTTCAGTTCAGGTTGGTTTTGGGAAAATATATAATACAGGTGTGTGCCCCCCCCCCCCCCACACTTCTCCCCTCTGTGTACGGTGCAATAAATTATTTTGAAATTAACTCTTCCATTTTCACATTGTTCTGTACACACCGAGTAGTGCTTGTAAGCTTATATAAAAACTTTAAAAGAGCTTTAACATTATTTACAACGTCAATTTTTAGTATGTTGGCATAGTAGGTATACGAGGTACTCTCTGTTAACAACAGAAACGAGGCTGCGGTCCAAAGTGAACGCAATTAAAATTTAATAGCGCGGCAAATAACCAAAATTTAAACTTCAACCTCATGAATGATACGCAGTTGAAGGACTGATCATTAAAATACCTTTCCATCAATACAGTATATATAGATACGTAAACATTAACGCCTATGATGATGATTATCATTCGGCCTGATTGGCAAATGGAGAGGAAGCTTTGGCAAGAGGGGAGTTGGCAATTAATAATTGCCAACTCCCATCGATTCAGTCAGTGTAAAAGTCGCTGTCTTTTTTAATTTATTAAAAACAATCGCAAAAGCTTTTAAATTTAGAAAGCAATAAATTCATATCTAACGTCGTCTACAGGGTTTGCCCATATTCACGCCGAGTGAGATGATTGCTAATTTCAGTCCCGGTATCCAGGCAGACACTCTACCACTAGTTTGAGGTTAGAGCTTAGTTAAAATGGTATGTTCGGGATATATGAAAATGAAAAATCTTGATATGACGTAAAAAAATCCGATCACGTTTGTCAATTGTCTGTTTTTGTTTTAAATCTACCACCGTTTCGTAATGGGGTTCCTCTGATGGAGAAGAAACCGGCGAAAGAATATATAGGTATCCTCTCCTTTAAAACCGATTTAGTATATTACAAATGATACAACATCAAATAAAATAAGAAGCAACGAATTGTATATTATTGTAATGATAGCTTCGACTGCCGTGTGGTGATTCCTCTACCTCCGATTCGGGAGACAAGAGTTCGATCTTCTACGTGTAGTAAAGTAAAGTAGCAGCCTGTAAATGCCCACTGCTGTGCAAAGGCCTCCTCTCAAATATCTCGGGTGTAGGAGCCGGGAATGGCCCGCCACGCTTCTCTATTGCGGGTCGGCGGGCTCCACAGATCCTCGAAATAATATTTATTTTTTTATTGTTCCTCAGATATGCAGGTTTCCTCACGAGTCCTATGTCCAGCAGTGGGCATTCACAGGCTGCTACTTTACTTTAACTTTTACAACAATTAAAAAGACCCCTGTAATCACATCACGGAGTAAGCAGAGTTACCAATGTATAGAGTTGTTATTCGATGACTGTTGTAGGTCTCATTGTTAATAAAAATTGTTTATCATATGAAGTTATGTTTTCCATCGCTAACAAGTCCGTATATATATATATATATATATATATGTTAGACGTTTATGTTAATGATGATGTTGACAGGTGGCTTATCACCCAAGAGGACCAGGAGAGAATGTACACAAAGCCCGTAGTTATATTGGCTCTCGTTCAAACCGGTAACAAGCACACGTAATTATAGAAACCTCACATTCTATATTTACGTATAAATCTTCCCATCTAAGTAATTAAGGATGTCCCGTTAAGCTTTCGATTTCCTGTCGCTGCGCTCGAGCTTTGGAATGTGAGGAGGAAAAGCTTTGTGTTATCTAACGTTAACTATGAAAACTTGTTATTGCTTTTCAGAAAATTGATCAGGGCAATTTTAAAATTTCCTGCACCTCAATTAATTATTCTTTATTTTGTTTTTTATTTATGTTTGGTTAACCTGTGAACTTTGAATCGTATTTTATCATGTACAAATGTATATGAATAAACAGATTGATGCTTAAATTGGAACCATGTGAATGTCCCACTGCTGGAAATGATCAGCTTTCAGTATTCATGTTGGTTTTGGAGTCGAAAAAGATCGACCACGCTGCTACGGTACAGGTTAGAGGACTTGTAATAAATTTTCTTCTCATATTATTTCCCAGCGAAGTTTACCTTCACCGCTTGATAAATTAAGCACTTAAACTCGGTCGCTTTTAACTCATTTAGTGGTGCCGGCATCGGGATTCGAAGCCAGGTCACCTGCATACTATAAAATTGAAGTAAGCATCTTGAAAACTAAGCTACAAAGGCAATAGTGCATACATCGTTTTCTTGTTTATGAACAATGTGTTTATAATATGTATTGTAATTATTTAATCACAGAGAATTGTAAAATAATTATGTACATTCATTCCTACGTCCTTTGGCCGTGTATTATATTTGGCGTTATATTTGGTATATGGTCCAAGGTGCCAGGTGTCTGTTACTCGCCAAGCGGGTGGTTATGATAGATTTAAAGCCCCAATAGCCTAATGGGTTAGGGTGCGGACTGCGAAACATGACATCGCAGGTCCGAGCCCACCATTCGACTATTGTCGTGAACCACTCCAAATACAAGCTCTAATGCTTAGTTGGAGGGTTAACAGGAATATTAGTAATGTTATTTAAATAGCATTGCTAGTATTTTTTTAAAAAAAAAATTAAGTTCCTCCTTATAGGAGAACACTATGGCCTACGTGTATTGTTTACAGGTTGTTAACAATGATGATAATGAAGATGTATGTACGTTAGTTATACCGAAATATACATAAAAGTGATTTCATAGTAGTTCCAAGTTTATAAACTTACCTTCGAAAATAGTTATTCTACAGAATTTAAGCTAATTCAAGAACTTTTAATTCATATTTGAAAGCTGATTGTCCACAAGTTATTTTACGTTACAATACATGTTCGTGCCCCAAAACTATCACCGTGCTGTAGGATAAATGTTTTCATTTTCCTTGTGTTTCGGAAATAAATACATGCCATATGCCTTTTGCATAAAAAATAAGTAGACACTGAAGTAGCTAATTACTTTGTTTTTATATAAATTGAATTGTAATGACGAAAATGCTCTTTTTATTTAGGGGTAATGTGGCAAAAGGGCAATCGGCTCACTTAATGGTAAGTGATTACCCACGAGCAACTGCTACACCAGAGGAGCTGCAAGTGCGTTGCCGGTCTTTAAGGATATTTGGCAGATGGGATTAAGGATGAGGAGGGGGCTGGGGAGTGGGAGTGGGCCTCCGGTTACAAGTCAAGACGCCTCTACTTCCGTCCGTTCAATATTAAATCTTGATAAAAAATTTGTAATCTGTATTTTGTTAACAAACTGTCTTACATTTTATTTAATGTTATATATAACTATTTATTATAACAAATGACATCCTGACCTTTTATATTAATTCCATAATTCACTCTGACCCTCCATTATTGTTGTCGGAATGGCGTCTTTATGAAATTTAACAATGTGCTCCGTTTCTCGGTGAATTCTAATAAACACTATATTTTGGTAAATTTTATAAGGTCTAATCTCTTTCTTATTTTCATTCATATGGATGAATTAAATAATTTCCTAAATCGTCCTTTTTGTAAAGTGTTTTCATAAAACATGTATGTTATTCAAGAGGTTAAATTGTTTTTTTTTTTAAATATTCTGCATATTTCAATATCGACTAACAAAATAAACACACGCACACACCTACGTCGGCATATGTACACCTGCGCGTACGCATGTAAATTTACTCGTAAATTGTTATCTCTTAATGATAATGCTGACGTTCTCCTGGCCGATTCAAACTACAACGTCCACTATTCAAACTTGGCTGTTGTCAATTGAATGCGTGGAAAATCTCGGTATATTCTCTGGGAGTGAATCCGGTGACAAGACTCGCCTCACGCTACTTTCTTTCGCAAAGAGGCGAAAAGTGGGCCGCGGCGGCCCATTTGGCTATGCTCCGTTATGCCAAAAGAAAATATGTAATCTCTGCCTACCCCTACTGACGATAGGTGTAAGACAGCGTGCTTAAGACTTAGAAATGTAAACATTAAAATGTTACCAGTTCTTACGGTATTAAAGTAGTTTTTAAGAAATTTTAAATTTTTTTCACAAACGATTTCTGTTATAAACAACTATAAAAATTTTACTCCAATTTAACAATAGCAAGGTCAACGAAACCCCTTCCAGAATTTCCTCATTATCGACCTATGTTCCTGTTAATTTGGTCGTTTAATTAATTGAGATCAGCCTATAAATAGAATGCGGCAAAAAAAGAATAGAACACGTTTCATTTCAACATGTTATATAGAAAATAGTTTCTTGCCATATGAATTTTATTAAAAAAAAACTAAATTTGATTATATTACGTCGCAGAAAAAGCCTTTTCTTTAATTCGTCCAATCAAGACTACAATTAATGATAATTATTGTAATACTAACCAAAACGTTCTAGTTATAGTCAACTGAAAATAAATGTTTGAATTGGAAAATGATCCTATATTTTGTTATATAAATGATGAAGACCCGAAATGTTGGAAAAAACATGACTTGAAGTTGAGGAGGGTAAAATATCTCAATCATAATTACTTCGTTAGAATTCCCATTCAAGGCGCGCTAAAAGGAACTGCTAAAGATTATTAAATTATGTTTAACTTTTTGAATATTATTCATTCCCGAGTTTGCAGACATATTAACAGGCGTTTAATTTTAAAACGAAATGTTTTAGGAAGGAACTCATAAACCAAAGTCAACAATATAAATTCAAGAACGTGTTAACTCAAACATATTAAACATCAAACTTAATATTTAATGGGATAGCTTGTTAGTACAGACGAACACTATTGTATTTTTAGATTTAGATTAATGACCTCGTGTTGAGATACTAGGAAATTCCGTCACAGGAACAGTAAAGTGAAGGTCCAGACTGGGATTATTATTTTTTTTTTATAGAAAAGACGGCAAACGAGCACCCGGTTCACCTGATGGTAAGTGATTACCGTCGCCCACATACATCTGCAACACCATAGATGCTGCAGGTGCGTTGCCGGTCTTTAAGGGTATTTGGGAGATGGAGGGGAAGATGAGGAGGGGGATGGGGAGGAGGAGTGGGCCTCCGGTTACCTCGCTCACCGAACGAAACGCAGAAGCACAAGATGCCTTTACTTCACGCCGGTATTCTGCGAGGCCGTGGTACCAACCCAGTCGAGCTGGCTCATTCGAGCAGCAGCAAAGCCGCCGCTTGGCTCTACCACGTTAGAACATACATACATATAGACAAATAGTCATAAAGGTATTAATGGATGTGCCCGATTATTTTCTTTATATTAAACTATTATTTAGGCGTTAAAAACAGTTCTTAGAAACATGTATATTGCCCCATTAATCGTGTGGTAGATGCGTAAGAATCTGCCGCCCCCTTTCTTCCCATGGGTCATCACAGGGGTCGAGATTGCACTGCCCTGACCCACTTGTGCCAGTCGGTTTTCCGAACATTGTTACAACTTCCTCACTCTAAGTAATTACATTACAATGCTTGTATATAATTTTCATCATCATCATCATCATTACCATCACGAGTCCACTTCAAACCTAAGACCCTTGGCTCTTCATTCTATCTACATAAGAGTAGATAAGCTAGCTACTCTTATGCTAGGTACTCTTATGCCTTCCCCAAAGATTGTCAGAGATCACGGTCCTGTGCCACCTGCATCCATCAACTTCCCGCAACATTATGTAGATCGAAGAATTCGACCTTCGAAAAAATAAATTTGATTATATTACGTCGCAGAAAAAAGCCTTTTCTTTAATTCGTCCAATCAAGACTACAATTAATGATAATTATTGTAATACTAACCAAAACGTTCTAGTTATAGTCAACTGAAAATAAATGTTTGAATTGGAAAATGATCCTATATTTTGTTATATAAATGATGAAGACCCGAAATGTTGGAAAAAACATGACTTGAAGTTGAGGAGGGTAAAATATCTCAATCATAATTACTTCGTTAGAATTCCCATTCAAGGCGCGCTAAAAGGAACTGCTAAAGATTATTAAATTATGTTTAACTTTTTGAATATTATTCATTCCCGAGTTTGCAGACATATTAACAGGCGTTTAATTTTAAAACGAAATGTTTTAGGAAGGAACTCATAAACCAAAGTCAACAATATAAATTCAAGAACGTGTTAACTCAAACATATTAAACATCAAACTTAATATTTAATGGGATAGCTTGTTAGTACAGACGAACACTATTGTATTTTTAGATTTAGATTAATGACCTCGTGTTGAGATACTAGGAAATTCCGTCACAGGAACAGTAAAGTGAAGGTCCAGACTGGGATTATTATTTTTTTTTTATAGAAAAGACGGCAAACGAGCACCCGGTTCACCTGATGGTAAGTGATTACCGTCGCCCACATACATCTGCAACACCATAGATGCTGCAGGTGCGTTGCCGGTCTTTAAGGGTATTTGGGAGATGGAGGGGAAGATGAGGAGGGGGATGGGGAGGAGGAGTGGGCCTCCGGTTACCTCGCTCACCGAACGAAACGCAGAAGCACAAGATGCCTTTACTTCACGCCGGTATTCTGCGAGGCCGTGGTACCAACCCAGTCGAGCCGGCTCATTCGAGCAGCAGCAAAAGCCGCCGCTTGGCTCTACCACGCTAAAAAATATAAAGAACTCATAAGCCAAAGTCACCAATATGAATTCAAGAACATGTTAACTCAAATCTACGAAACATCAAACTTGATCTTTAATGTTACGGCACTATAATATCTCCCTCGTTGTTAACAATTCCTGGTTTAGCACTATATTATAAACCGGGTGGTGAAAAAGACTTAAATATCTCATTCACTGAGTTTACAACCTTGCTAACATAAAGTCGTATATTTACTTAATGAGCTTCACGGTCGTAAGCAGAGGCTGCAAGTTACTGCAGTATAAAACATTTAACTTTAACAACGACCTTTTCCGTATGTAATTTGCTTTCCGTTAAATAAAGGAAAGGATGGGAAGAAAAAAAAGTATAATATATATAAACAGACTTGTAGAATAAATGCAATTAAATATAGAAAGAAAATATTTAAAAAAAAATAAGGTAATGATGTAAAGAATTTCGGCCACGTGGGAAACTGCTATACTATAACACATAAACCTTTTCCCATGAAATAATCTAAATTTATACCCCAAAGCGTGACGTCAGAATGTTTTTGCGGGACGGGGGTGCGCGGGCGCCATACTTATCGAGATGTCAAAAGGGCATTAGTATCATCGCGTGGTTCGTACGTACGCCGTCCCACGCCACGCGTGATTCGTGTTAATTACTGTCCCCTAAATCAGGAGGGATAGAATAAGTGGAACAGACGCGACAACTTAAGACTACGAAGAAGGAATCATCCGAAGGTAAGATCTCGCCCTAACATTTGGTCCTTCGAGCCGGACATTAAGCGCGCATGGCCACTTTGCTTTTTATTATTTAAAGATAAATATATAACTACAAAGTGAGCGGAAATAAATGTTCGTTTGAATTAAATTTTAGTGATTTGATATTTTAATTAATTAGAATGAAAAAAACAATTTTTGAAACGATTGTTCTTTGTGCAAGCAATCACTCTAAAAAAAAACCCTCTACTATCAGTGAGACGCATACGCAAGGATTGGGGCCTTACCAGTTTGAAAAATTCAGTTCAGAACCACTATCTCCTTCCATCGTTTTTCTGCTAATCATATGATAAGCGTCCCTCAAAGTTATGTACCACCTTTGTTGGTAGCTCCTTCATCTCTCAGACTACACTTCTCTGGAACTCCTTGCCCGAAGTTAATAGAAAAGCACATAATAAAATTTATTTCAAACGATCGGTGCGCGAAAACTTTTCAAAATCGTCTGATACCTTTTAGTATTCATACTGATTTATTATATATGTATGTATATATCTATGTAAGTATGTATGTTTGTATGTATATTATTGTAAATGTATATTGATATATTTCAATGTACATGTTTCAATCTAAATTATAGTATAGTTAACTCAGGTTGTGCAGAAATCAATATTTCTGCACAACCTGAGTTAACTGCCATAGAATGCCAAGAGGCATTAAGTCCGTTTTTTGTAATCCTATCGGTGTGAACAATAAAGTAAAGTGTTTCATATACAAATAAAATAAATATATTAAATTGTCCTATTATGCTTCTTTTGTGCATTGTACCAAGTAACTTTCGAGTTCGTTCTGCACAATCCTGTCCTTCCAAAGGTTGTAAAAATCTCATTGTACCGGTATTATGCACACAATTATGTTTCAGTATTTTTTTTGCTGTTCTTTTCTTTGGTATCCAACAAAGCGGATTCTATTCTATAAATTAGAACTCATATATCTATAGTAGGTGAAACGTAAAATGTATATATATATACGTATATATAAAATTATGACAAAATATGGTTTTAAAATGCTCAAATGAGGAATATCTTAAATGCGCGTTATGAAAATGAAGCTCTATAATGTATATAACAGAAGTTTTACGATTATTTTAAATTAAGTTAATTTTTATTTATTTAAACTTTATTTAAATACCTTTAAACAAAAGTATTACAAAGGGCGGACTTAATGCCTTTTGGCATTCTCTGCCAGTCAACCCGGGGCGTGGAGAGATACAGTAAGGGTGGCAAACATTAAATTTAATAACTTACTGGACACTTTCCTAATGTCTTCAGGCAAGCAATACTAGAGTAGTGCAGCCTGAACAGTAAAGGAGTTGCCAACAAAATCGGTGAAGTGTTGCGGAATGCTAATCATTATGATTAGATGAAGAGCGAAGGACTTTTTTTTTTTGACTATTATTTATGGATATCATCCAGTTTAATTTAGATTTTTTCGATCCTGATGTCTCGGGATATTTACAGCACCCGTGACCACTTTAGGGGCTGAGGAGGGAGGTTTGACCTCCTGATGTCATAGTTAACCCGGCTACCGTCAGCTTCACCAATCTTAATTCTTGCTCCGATCTACACAGAATGAGACCACGTGTCTTGAGGTCGTGTAGTGGTATGCATGGCCACAGATTTAATTTTATTTATCAGCAGCTCCGAACCAGGTGGTAGCACCCAGCCGTCGTCTCTACTGAAAATAGGATGTTTTTTTTTTCAATAGCTTCTCGTAATAATCCTTGCCAGGAATCGGTGTTCTTTTGCGTGAGGCTATGTGGACTGTCAAAGCTAACGTAATGTAATAACCGAAACGTCGGCATCTAAAAATCTAAAGTAAACCCGATAAAATCCGTTTCATTCCAAATGTGTATTCGCGTAAATGCAAGAAGTCCTACTTTTGACTATTTTAATTTGTTAAGGTTAATTAGTATTCCACTATAGCATAGCAGATTTTTTTGCAATGCCCGTAATTTCATTAGTTTCTAAATACATACTTAAGCAAGCGAGCCTATAAGTAGTCTGTCAAAGTTAGTTTAGGTAAACAGTAATGTAACTCGTATCTTGCCCTATTTTACTTTAAATACATGACCTCAGTACTTTACCAACACAAAACCAATGTGAGGCTGTCAAAGGCACAATGATCAAAGTTAGGCAACGCCTCGAAATGGTTTATGTGACAGTTTAATTTCACTTCACTCTCTTTCATATTATAAATCTGCTTAAACAGTTCTATTCTTAGTATTTTAGGAACTGAAATGCTATATAATTTCACAGTTTCGACAAAAAAACCCAAATTAACGTAGTGTTTGATTTATCCGGCTCTTGCGACAACCGAAAAGAACCCAGATTATCTTTTTCACTGTGTGAAGTTATCCCAACATATATTCCTTGACCGACAAAATATAACTCTCTTTTGTCTTTTGTCGACTCTCCTTTTATTTGTGTTAGCAGATTTTATATGAAATGAAATGAAATCTTCTTTGGACTTAAGAAATTCAGATTTCGTTTTTCAGTTGTCATTTATTTTAAATCTTTTAAACCTTTTAGTAACGAGTTTCTGACGAAGAAGAAACAAGTGAATCAGTAGTTTCTTTTTTTTTAAATAGACTTCATACGTTACAAATAAGAATGTAACATAAAAAACACCAAATAGTCTCACAGGCAATTGAAACATGTATTAAGATAAAATTTAACACTAGAAGGAATCATAAAATACAAAAAAAACGAATGGAGAATTTGCAATAACGAGCTGACTAGCCCCCACAAGCAGTACCACTTCAAAAGCGCCATGCTTCATCACATTTTTTTTTTATGGGAATGACGGCAAACGAGCAATCGGTTCACTTGATGGTAAGTTACTGGTACTATCTCCCACGTACATCTACATCAACAGAGGTGCTGCACCTCCAGTCTAGCACCGAGGCCAGGATGTAGGATGGCAGAGCACCATTTCCTATCTTGGTTGCCGGATAGACCGCTCGCTACGTATGGTATCTCACGTAGATTATGCAGTCCAAAAAAAGTCTTGTATCCCGTGCTGCTTTTTATTATTTTTTATTAATATTGCCATTTAAAGAGGCAGAGGAAGAAGAAAGGGTTGGCAGATTTTCATGTACCGCTACCATATGACGACCCTCTTTATTTGTTTGCTCTAATACTTACTGTATGAACTTACTATTCACGGACCAACGAAAACAATAAATTTCTGTTTTCTTTGTAATGTTTGTGAATTTAATATATCAAAAAAAAAGGTAGAAAAACGATCGACAGTTCGTTTGTACGTAACGTTTTGACTGAGTATTATACAATAGCAGAGTACAACAGAAATCTTACCGAAGCACCGTAATTCCTAGTTTGACTTTTACGTTTTATTTATTAGAAATAAATACCTTTCCAGACATTGTTGGGGCAAGATCGATCAGGTGTTTTGTTTTTGAAATTCATATCACTTTAATGTATTTATATTATTTATTATGTATCCATAATGTATTCTGTAGTACAAAGACGAATAAGATAAAGTTTCAATGTTACGCTTAGTACAACGCTCCTAGAAACAGCAATAAGCCACTTTTGTCGATCTCTTAGTGAAGTATAATTAACAAACGTCTCTCGCTTAAACGTTTCTAATGCCTTATTTTATGTTGTCTATAGATTTTAAATATGTATATTCCTTATAGTGAAAGTAATTTCAAAATTGCTGACTGAAGTGTGCAATTTGTAGATTTGGAGAAGCTTTTTGTCGTTTCCTGGAAAGATAGTAGTCATGATCTGAAATTATTTGTTATACATTCCTTACAAAGGAATCCATAACTAATAATTGTAGTAATATTGCCATGCTACAGGTTTTAGAACAATAACGACAACAAGCCACAAGCTATCAATTCTTTGATATAAATGACATGCTTCGTTACCAAATAGGAAAAATTAAAAAAAACTAAATTCATATCAGGACATAAAGTTATGATGTAATAGATGTGGCGAATGCATTGGAAGTAATAAGTAGGCAAGTGAAAGACTTCAATCAGGAACATAATAAGAGCCAAGAATAAAACATAATAGAAGATAAATTGAAAACGAAACAGAACAGAATGTTCCAGATGTGGTAGCTGTCACTTAGTATTTGTTAAGAAGTACCAGGCAAGAAATGTGGAAAAATAGGACAAACTACATTGCAAGACAAAACAATTAAAGAAGTGACAATCAGATAATAAGTAGAGACAGAGAATAAATGAAACAAGATTCAAAAACACAAGGAGGTAAAAAAGAACGGAAACAAATAGTACAGATGAACAAACGAGTTCAAATTCGGAAGAAAACTTAGATTACGTGTTTAATATTGGCAATGGTGACACCGTTAGCTGTGAGATTGACACGTGGACTGACTGGTTGCAAGTGAAGTCTAATCTCATGATTGTAGGTTACTATGAAGAAAAATAATGTAAAAGTTACACAAGAAAAACGGAATCCATTTTATGCAATACTCCTTCAAAACTGCTATTTTGGGCATTAAGTCAATAAGTATGTAAGACAATAGCTAGCTGATAAAACTGAACAAGCTTTTACCTAAGTTGTAGAAATCGGCCCTCAGTATTTATTGAAAATTCGAGTAGAAGTATCACTGAATCAAAGACTTTTATATATTTAAAAAAGTTGTAATACAAATTTCCATTGATTAATAGATTAAATCTTTTGCACAACTTTACAAGAGAATACCAAGTTTTCCTTTTCATGTGAAAGTCGAAGCCAAAATAAATGAATTTCGTCCGGAATGAAATAAGTGTATTTTGTTTCCGAATTGCAAAGGTTTATGGGATTCATAAACTACGTAGGAAAAATTTATTCAGTTTTAGCCACAATAATATTTGTGAGAATTGCTTGGCCTATGATGATATTTGCAGAGAGAGTCATACATACGTACTTAATAAAGGTTACTATGACGTAAAGGCTAAATCAATAGCCTTTTTCGATGCAAGTCTCGTAACCTTTGGAGCAATCTTAGTCCAAAAAAAACCAATGTAGAACCATAAATCTTTGAATTTGGTACTAATCGTTACTAATTGTAAACGTGGTTACTGCCAAATTGAAAAAAAAGGCATTGGCTCTGGTATGTGCGATAAAACATATTTATGAGTTATGGAAAAGAGATAGAATGTTTTAAAAAATTTGTTAAAGAACATTATTTAAATTGAAATGGACTTGTTTAGTTATTATTGTGTTTCTTATTTATATGTATTTATCTATCTACATATGTAGTAGTATATAATTATGTATATTATATCATATTTTTATTCATTAATTTTATTATATCTATTTATATTAGTTTATAGTTATTTTAAAATAATTTTATTACTTAATTAATTTAATAAATGAATACACCTGCTACGGCTATCTCACCAACCCATGGATTGACTGGCAGAGAATGCCAATAGGCATTAAGTCCGCCTTTTGTAACCTCAAGTTATATGGCGTGTAAGCAATAAAGTATTTTGAATAAAAAAAAATTGTACCAACAGACTATAAGCCACTGGAAATAATACTCAGACTGAAGTTAAGACTCTATGCGAGATCGAAACATGGATGCTAATATCGCATCGTATAAGTAAAAAGTTCCTAAGGAAAAAAATATAACCAACCCTTTTTTTAAGCTCTGTTAACTCCTTCTAGAAAGTAGTGTTTGCGAAAGTTGATTGTGTCCAAAGGGATAATAAGTATTATTCGAAACAATACCTAGAAATACAAAAAGAAAAGAAAGGGATCCATGAACGGAAGTGGGATGAAACCGATTATCAGGTTTTTGGCAACGATCTCTATTTTTAAAACGGGTTTTTTTCTAAGAGGGGCTAAGACTGTAATACCAAAAGCAATGCAAAACAGAGTATATCTTGCGGCAGACGAGGCCAGGACAAACTTTTGGTGGCCAAATATGATCGAAATTTAAACACATTTGTAAAATATTCTAAAGACTGCACTGTGGTATCGCCACTAAAATACACCACAGTCCATCCGTGGGTCGATATTTTATATTTATTTTGGAAGTAGTTGATTATTCCAGTTAAAAGAAAATAAAGGTACATCTAAAAATCCCTAGCAAAGAATGTTAAAAAGGAATTTTTCTGTCATTTAGGATGTCCTGTTTCCGTAATGGGAGATAACGGAAAACAGTTCGATACTGAACATTTTAAGTCGTTTTGTGAGGAAGCTATTTCATTCTGTGCCTTACTGGCCTCAGCAGAACCGGTGAAGTAGCGAAGAATTCTCCAGATGTGACTGGCCGAAAAGAAAATCCATTGGAAGGAAGTGGGAATTGAGTATTTAACAATGTATAATTAATAATAAATAACTAGATTCAAGCCCACAAACAAAAAAACTATACTTTGCTCTTCGGCATCGGTATTTGTAAGTCCACTGCTGACAGGCCTCTCCAAGAAACCATCAACATAAACTGGCAAGCTTTGCTTGAAAGGTTCGTCTCACAGAAATCGTCTCACTCAACAAAAAGGGCAACAGAAAGGGCATGGTAGGAATGGAATTGTAATAAAAATTTCTACCACACCAAAATTCCGCCATGTATAAAATCCGTTTTACATTTAACAATAATATTCGATTAATCTACGATATTACTCGTTTAATCTATGATATTAACCGTTCAATACAAGCCTTTTTTTTTCGAAGCGTAATTTGAAGCTAAAGGCAAAGCAAAATGAACTATATTTGCCTTTTATTAAATGCAAAATACTAAAGCGGGATGAACATAGTTCCACCGACCATTTAAGCAATAAGTCTTCTAATCCAAATTAAGACTGTACAATTTAGTCTAGAGAGTAATAGTGTTTAATGGTTTGGAAATTACCATTTACCGTTTTAAGGAAAATAGTAAAGTTGAAAATAAATTAATGTTTGCTAATTATGGACTTTGTTTTTTTGTCAAAAGCGCGCCGTGGTTGCTTATTGGATTATTCTATTACTTCATGATTTTATAGTCTTAATAAAATTAATAAAAAAAAAACAAAAACAAAGGAAAATAGACGTAGTTTCTTTCGCCTGTTTCTTCTCCATCGAAGGAACCTCCTAAGGAAACACCTGGTAGATTGTAATAAAAATGACGTTTAATGAGGTAACATATATAACGACGTAATCGTCGTGTCTATGAGTTTGCGATGATACTTAATAATTAGCGGCTCATGAATGAACATAGACCTTCCCCATATCGGAAGGATTTGTCGTAACGTTCACGCTTGGCAGGTTGGCGATAGCAGCCCCGGATTGATGAGACCCTAGATGCTGCTGGACCGGTAACTATTGAATATATTAATGATCTTGTTAATATTTACTAACAAATTAAATGTTGGATCGATCTAATCTCACCTCTTTGTGTATACCGATCTGGGGCTTGTTGTCTTGTCAAGTATACATCAAGGTCATATATTTTAGATAGTCCGATGCTATCACTATATTTAACCGACTTCAAAAGCTGAAGATGCTACAAATAGCATTATTTTAGCTTAGTTTGCGTTTCTTTCGTAGCTATTTTATAATCGATTTATTATTTGCGTTAAATTAATCTTTTGAATGTCGTAAATCCGTTTTTGATGCTGCTCAAATGGCTTGGAAATTTAATAGGTAACCGGAGGCCAACACCGGCCCTTCCCTAACCCTCCTCTCCATCATCGTTCCCATCCCCCACATAACCTTAAATACAGGCAACGCGCCTGCAACTCCTCTGGTGTTGTAGACGTACGTACGGACGTTGACAATAGTTGGACAATAGTTGGACATTGCGCGAATAGTTGGAGTTAGTGGTACATTAAAACGTGATGAAAAGATGTTGGTGGAAATTCTGTAAGTGCTGATTTTTAAAATTAAATAAACAGATCAAAATTAGTTTAAAACGTTATAGTGGTTTTCTTTGTATTCTCATATAATTGTTAATTAGTTCATATCAGATCAAACATTTAACATCAGATGAACCGCTTGCATGTTTGCCATAGAAAATAAAAACATGCAGCACTGTATGAGGGATATTATTTAAATTATGCGTATAAACAAGTTACATTTCTTCATTAGATTCGACAGATAGATAGATTTTTGTTTGGCGAACCCTGTGCATTTGAATTACATCATTCTCGGTTATACCTGTTAATTTAAGATGTTTGCTTGTACTTCAGAGCACGTAGTAAAGCTAAACTGAAAACCCTTTGTATACGATGAAGGTGCACGTATTTTAATATAAATAGAACTCCGCAGTGGCACGTAATGGGTAAGCTAGATCACGGAGTTACGGCATAATGTAACAGAATGTGATTGTTGCTTTTGTACGTAGTTTAAGTAACAAAGAGACATTATTATCTAGAAGAGACTACGTCTTGATTCTCATCAACGATGGTGTCAATTTATCACATATATTCAGGCGGATCGTGAACTTCTTTGTTATTGTTTCGATCGGCGTAGTGGCTAACGATACGGCTGCGGATTTACGGGTCGCGTTTTTGATTCCCGCACGGAAGTAATTGTACATTGCATACAATTTATTGTTCCGGGTCTGGGTGTTCTATATAAATACATTGTAAAACCGATATATATTTTGATAAACGTATCGGAAGGAAAAAACTTGGGTTTGTTATTCGTTATGCAGTATAAAGTTAGGGTAAAGCGATAGTTAATACGAAAAAAAATCATCATAAATTTGAGATGAACTAAATAGTAAAGTATAGTATCGCCTGTAAGTGCCCACTGCTGGGTGAAGACCTTCTTAAATATCTGAGAGGGTTTTGGAGCCGGGAAGGGACTGAACTAAATAGTGTAGTGTGTAAAATAAAAAAACTGAGCTGTAATATGTCAGAAATATATTGTAGAAGATAGCTTACAGAAAGCCAATTTATGTCCTAAATGGAACTAAAAAAGTTCTTTTTGAATCGCCATGATTTATAAGGAAAGCAAGCATCTGCTCTTGTCAGGTCTTTAGAAAAAGCTTCTTTAAGAATTACCGCTCGCTTTCGCCGGCGTTGAAATTGCGGTTATAAATTTAGTGAAGGAAAATTTTCGAGACTTGTTCAGATCTTTCAAGATCAGTAAAGACTAACCAATATGTTTTATTAATTGCGACGTCTCATTAACCGTACATGTTGAAATAAAATCTGTTTAACATACGATATTAGGTGAGATATTAAATTCTTTGTGATCACAATGGCTTATATTATTCTAGATTTCCTCTTAGTCCATGTGGAAAAAAATCCCATGGCTTTTTAGAGCTGAAAAGTATCATGTCTTTTCCCAGGGATCAGCGTCACTCCGTAACAGATTTAATCAAATTCTTTGTATGTATTGAAGTATGGATGAGAGGGTCAGATGCAACTCAGGTTTTCAGGAATTCGGAGGCAGCTGCCACTCGATTGTCGTAACTATTATTCTTTTTCTTTTCATAATAACAATCTCAATTGTTAAGAAGTTATGAAACAAGGTTAATTTTTTTTTAAATATATAATATATATTTTTTTATGGGAAAGGCGGCAAACGACGAAGCGGTTCAGTGGTAAGTGATTACCGTCGCCCACGTATATCTGCAACACTAGAAGTGCTGCGGGTGCGTTGCCGGCCTTTAAGGGTATTTGGGAGATGGAGGGGAAGATGAGGAGGGGGATGGGGAGGGAGAGTGGGCCTCCGGTTACCTCACTCATCGAACGAAACGCAGAAGCACAAGATCCTTCTATTTCACGCCGGTATTCTGCGAGGCCGTGGTACCAACCCCGTCAAGACGGTCTATTCAAGCAGCAGCAAAAGCCGCCGCTTGGCTCCACTACGTTTAATACATATAATAAATAATAATAATAACAAGGGATTGAATAAGATATGTATTTATATTTGTATGAAACCATTTTTAGTCTTAGATTCTCCCGACAAGCAAGTGAAAGATATACTTTATAACTCGTACATACACTTATCACAGGGGATTTTCTCAGAATACATACGACGAGGAAATGGTGCCTTAATCTTATTAAAGTAAAATTCTACAGTAAAGTAAAATAGCAGCCTATAAATGCTCACTGCTGGGCAAAGGCCTTATAATAAATATTCAGTTAAAAATTTAGAGGGTTCCGTTTTTGCCATGATAATAACGGCATTATGATGATGAAATTATGGTCCTCAACTCCTGGCCGCGGCGTCAACTTCCGAATGTGGAACTACAAATAATGCTTCGGTTTCGTGTGTCAATTTAGTCTTTGACAAAGACCTAAATAGACATGACAAGGCAGTGTTTACGTCAGCCTGACTTTAATACCACATTTATAGTTTAAGATGTATAACTGTCCGTCGTCTTTTATTTATTAATTTACTAGCTTCCACCCACGATTTCGTTTGCATAGAACGAAGGAAACATAAAAGGAATTATGTATATCCATCGTTGGAATGGTGAGTTGGGTTCCTGACTTCATGATAAAAAATCCAATAGAAAAAAGAACTTTCAGATTTTCCCGAATTTGGCAATTTTCCGATTTACTTTAAAAAACAATTTTAATAGCTTTTAGTATTTATTAGTAAAAATTAAGCATAGTGCTATTTATTTAGATGAATAAGGTACCAAAGAATTTTACTCATCTATTTGTGATTTTAGTTTTTAATCAATACCAATATTGGCATATAATGGTGGCGTTAAAAAAATCTGGTATACGAAACCCACGTGAAGAAAGAAGTACTTCCCGTCGGTTTCGTGAGAGGCGACTGAACTGACATACCACAGAATATACACAGACCGTTAACGTGACAATCAGTGCTTTGCAGCACCCATTGTCATAAGAGGATTGAGGTGTAAGACGTCCTGATGTTAAAGTAAACTACAGTCAGCGGCGTGCGCAAATTGGATCTGAGGATCTGATCTGAAACTGGACCCCAAGCTGGTGAACGTACCCAGCCATCTTACCAATTGAAATTAGGATGTGTTTTGCTAGCTAAAAACTACAACTAAACGCGATAAAATCCGTAAATTATTCTTTCATTTCAAATGTATAGTGTTCGCGTATACACAAGATCGAAGATTATTTATTTTACAGCTGCTGCTGTAAAATAAATAATCTGTATGTACAGTACTGGTAACATAAATATGTTTTGTCAATACAAATGTGGATACGTATCAGAAGTGCAATATAATAGAGCAATAATCTTGGAGCTAGGAGCCGTAGGGCATGGAGTCCATGGACGAGTAAAGTATTAGAAAACCAGAAGCAGGAATTTTTCGGCAATTTAAAAAAATATAACCTCAGTAGATTTTAAATTTATACCAGGAGGTCGCTTTATTAGAGTGGTTGAACCTTAGTGTTATTATATAAGAGGGTGGATGCCGTAAATCATATCACCGAAGAGAATGTGTACATTACAAGTCATAAGCTTGAGCGTAATATAATTAAGATTTTTGTTTTGTAAAGGCGGCGAACCAGCAAGCGGCTCACCTGATGGTAAGTGATTACCGTCGCCCACGTACGTCTGCAACAGCAAAGGTGTTGCAGGTACGTTGTCGCCTTTGAGAGTATCTGGAAGATGGGAGGGAGGACAAAAGTTTACAGGTACGTTTTCGCTGTATGTTGGTGGCGTAAGACAATCTAGAAATGACAAGTAATAAGCCCCCAAAGGAGCAGCGCCTCCAAAATTTAACGCGTTGTAAGTTTGAAAAGCGTATGCTGTTAAATAATAGATACTGCATAGGCAATCCGCTTACCAATCAGTAGACAATTTTACAGGCTGCTTAACGTTATTACAAAATCCAGTGTTAATGTTACCAAACAGAATAATGATTATGAGTTTATATGAAATGCTACATAGGAAGGTCATAACAGGCGTGTGACTTTTTAGGGGATCTGTATCCAAATCAGAAGACTGCAGTTTCCTATATGGAGGACTCATACCATTGAGTTTTTCAAAACTTTTATCGTTGGCCTGAACACTAAAAAGGCGACAGGCTCACCAACTGTCACGTTATTCTAAACAAACATTGTTGCATCAACTAAAATTAACTATTGAAATTAACTCAAATGAAATAATATTTTTATTGTTAATTTATTATTTAATTAGAAACTAATCCGTGTGTTTAGGTGTGTGTTTGAGAGTTTCGCACATTTTTAAAACATTCAACATACACTTGGAAATTAAAAACGCTTCATCTCATAACATGTTGCATGTCTGATAACGAAGGTGTTCCTTTGGGAATGTGCTATGCAATATGATGCCAATAAGTAACATTAGATAATATGCTCGAAGAAGGAACGGATAAGGATAAGTGTGCGAGTACGTGCTTCAACTTTTTATCTAACAGTATTTTGGCCTCTAAGAAAATGCTTATGTATGTTATTGGGTTGTGCTTATCTCTTATATTATATAAATAAATTTTCTGTACTGTTACATTATCGGCATATTAGTACTACTAGTAAACACTGATACTACATATGAATTCACAGCTGAATATAGTTATCTCCAAGGAAGTAGCAGCAAAAGCCCTTTTGCCCAAACTCACCACTCTGGCAGGCTGGTGAGCGCAGCGCCAGTTCCCTCGCACTAGTGGTATTGCCCCATCACCAGGAGAAAACATTAATGTTTTTTTTTTAAGAAAGCGGCTTTTATTTCTGCTCGAATGGGCCGGCTCTTGTTGTTTTTTATGGATAATGCGGCAAACGAGCAAGCGGTTCACCTGATGGTAAGTGGTTACCGTCGCCCATGTACATCTGCAACACTACACCAGACCTGCTGGAAATGCGTTGCCGGCCTTTAAATGTATTTGGAAGATGGGAGGGAGGACGAGGAAGGGGGAAGGGGAGGGGGAGAAGGACTCCGGTTAGTACCAGACATGCGGAACAGTAACACGATCTCGCAGAATACCAGCGTGAAGTAGCGGCATCTTGTGCTTCTGCGTTTCGTTGATGCGAGTGACGTAACTGTAGACCTTATCTCTTTCCCCCCAAACCCATCGTCCCTCCCATCTCCTTAATGTCCTTATAAGTCGGTGACGGTAATCACTTACCATCGAGCGAGCCGCTAGATCGTTTTCCCCTTTACCATAAAAAAATAATTGTAATGTTGTCTTATTACAAAATCATCATTAATTTGCATTGAAGGCAACAGAATACGCAATAGTACTAGTAGGCTGTAATTAATTATTGAATTACGGCAATCATTAATACATTAATTTAACCGCATTTAAAAACAAATCTGATTTCGTGAACTTCGAGAAACGAGTCTACGGTAATTAAAGCAATGAATCATTTCATTTCAGATTTCACACAGCGTCTGAGATTTATGAAACGGAAAGCTAAACTTTCGAAGTGAAACGTGGCGAGGTATAAGATTGTTGAATGAATGGCTGTCGATTGTTAAATGAATTAACCTTTATTGATATTGGTATATCTAAAACGCAATAGAGATGCTATTCCGTCTCTAGATCAGGTATTTATTCTTCTACTAATCTACGTATGCTTAAATAACTAATAGAATCTTAAATATCTTCCCTTATCAATCCTACTGTATATATTTGGCTGAATACATGTAAAAGGAAGTCGTTGGACCTGGGGACGACTTCTCCTACAAGCATGGCGGTATTTTGAAATCGTATGTTATATGATTTACAATTGCTTTTTTACTACAGTTCGATCTGTTGAACGCATGATGGTAGCTCCCATCTTGTTATATCTTTTCCTTGTTGCAAATTTTCGGGATTTGGGATCGAATTATTTAACGCGTTTTTCCTTCCTCGCCATGTCGGTTAAATTATCGTTCCACTGTCTGTATCAGATTACTCGTAACTACAATGACAATGACAACAAGAAATATTATTATTAAAAAAAAAACACAGAATCTGTCAGCGTCAGTTTTTTATCTTTATTTTTTAATTAGCAGAAGCTTTATTTAAATATTCAAAGTAATTTCACTACCACAATGATGTTACCTCATATGTTGAAATACATGAAAGCGTTTAGGCAAAATGCTACTCTCCTTGTGGTGCAGTCGGTTAAACATCTATTGCCTCAAAAACGAGATACGTTTAAAATTGTTTCATTCAAATTATGTTACAGTAAGTTCTCGTACTACTTTACGCTGTATTTGAAATACCAGGGAACATAAAATTTGCTCTTCTGTTTGGCGAAGCAACTACAAAATTTCCTTACATATCGAATGAATTCATGTAAGACTTGTGTTTAACAGCTGTATCTTGCCCACATTAACCTTTACCGAGATTATACTTTAAGCAATTGGTTGATATATTTAATCTGCATTAGTTTTTTTTTTTGAATCAGAAAGCGCCAGTTAAACCGTAATGCATTTCTTGAAAGTTTTGCCCTAACCATGCCCCAGCAGTATGTATTAACCAGAAAGTATAGGGGGCAATTACCCGTAAGCGTAAGCGGAAGCACAGGCCGTATGAGGAAACTCAAAGTAACTCAGCGGGCTAGAGTCTGCAACGGTGATATACGTAGCAGAACTAGGTAACCGACATAGCCATTAAGATGAGCAATCTGAAATGGCAATTTGTCGGCCAGAGAGCTCCCAGAACTGACAACCGTATGGGAAGAAAGGTTCTCCCACGTGTGAGTGGCAACTACGTACCGGTAAAGTGTTGCGGGAAGACGATGGATGGATGGATAGTTTTGAGTTCGGCAATTCGACTAAATATTCCACTATAATTCAATCGCCAGAGTCTTGTTCATTGGCTAGCAAGCTGCATCTATGCTGGTGAAGTTAGCATTATCTATATATACATAAGTACGTACAAAACTGAAGCTAACATAATTATATTTTACTAAGGCATGATATAATATTATGACCCCCCACAAGATGGAGCGGCGACCTGCACTGTGTTGCGGGAAGACGATGGCTGCAGGTGGTTCTGGACCTAGCTTTGTGGCAATCTTTTGGGTGGGGCCTATGTTTAGCAGTGGACTTATGATAGGCTGAAATGATGGCCCTAAGAAGGTTAGGCAGCGTAGTGATACTTCCGTAATACAGACGTTGCTCCCCATTAACAAACAAATAGACTGATTTCCGAACGCATTTCTTGTCACAGATCAACCCAGCACAGGAGAACTGCAAGTAACCAGCTTTGGTAGTAATCTGGCAGCTAAAGTCCCTTTTTATGTTATTTTATATTCAGTTTTTTTTTTATTTTTAACGTTTTGTGCTCAGAATATTGAAGGCTCATTGTTTCTTATTGAAGTTCTTGAATTATTCATAATAATCCACAACAGCTGCTCTTGTATCTATAGAGTCATGTTACTATGTTTACAATTTGGTTCAAAAACCAAAAAAAATATTCATAAACTTAATTCCAAAATATAGCATCGTCCCACTTACATATTTTTTTAATACTTTGTGTCAAACTAGATGAGCACTGAGCTGAGCTTCCATATTGTGCCATTCTTTTCAAGTAATTTTTAGGATACTGTGTTTTCGGAAATAAATAATAAATGCATATACCAATTCAAGACTTTTCAACATTACATAAATTGAACTTAGGATGTTTAGTATATATTTATTTCACTCACACATTGAAAATTATAACTGTCACTATTTTCTATGTGTGACTTAGACTTGAGTTTTCGACTATATCGGATATATGTATATTTATTTGTAACGAGTCATTCCATCTTTGTCTTTTGGGTAGACAGAGGCCTTTATCTTGATTCTGAATCTGTGAACACTTGCCATCAGGTAGACTATGTATGTTTGTTAACCTTTATTGCTATTAAAGCCTATTGTATGTGAAATGCTAAACGTAAGCCTTTCTTAAAAATCGCTATGTGACACAGTTCTGAGCCATATTATTCCTCGACTGTAATACTGTGTAGATTGTCTCTCCATCTCGAGGCGGCTCGTTGTGTTGTTTCATAAAAACTAAAAGTGAATTTAAAACTTTATTCTTCGACATCCTTTGAATATATTTTTGACTATTTCACTTGTCTTATATCATTTTCATTAAATTTACCACAGTTTCGTAATGAGGTTCACCCGAAGGTGAAGAAACAGAAGAATTGTAATGTTTTTTTGTTAAAAACAATATTACAACGCAACTTTAGAAATAAGCTTAAGAGCGACACATTCCCAGGGATTATTATCATCCATTTGCCTTCCCAGGTTCAAAATAAAACGTAGTAACAAATAGGTTCAACTCAGCGTTAACTGCGGTGAAACTGCAGCGCATCTTTTCTCTAAGACCAGATAATTGAATCGAGTTGATAATTAAGAAAGCAAGTAACTCTCTAAGTATCAATTTCATACGGAGGCTGGTCTGCTCGAGATTTCAATGCACGTGTGTTTGAATTTTTTGCATCACCACATTCTTGTAGCATGCTTTCAATTGGCTATGAGGCCTAACCTTTTATTTAATAATATGCTTTACAAAAAAAGGGTACCTACGAACTTTCTTAAACGTGTTTCTTCTCCATCAGAGGAACCTCATTACCAAACTGTGATAGATTGTATATTATATTGTCTTGCGGTGTCGGCGTAAGAATATGCCGCCTTATCTTCCCGTGGGTGACATGATTAGTCATCAAAGGGAAATGCCTTGAAAATCACAATGGCTACCTACAGATGGTGGGATATCTATCTCGAAAAAATACCAGGCCAAAATTAAGCGGACCGATTAAATCGAATTTTACGTATGACCAAAATATTTTAAATAAATCCTAGGACTAATCTGTCATTCGATATGCCTTCATTTACTCATACTCTTTTTTTTTTTTTTATAGAAGAAGGGGCAAACGAGCGTGCGGCTCACCTGATGGTAAGTGATCACCGACGCCCACGAACATCCACAACACCAGAGGAGCTACAGATGCGCTGCCGGCCTTTAAGGAAGGAATAAGCTCTTTTCTTGAAGGTCCCTAAGTCGTAACTATTCGGAAATACTGCTGGCGACAGCTGATTCCACAAAGTCGAAGTGCGTGGTAGAAAACTTCGATTAAAACGCACTGTGGTGGAATGCCAACCATCTAGGTGGTATCGATGGAACTTCGAATTCAGTCGCGATGTACGATGGTGAAACTCAGCAGCTGGGATCAATCCGAACAGTTCCTCAGAACATTCCCCGTGGAAAATTTTGTAAAAATGCAAAGAGAAGCAACATCTCTTCGCAAGGCCAAAGGATCAGGTCGATCAGAGAGAGCTTGGTCGCCGACAATTCGAGCCGCTCGACGTTGGATGCGGTCAAATGGAAGGAGTTGGTACTGGGGTGCCCCTGCCCAGAGATGAGAACAGTATTCCATGTGGGGCCGAACTTGCGCCTTATAAAGTTGCAAACGGTGGACCGGCATGAAATACTGTCCCGCTCTACAGAGCACACCAAGCTTTTTGAGGCCAATTTGGCCTTTCCTCCAAGTGACCACGGAACTGAACGTCGCTCGATATGTCAACGCCAAGGATTCTGATACTGGCTGAGGCAATAAGGGAATGTGCTCAAAAAGAGGAGAAACGACAAAGGATTCTTTTAGCGGTGAACGCGCAAACCTGTGTCTTTTGGGGTTGAATAGGACCAAATTACGTCGACCCCAATCCGAGACTTTGAATAACAAGGTCTCGACTTCAGACACAAGTTTGTTCCGGCACTCGTCGACGTGTTCCCGAGAAATATTCGCACGGCCTGTATATAGGGCATCACCCGTGCTGTCGTCTGCATAGCAATGAATGCTACTGATTTGTAGCATGTCGTTGATATGCAGAAGGAACAGAGTGGGAGATAGCACACAGCCTTGTGGAACACCAGCATTCACGGGTTTGGGGTCCGAGCATGCACCGTCGACAACAACCTTGATGCTCCGATCTGTGAGGAAGCTGGTGACCCAGTTGCACAATCTCTCAGGAACCCCGTAAGATGAAAGCTTTGAAAGAAGCGCTTTATGCCAAACCCTATCAAATGCTTTCGCTACGTCCAGACTAACCGCCAAAGCCTCCCCCTTAGACTCAACTGCTTCTGCCCATCGGTGAGTCAGGTAAACTAGAAGATCACCAGCTGATCGTCCGCGACGGAAACCGTACTGTCGGTCACTGATCAGCTGGTGTTCCTCCAGGTACCTCAGGAGCTGGGTGTTGATGAGTGACTCCATTATTTTAGATAACAAGGGGGTGATGGCAATAGGCCTGTAGTTGGACGGATCAGAGCGGTCGCCTTTTTTCGGTATTGGATGCACAAATGCTGTCTTCCAAGATTCCGGGACGACGCCTGAAGAGTAGGAGTGCCGGAAAAGACGCGTGAGAACCGGTGCCAACTCAGGGGCACACATCCTCAGCACAATTGGAGGATTCCGTCCGGCCCACTCGACTTATGAATGTCCAGGAGCGGAGTGCCTTTCGCACTGAGCTCTGCAGAAACTGAATTTCCGGCATGGAGCACTTACACCACGGGATGGTAGGTGGAGATTTTCCCGGTCATCAAGAGTCGAGTTGGATGCAAAAAGAGAGCCCAAGAGATCGGCTTTCTTTGCAGTATGGGCCAGCGAATCATCCTCCTTGTGTAGAGATGGGAGAGATGGCTGACAGAAATTCCCCTGGACAGCCTTGGCGAGAGACCAGAATGCGCGGGATCCCGATGGGAGGCGAACTAGTCTCGCGCCAATTCTGCCAATGTGCTTTAACTTTGCCGCAGCGATAACTCTTTTGAAGGACCTGGAGGCAGAGTTGTACTCGTTTTTAAGAGCACTGGTTTTTGCATCCCGAGACGCCGATGCATCGGCCCAGGCCTGGTAGCACTTCCGCTTTCGGCGTGACGCTATTTTGCAGGAGCGACCAAACCAAGGCTGGGATTTGCCTCCGACAGGCACTGCAGAGAACGGAATAAAAAGTTCCATTCCCTGAAGTACCACATCGGTGACAGAATCTGCAACGGCGTTGGGATCATCCAGCGAGAAGCAAACCTGCCCCCATGGGTAGGAAGCAAAGAAAGACCGCATTCCATCCCAATCTGCCGACCTATAGTGCCACACACGGCGGAACCCCGCAGATCTCGTTCGGGATCGGCGCGCGATAGGCACTACACTCCGGATCAGACAGTGGTCCGACGAGCCAAGAGGGGCATCGACTGAGACCAAATATCCGTCCGGGTGTGAGGTCAGCAAAAGGTCCAACAGGGAAGGTGTATGACCTTCCACGTCTGGGATCCGCGTCGGCGAGGTTAGCAGTTGTGTCAGGCCATATGCTAATGCAAAGTCGTGAACAGATCTCCCCGCATGATCGGTCATGCGAGAACCGAGCCAATCGGTGTGGTGGGCATTAAAATCGCCGAGAATCACGATCTCTGCGGATGGGATCTGTTGTAGCACGGAATCTGTAGCCATTTGGATGTGGTCGATGAGTCGGTCAGTTACGGTATTACCGCTATGGGACCTGTAAAGGCACGCATAGACGCGCGGATGGTCGTCGCTGTCGATGCGCAGCCAAACGGTAGATAGGTCCAAACCTTCAAGACTACCGAGGCGTCGAGAACAGATATCATCTCTGACGTATACGCAAACTCCGGCACGGGGCACAAAGGAGTGTTCCAGTTTGTACCCCGGGTAATGGAGATAAGAGGTATCAGCCGGAGACGATATCTGAGTCTCTGTAAGAAAAAGCAAGGCCGGCTTCGCTGTTTCAAGATGGTAATGAACGGCGCTAAGGTTCGAGTGGAGTCCCCTGATATTGCAGAAATCCACGGCGAGCGCGGTAGGGGATGCCATAGTTTCTTTGCTGCGTTTGCCTCGAGTAGGAAAGAAAGAGAGCGGAATATTGCCCCCCCCAGAATACGCGGGGCAGACTGAGCATCCACGATTAGGTAGCGTAGGAAAGCCTGAACGTGGATGCTCAGTGAGGGATTCTCCAGAACCGTAGGTACTGGTACCCTCCTGGGGTAGCTCACAATTATATACCGCTACCATATTTGGGGAGGGGGGAGAGGGCCTCCGGTTACCTCACTCACCGCACGAAACGCAGAAGCACAAGATGCCTCTACTTCACGCCGGTATTCTGCGAGGCCGTGGTACTTATCCGGACGAGCCGGCCCATTCCTGCGACAGCAAAGCCGCCGCTTGGCTCTACCACGTTTAAAATCTCTTACTCTTATTACAAATTAACACGTGCATATATACACCACTCACACACACACACATACATAAATGCACATACATTGCTGATGGCAACTATGATATGAAATATTGATTACATTGGTTGTGATAATTTTTATTCATTATTTGATTAATAAATGTAATAAAAACGCCGTGTGGTATCGGCGTAAGAATCTGTCACCCATTACTTCCTGTGTCTTAAGAGGCTATTAAGGGAAACGTTTGGAGATTCAGATTTATTTTTACTTAAGGCGACAATAGCCAAGAAATATGAAACATGACGTCGTAATTTCGAGCCCGCCATTCGACTATTGTCGTGAATCACTCCAGATACGCTACGCTACGCTGTAAGCTTAGTTGGAGGGTTAACAAGTATATTAGTAATGCTACTTAATAAATGTAATAAAACGCCGTGTGGTATCGGCGTAAGAATCTGTCACCCATTACTTCCTGTGTCTTAAGAGGCTATTAAGGGAAACGTTTGGAGATTCAGATTTATTTTTACTTAAGGCGACAATAGCCAAGAAATATGAAACATGACGTCGTAATTTCGAGCCCGCCATTCGACTATTGTCGTGAATCACTCCAGATACGCTACGCTACGCTGTAAGCTTAGTTGGAGGGTTAACAAGTATATTAGTAATGCTACTTAATAAATAGCATTGTTAGTATTGTTTAAAAAAAAAAAAGATTGAGATCCAAATACTTCGAAAAAAATTTCAGACAAAAAATAAGTAGACCAATGTCGGGCAACAGCATCTATCTCTTTCTTTCTTTCTCTGCAGAAAGTCTGCGATCACCAATCCGCTTGCCGACAGTGGCGACTGTCGAAAATCCTCCTCATGAGAGAGTTCCGTATCCTGAAGTGGACTATTTATAAGAAGAAAGAGAAAGAATTTTTTGTGTATTAAACACTTAAGATTATTCTGTTTTTGATTTTATTTGTTAAATAATTGTCCCTATTCTCTGTTCATGGATCGTCTTCTCTTGAAGTCAAGGACAAGCCTGGTTTGAAGGGTCAGTATCAGAATTTTTTTACGAGGTAGAGCCAAGCGGCGGCTCTAGCTGCTGCTCGAATGGGCCTGCTCGACCGGATTAATACCACGACCTCGCAGAATACCGGCGTCTTGTGCTTCTGCGTTTCGTTCGGTGAGTGAGTTAACCGGAGGCCCACTCCCCGTCCCCATTCCACTCCTTTTCCTCTCTCCCAACTCCTAAATACGCTTAAAGGCCGCCAACGCACCTGTAGCTCCTCTGGTGTTGCACATGTATGTGGGCGATGGTAATCACTTACCATCAGGTGAACCTATTGCTCGTTTGCCGACTTTCCCATAAAAAAAAAAGAGAATTTTTTTTTTAGAAGAAGGGGGAAAACGAGAATGGGACTCACCTGATGGTAAGTGATCACCGACGCCTACGAACATCTGCAACACCAAAGGAGTAACAGATGCGCTGCCGGCTTTTATTATTATTTTTTATTTTATAATACCCAGCTTCACTGTGGACATATGTATGTGGACATACGCCTGTGCTTGATATTCTCTTGACATAATGCAATGCTTGACATACCCAGCGTAGGCAATCCCACTACCCGACGCATCGCTACATAGCTGTATTCATAGTTAATAAGTAAATGTATTAATTAACAAGATCTTTGTCGTTAAATTTTGCAGACTTTAATTCCCAAAGCAACGGATGCCATGCCTCCTGAAATTTGTTGGATTGTGCGCAGTCGAATAATTCTGAAAACAATTGCGACGTTGATTGCAACACTAGTTGTAGTGCCGTTGATTAAGTCTCTACAGTTAAGAATAAATTTTATAAACATCCAACTAACTTACAATTTTAATTAATAAAATAAATATTACTATTCATATTTTACATTTCCATCTAAATGTGCTTATTTTGTACTAAGTCCACTCTAAGAAAGCGCCGACTAGATTCGGCATAAATTTCTTGGAAGGTTTGCATCGGAAGAATATACCGTATTCCCCTTTTTAAATTTAACGTTTACAATAACTACAATCTAATAATTAAGCTTATCATTAACTTATAGTCCGATTCTTTATTGTATCACTTTTCCATACTCTGAGGCTATATCATCATCATTTCAGCCTATCAGAAGTCCACTGCTGAACATAGGCCTCCCCCAAAGATTGCCAGTGGTTATATACATATTACAATTTTATTTCTCATCCACCTGTACAAATCCATTACAGGACAAAGGCCTAATTAAAAATCAAACTTGATGGTGTGATCATTCTATATATTACATGCAATCCTTGAGGTATTTTTATTACCCTTATCTCGACAACGTAGTGAAGTAGAGACTTGAAATTTGATATGCGTACTTTTTTTTTTTTTATAGAAGAAGGGGCAAACGAGCGTGCGGCTCACCTGATGGTAAGTGATCACCGACGCCCACGAACATCCACAACACCAGAGGAGCTACAGATGCGCTGCCGGCTTTTATTATAATTTTTATTTTATTATAATTTTTATTTTATTATACCCAGCTTCACTGTGGACATATGTATGTGGACATACGCCTGTGCTTGATATTCTCTTGACATAATGCAATGCTTGACATACCCAGCGTAGGCAATCCCACTACCCGACGCATCGCTACATAGCTGTATTCATAGTTAATAAGTAAATGTATTAATTAACAAGATCTTTGTCGTTAAATTTTGCAGACTTTAATTCCCAAAGCAACGGATGCCATGCCTCCTGAAATTTGTTGGATTGTGCGCAGTCGAATAATTCTGAAAACAATTGCGACGTTGATTGCAACACTAGTTGTAGTGCCGTTGATTAAGTCTCTACAGTTAAGAATAAATTTTATAAACATCCAACTAACTTACAATTTTAATTAATAAAATAAATATTACTATTCATATTTTACATTTCCATCTAAATGTGCTTATTTTGTACTAAGTCCACTCTAAGAAAGCGCCGACTAGATTCGGCATAAATTTCTTGGAAGGTTTGCATCGGAAGAATATACCGTATTCCCCTTTTTAAATTTAACGTTTACAATAACTACAATCTAATAATTAAGCTTATCATTAACTTATAGTCCGATTCTTTATTGTATCACTTTTCCATACTCTGAGGCTATATCATCATCATTTCAGCCTATCAGAAGTCCACTGCTGAACATAGGCCTCCCCCAAAGATTGCCAGTGGTTATATACATATTACAATTTTATTTCTCATCCACCTGTACAAATCCATTACAGGACAAAGGCCTAATTAAAAATCAAACTTGATGGTGTGATCATTCTATATATTACATGCAATCCTTGAGGTATTTTTATTATAATTTTTATTTTATTATAATTTTTATTTTATTATACCCAGCTTCACTGTGGACATATGTATGTGGACATACGCCTGTGCTTGATATTCTCTTGACATAATGCAATGCTTGACATACCCAGCGTAGGCAATCCCACTACCCGACGCATCGCTACATAGCTGTATTCATAGTTAATAAGTAAATGTATTAATTAACAAGATCTTTGTCGTTAAATTTTGCAGACTTTAATTCCCAAAGCAACGGATGCCATGCCTCCTGAAATTTGTTGGATTGTGCGCAGTCGAATAATTCTGAAAACAATTGCGACGTTGATTGCAACACTAGTTGTAGTGCCGTTGATTAAGTCTCTACAGTTAAGAATAAATTTTATAAACATCCAACTAACTTACAATTTTAATTAATAAAATAAATATTACTATTCATATTTTACATTTCCATCTAAATGTGCTTATTTTGTACTAAGTCCACTCTAAGAAAGCGCCGACTAGATTCGGCATAAATTTCTTGGAAGGTTTGCATCGGAAGAATATACCGTATTCCCCTTTTTAAATTTAACGTTTACAATAACTACAATCTAATAATTAAGCTTATCATTAACTTATAGTCCGATTCTTTATTGTATCACTTTTCCATACTCTGAGGCTATATCATCATCATTTCAGCCTATCAGAAGTCCACTGCTGAACATAGGCCTCCCCCAAAGATTGCCAGTGGTTATATACATATTACAATTTTATTTCTCATCCACCTGTACAAATCCATTACAGGACAAAGGCCTAATTAAAAATCAAACTTGATGGTGTGATCATTCTATATATTACATGCAATCCTTGAGGTATTTTTATTACCCTTATCTCGACAACGTAGTGAAGTAGAGACTTGAAATTTGATATGCGTACTTTTTTTTTTTTTTATAGAAGAAGGGGGCAAACGAGCGTGCGGCTCACCTGATGGTAAGTGATCACCGACGCCCACGAACATCCACAACACCAGAGGAGCTACAGATGCGCTGCCGGCCTTTAAGGAAGGAATAAGCTCTTTTCTTGAAGGCTCTTACTCAAATATGGGTTTTATGTGTTTTATGGCGATTAAGAAAAATTATTAAATAGACACACTTTGTCACACAAATGAAACTATTATTTAAGGATTTTAAGTCGTTTAATTTTGTTTTTATTCCCGTCGCTTCGAGTGTTAACACTAGCATTTCAATGTTCATTTGAATGGAATATTTCAATTATCAAATAATTATTATTAACCGCAAGACCTAACGTTTTAATCTCAATGACTGACCACGGTTGGACTTTTGTCGAAATAATTATGTTAACAATTGTCGTAACAATTTAAAACTAGCAGAATATGACAATTAATATTTTATTTATTTCTTTATTTATTCTTTATTGCCTTAAGCTTAAGGTTACAATGGGCGGACTTAATGTCAAGTGGCATTCTCTACCAGTCAACCCTCGTTATGGTGAAAGGTAGTTGGCAGGTATAAAACAAAGAATAAAAAAAATAAAATAAAATAAAAAACTCCAATAAAAATAACTTGATAAGTATTATATTCGAAGTGAAGTTCGCAAAAAGTTCAAATTCCGTATTTATAAGCTCATTAGTGAATATGGATCTATGTAGCTACGACACTTGAACGCTGAAAAGCTTAAAGGACTATATTTTACTTAGAGTTACAAATGCGATGCGTACGCCGTGTGGCGTGGTAGCAAGTGACCTGGGTTCGATCCCCGGTGCCGGCACCACTACAATTATTAATAGTAATTTTAAGTGCTGTATTTACCACGTGCTCGGCGGTGAAGGAAAACATCGTGAGGAAACCTGCATATGAGAGATATAATAAAACAAAAATATTATTTCGAGGATATGTTAAGCCCGTCAACCCGCAATGGAGCAGCGTGGGGGGCCATTCCCGGCTCCTACAGCCTCTTAGATATTTGAGAAGGAGGCTTTTGCCCAGCAGTGGCCACATACAGGCCGCTACTTTCCTTTTACAAATGCGATAGCTTCGAAATTACCTTACTTCTGTCTAACTCACCGCACATATTTCAAGATGCCAGTTCAACGAAAATTAGCAGCGCTCGCTTTGGTTTCAAAGTGTGCCAGTGACCAGGCTCCGATCCCCGGTTTCGGCACCACCCAAATTGTTATTAGCAATTTTAAGAGCTGAATTTACCATATGCTCAACGGTAAAGGCAAACATCGTTTGGAAAAGTTGCATAGGTTTGTTATTTCCAGGACGCTAAACCGCTATGGAGCACCGTAGTGGATTTCGATATTTAAGAAGAACACCTTTATCCGGCATTGTTGCGCTGCTGAACATAGACCTCTCCAAGAAAGTCCCAACAAAAGCCTTAGCCCGTACTTACTACCCATACGTTCGTACCAGTAATGCAGGTTAACGACGATAACGAACGTATGGGTATAATACCCCATAATTATTCTGGGTGATTTTAGTTCGGCAAATTCGGATATATTTCCCACCACCATTCAATCACAAGAGCCTGGCTTATTAGATTGCTATTTAAAGAGAAAATATTATTTGTCCCCTTACCTCTGATGAATTTAAAGTCTACAGACATATTTTTTTTATAATAAAATAAAAACTTTTTTAGAACTGTAACGCTAACTCCGAGAAACTTCTCGAAGTAAACTTAAAACAAAGAAATTAAGATAGTTTACAAAGGAGAATAACATTCCTCAAACTTCTGCGATTTGTGCTTGCATAATGTTGCCCGATTTGTATAAAGTAGAGTTCTGTTATATTAATAAAGTCTGTTATATTAGTAAATTGACTGTAAATTTTGTTGATAGTGTTTCAACAAGGTAAAGTAATTTGTTCCAAATGAATATAAATTAATATCTTCTTTCTTCTTTTTAACAGCCTGTATAAGTCCTCTGCAGGACATTGACCTTTCCATGAATGCACTAACTTATGCCATGCGTGATCTATTTTCCTATACTTACCACTCTGAACAGGCTGGTTGGTGAGCGCAGTACCGCTACTCCAGCACTAGAAATAACTCACAATTAATAGTCTGTGGTATTTGGCATCGGCAGATTCGGATGGATTTCCGACAGCAATCATAATATTCATTGCTATATGAATATTAATATACTTAATTTTATCTACATTTAGTTTCTTGTTTAATTCATACATACATATGTTCACGCCTTGTTCCCAACGGGGTAGGCAGCGACAATCTCCTTCCACTTGCTACGGTCCTGACATACGTCTTTCGCTTCTTCCACTTTCATCACTCTTCGTATGCATGCTTGTTGGTTTAGAGTACTCTTGATCTGGCCTTTTTCCAGAACGTCTCCGATTTGAAAAATGATGAATTGTTCGCCTAGGGCTTCCACGCCCGACTCTACCATTTACACTCGCCTCTTCTTTTCTTGTTTAAATAACAACTTATATCATCAAAAATTAAATCGGAAACTATGAATTCATACAGCGACCTGTATAACGATTTGACGAAATGTGTACATTAGAAAAATGATAAAAAAATCGAAGATATATGAAGACAACCAATCCGTTCCAGATTAACATGACCTTTCCATCTCCAACTCTCACGAAATTATGAGTTTTACTTTTAAGTCTTAGTCCACTCTCACGACACTCGCAGTAAGGATTGGGGTGTCAGATTTTCTAACATCACTGCCTTACGGCATCTTAGATAGTCAACATAAAAATACAACCTGTCAAATACCAATCTATTAAAATCATATTCAGAGCCAAATTATTATGAATTGTAACTGAGCAATATGGTATAGAATTAATATCTCCTATAACTATAACATGAAAGTAAAGTTTGCAAGGCTCAAATGAAACATCAATTAGGAAGATTGTAATTTCCCCGAGCAACTTTAATCCTTGCGAGCTAACAGATTCAAATTAGTTTCTCAGGAAACACTTTAAAGTATGAATCGATGATAAATAAGCAGATGCTCAATAGAACGGCGATAGTGTAAAGACAATTAAGATATTAATTAGTAGTAGTTGGGATTATTGAAATTGGATGGTACTAATTCAACTTGACCTGATACTTGACAAGATAATCTGACTCTTAATGTTTTCTTGTCGTCCATGATGAACATTTTGGTATTCCGGAAGTTGATTTCGATCACCGGGACAATCGTCTATAACACGGGTACGACGTTACTAGCAAGAGATGTAACGCATGGCAACCACTGACTGACTTGAAAACCGATTATTTTTGAAAAGTTAAAGTATTATTAACGGATTTTATCGTGTTTAATTTGGTTTTTATATTCCGGACGTTTTGAATGCTTTACAGCAGCCATGGTACAGAGGTGTGAGACGTCCAAATGTCATAGTTAACTTGGGCTACTTCTAACTATTAATTTTGGTCTGATCTACGCAGAATGTGTTATTTCCTGATAATAACGAGTAGGATTCTTAAGTCTTAGACGTGAATACTTTAATTTTTGTTATGTTATATATATTATAATTTAGTAGAGGAATTTCTCTTGTTGCCGGGAAGATATTGCTGTGCAGTAACAGGATCACTTGTGTAGTCCTTATATGTTTCTATGTTTCATAGTTTTATTTTCTTTGGTTTAAAAATAAAGTGTATTCTATTGTATTGGCTTCGTCTGGAACTCGAACTCAGGACGTTAACAAAACTCTATGTACTTGTGATATGTGCCAAAAAAAGATGTGTTTTCTTTCATTCAGTTCGGGATCCTTAACGCAAGCGCGTCTCAAACTTGGCCGGTTTTTATTGTTTGTTGTTTTATTTAATAACCGTTATTATTGAAACAATTTTCAAGCCTGTATATATTTATTTTTAAAGGTAGATCTAAACAAAAAAGTTTAAAAAAAAAACACCATTCATATGTGGTTTTGTTCTGTCTCCAAAAACTAGTTATTTCAATATATTTGATATTTTGAGACTTTTTTTTTGTTTTTTACTGTGGTGGCAAAGGAGCTAAAAGTCTACCTGATGTTAAGTGGTTACTGCGCTCCCACTGAACACTTCAGATGCGGTGAAGGCCCTAAGGGTCGAGATGGAATGCCTAGCCTGGCCTGTAACAATACTGCATCTTTCAAACCAGTCAATCTATCATAACCTCTCGAGCCGTTCAATCTATGCTGTTCTTTGTTTATTTCTCTATGTAACGTGTATGAGAAATTCTCACTCGCGAAAAAGGCTTTGGGAGAATTACAAAACCCAGTACCATACGCCGAATAATAATAAAATTTTATTATAATACGTAAATCGTATTAAATTGTAACGGAAATGTGTATTATTATTATGTATTTTGACACATTCTAAAAAGCCGGTATTGCATTGTTAAATCCACTGGAGTTTTGCAAACCTGAAAGCAATGAACTGTAAAAATGTCATGAAAAGCGACGGTCAATTTTATTTTCGTTAAAGGGTTTTACGACATTTTTTTTATCTGGTATGCGTTTGATCTGAAATATCACTACAGATAAATATCGGATGAATTTTTCAGTGGGTTCAATCTTTCGGTTATTTAAACTAAAAACATTAGTATCTGTATTCTTGTTGTGTTAAAAAAGTAACAATTCTACTATTACGATAATTTTAAAACAAATTAAATCAAATTAAACAACGCACGCCTTCAAACATAGTCGATAATCTAATATATGTAATATCTAAATCTTAAAAATTCCATCATGCAATGTTAATTTAAATTTAAATATCTTATTCACTGAAAACGTCTGTGAAATATTAAATTTGCATTAATTTACTTTAAATTATTTTCATTTCTTCGGGAAAAATCTCGGAGCTGTAAAGTTATGGAAAAGTCAATTCTCTATTGAAAACTGGAAATTAAATTTTATAAAAGAATTTTACGGTATACGAGTATACTAAATATTTTAAAAGTTGTTTAACACAACCTTTCAATAATTTAATCTCTAATTAAATCTACAAATAAAACAAAATACATATTATTTTTTTACACTGCAAATTTCAGAGATCTTCTTACAGATGCAGGTATGTGATTTATACATATTGAAGTAAGATGATGAAATGTTTGGAGTAGATATATAAAGGTCAAAGTGAAAGTCAAAGTAGATCGTTTTTTTATTAAAATGTAGGCTACTTTAAAGCTCTTTTAAACATCAAAAATACATCGGTCCGCAAAACAAGACCTTCACAGAGAAGAATCGGCAAGAAATTCTAAGGTCTGTGTTTTTATTTTTCTTATCGCTATAATGTCATTCATAATCTACAAATAATCAGATGATATTGCAATATTAACCTACCTTGGCAGTCTGTTCGATAGAAATTTTACAATCGATTTTTAACTTCCGTAAAAGCTATAGACATGAAACTTTAGACAATGCTCGAAACTGGATGATAAATTATAAAAACGTGGTATAAAATCTTTGTTTTAAACAAATATTTGTTATATATTTTACTATAGCCAACATAATCAATAATAAAACTTACAAATCTTATATTTTAAAAGGCTATAGACTAATTGTAGTACTAATTATAGGATTACGTAGCAGCGTAAGAACATAGCTCTCATGTGAGATTTTGTAACACAGTGATGACCTTTTGTACGCTTCATTTTCATTGCGCTTGTAACTCTACCTTTTTTGTATTATGAAATCATTGGTCATCTCTAGTTTTGGGTTCGGCAATTCGACTAAATATTCCACTATAATTCAATCGCCAGAGTCTTGTTCGTTGGCTCGCAAGCTGCATCTGTGCTGATGAGGTTAGCATTTCGATATACATATATATATATACATATACATATACATAAGTACGTACAAAACTGAAGCTAACATAATTATATTTTACTAAGGCATGATAGCAGAATGGTTACGGGAAGGGAAGGTTCGTACCAATGAGTTTGATGACACTTACGAACGATGTGTGTACATGATCATTGTACACTGAGACGACGGCAGGCTCACCACCTATCACGTTACCTCAAATAAGCTCTGATGAAAATTGACCACCATAATATAATAAAACATTACAATATGTATGTGAATTCTGTCTAGAGAGTTTATATATTTTTACTGTTTCTTTTCATGTATGTTATATTCTTAAGCAATCAATAAATTACACGCTTTTGAACAGATTTCCGACGTAAAAATGTTCATTTAAGGAAACTTTTAATTCTCTGGCGTGTAATTTAGAACCCTGTGATGATTTATGGCATATTAAAAAGTTTAAATGTGAGTTTAGGCGTTTGTAATTTGCAGATAACATAGTTCCATTTCTGAAATAAATATTTAAAAAAAATGTACATTGGAATACATAAGCCACGACGTAGCTCAGTGCCAACGGCACAGGCTGACTTAATTGCATTGTACGCGCCTGCACTTCGATTCCCGGTGACGGCATCACCAAAAAATGTTAATAATAATTTTAAGTGGTGATTATACCCGTGGTTGATTTAATTTTCATTGATATATTTTGCTTCTAGTTTTTAGAGATAAAAAATGTAACGTATTAAAAGAATATATATGTAATATTTGGATTTTCTTTCAAACTAAACGTATACTTTTATTTTCAACCAATGCTGGAAAAAGATATTAAATAAAAGCAGCATTAGCATTGGTAGTAAATAAAAAAAGGAAACCTTGTCATGCTGGGAGCCTCCTCTAGCTGTCTGTAGTATCTTTCCTTAACAGCGGTCAGAGCACAGCACACCGGTCAAAGCACAGAACAGCGCTCAGAGCACAGCACAGCGCTCAGACGACAGCACAGCGTCAGCCAGCGTGTTGCCGAGCGTCGAGTCAACACACCAAGGTCGTTGCTCTTTATTCCTTTTTACTTGCGAGCCTCCTGTACCATCTGGCCAGCAGCTTATTTATTGTCCATGGTGTCTTTAGTCGGTCCGGCTGATCCCGACAGAATCCGTCACTGACTTCAGTAACTGGTAGGTGCACCTTTTACTTACGCGAAACATTAAAGAAGAAAGAGAGAATCAGTCGAACCATAATTTTCTCCAAAATCAACCTCACCTGCGCATATAACACTCTGCTGATGAGGCTATAGTGACCGACTTATAAATCCATACAAATATGCCGCCAAAGTACTTTCTGTACGTGGTGGAGCCAAGCGGCAGCTTCTGCTGCTGCTCGGATGGGCCAGCTCGGTGTAGCACAACAGCCTACTCCTCCCTTCCCCCCTCGCCCCTCACCTAATATCCTTAAAGGCACCTTCAGCTTCTCCGGTGTTGCATATGTCACTCATATCATGAATTGGACAGAGATTCATAGGAGCCGTCTGGGTTGGTACCATAGTTTTACCCATTTCTGCCGACAAGCAGCAGACCCAGTATAATTACGGTTACCTTTTTCGGTTGGAGTTGTTTGCAGGTGACCATGATTTGTATTATCAGTAGCCGTTTAATATCAGGAGGCTGTTGTATTAGTTACCTTCTGTTTCACTCCAATGTAATGAAAAAAAAAAAAAACGCTTTTCCATTTGGTACGTCACAGCGTAGCCGAATGGACTTCCGTTACCCAGTTTTCGTCTCTTCGGGAGAAAACTCCCGCGATGAATGTTATGAGAATAAAGAAGTATTCCATTTTTAAAAAAACTAAATAGATTAAAACCGAAGGTGGTCATTAAAAGTTTGGAATTATCCACCACTGAAGCCAACTACCTCCTTTATTATTTATGAGCGCAACTTTCGGTACACTGCACATATTACCTTAGACCCGAATGTAGATAAAAAGGGGTTATTTACGAGTATTACCAAAGTTTTAATAAGGGTTCGAATACGTACTGTTACGAGCATCTGACTAAAGAAACTTCGATGAAGTATGTTTCGAAACATGCAGAGAATGTTTTGATACTTGCATAAACTCGACTCGACTCGTGGATGCTGGTTGAAATATAGACGTAGTCATTTGTCAAATTCAAAAATTAAGTATTTTATTTTACAAATCCACATTATTAAGAATATGCATTTTTTAGATTCGACTCTAAGCCATTATATATACTATATATATATATATATATATATATATATATATATATATATATATATATATACACTACTAGAAGCTAAATCCATTATATTAGCACAGTTAAATGTATAGTAAAAAGTATTATAGTTTTGAATTTTACTCTACTTATTGTTTACATTTTTTTATGGGAAAGAGTAGCAAAAGAGCTAACTATTCATCTGATGGTAAGAGATTACAAATGCAAATGTTTATGTTTTTATCGAGGAATAACGACAAACGGAATTTTTATGAAATGCTTTAGTGGCATAGCGGAAAAGGTTCACATTGTGTTTAAACAGCTAAGGCAGTACAGGGCACATAGGTGTAGTTTCGGTGCCCCCATCCCTCTCTTTTTTGGGCTAATATTTTTTTTATTTAAATACAAAAATTATCTTCCTCTATTGGTATTTCTCCTATGTCGCGGGGGCAGTTTACATACGTAAATTTCACAAGGACAAACACCCAGACACTGAAAAATTATTGGTAGCCCTTAAAAATACTAGTCCCGTGCGGGAATCGAACCCGTGACCCATAGCGCTGCAGCTAAACGCTTAGCCACCACGCCACCGGGTCGTCAAAATAATGATAACGATAACGTAATAGCCGCCAATTAACCTTATTTTAATTAACACCTATTATAACTCAAACGAACAATTAGTTATTAAGCTGTTGCAGGTTCAAAGTGTATTTGGTCAAATTTCTACACGAAAAAAAAAAAAAATAATCGACTGGTTCTATCTAACGTCGCGTCGTTGGCTCTCTGGGAACAACGTATACCGAAAGTGTTACCGGATGCGCGACAACCATATATATAGGGGCGAGTCACTTCCGTTTCCGCTAGCTGCGTGATTTAAAAGCATTTCACCGTAATATCGCTTCACTGGCTCTAAACGGAAGGTAATTTCATTTATCTTGACTGTACCGCTTTTGTGCAATATTTCTTATGCTCCGTGTAACATTAATAGAGAAAATAAAATACTCGAGACCCGCGCCTGTTAACCTTAACAGGGCAGACAGAGGTGGACTCGAAACTGTCAACGGATCATCATCAGTATTACGGCTTATTAGAAGTCCTCACAAGTGCACAGCTGAAAATAGTCCTCCACAAAAGATTGGCACAAAGCACGGTACTCAGCCACCTATATCCATCGATTTTCTTCAACACATCGTATCAATTAAGCACGTCGTCACTCCGTCTGCGTTTGCCTGTAGAAGTTTACCACTAAAGAACCTATCTTCCCTTACAGTAGCTATGTAGCAGGTCTATTGGCACTTCTTCAGCTTACTGGTCCTTACGGCTATGTTACTCTAGTTCTGCTGTGAACTAGATATTCGAGTTACAGATTCTGTCGCTTAAAGAAACACCAAGCATAGCCCTTTCCATAGCCCTTCAATGGATAGAGTTAAATGTTCCTTACATGGTAGAGCCAAGCGGTGGCTTTTGTTGCTGCTCAAATGGACCAGCTCTACCGGGGTAGTACCACGACATCGCAGAATACCGGCGTGAAGTAGAGGCATCTTGTGCTTCTGCGATCGGTGAGTGAGATAACCGGAGGCCCACTCCCCTTCCCTCCCAACTCTCCTCCCTATCAACCCAAATGTCCTTAAAGGTCGACGACGCTCCTGCAGCTTCACTGGTGTTACAGATGTACGTTTGTATCGTAAGAGGCGACTAACGAATCTCCGACTAACACCAGAGTTGTAGCAGATTCGACATCTCCCGGGCAGGTGAAAGGAAGGTTGTGGAACTGAAGTGGCTACGATCAGTCGTGCCTAATAATGGGTAAACGGTGGGAGTAGTTGGAAATTTCATCGTCATTATGTCATCAACGTAGAGCTGACTGATTTTATAAACAAAAGAGGCCAGTTTTGTATGAACTACAAATAATTGTTCCGGATTTGAGTGTTTGTCTATATGCGATTTACGTGTTTACATTTTTCTATGATTGAAGAGCAAGTCATTCTGTGACAGGTTTTCTTAACTTAATAGAAATTTCTATCCTGTATTAACTATGTATGTAATCTACCTTCAAGATAAAGGAGAATTTCCCACAGCTGGGAATCGTTTTTGTTTATATCTTAATTTAAAATCGGTACGTACTACTATTTTAGTTTAAAATAAAACTATAACTAAGCAAATGTTCGGCGAAATTCGAACAGTAAACAACAAAAGCTGGCATAGCAAACCCGAATTCGTTTATTTTATGCATGAAAAAGACACCGATGCTAGTCCGCTGCATAACAATTTTATATTTACTAAGAATTTGAAAGTGGAAGGAAAACTTCTGGCTTACAACGTTTGCGAGAAAATTTTAAAACAACGTAATAAAATTTGAGACTTGATCACTTGATACTTGAAAAAGTTTCCATTTAAAAATATAATTTAAAACAAAATTTGAACGAGAACAAAGTTCACTCTGTTCATTCTAAAGATAACATACATCGAGCCAAAAAATATAATGGCTAAGTATGTGGCTCTCATGGTACGCGCGTTGGTATACCGGTCCTGGTATCACTAAAATTGTTAAGAGCAGAACGATCCACGTGCTCGACGGTGAAGGAAAAAATCGTGAAGAAACCAGCGTGTCTGAACAAATAATAAAAAAAAATATGTGAATTCAGCCAAATCGTTTTATTATCCCGGTCAAAACAGCCCATTCGGGTAGCAGAAAACGTCGCTGCTTGTCTCTACCATGTACAACGACAAACATTAGACGATGATCAAAACATTTCACGAATTACAGAAAACTCATTCGTATAAATTCCACGCCAATACGAAATTAAATCCCACGAAAGCTATTAATATTCATAGAGTAATTAATTTCAGAGAACACGCCCGCCGCGTACATTTATTTCGATTTCATGTCAATGTATTTGTAATTAGTGGTCGGTTACCGGGTTCGCTGTGTGCAATGTACCGTACATTCTAGATTGCTGCTTATTACACTGCACCGATTTTTTTTAATGCTGTTCGAGTCACCGTTAAAACTGTTTACGATTCTGCTACATATTCTTATACTAATGGAACTAGAATCAGAATTTTATTACGTTTCCCAAGCACTGATCCGTGGTAGCCCAGTGGTCAGGGCGCTCATTAGTTTTATAGAGCGCAAATGACCTGGGTTCGATTGCCAGTGGCCGGCACCACTAGAATTGTTAATAGAAATTTTAAGTGCTATGTTTGCCACGAGCTCGGCGGTGAAGGAAAACATCGTGAGGAAACTCGCACTGGAGCAGTGTGGCGAGCCTTTTTTGTCTATAAACACCTCTCAGATATTTGATAAGGAGGCATTTTCCCAGCAGGGTACATACAGGCAGCTACTTTAGTTTACTTTAATCATTGATCGAACATCGATCCTGATGCCGATCTCTATCTGCCTATGTAAGCTCCCTGCTGACTTTGAATCGGTGTTGGAGGAATTTGTTCTCAGGAAGCGGGACAGAATGCCTTCATAGATTTCGTAGGTCCAGATCCCCAGAGTTCAACTGCAAAGCCATTCATGATCTTCCTTCTAGATAAAGACAACAAGGGTAAATACTTTGATTAAATAGCTATAATGATTTCTTGTATTTACTCGAACACTACAAATTTTAAATGAAACTGTTTTTTACGGATTTTATCGCGTTTAAATTAAAAATCGGGAATAATAAAAACAATAATTATATAAGTTTTATTTCAAATAAATTTATGTGTTTTTTTCTAAGAAAAATCTGTTTTATAATGTTTCTACATGAAACAGCAATTTCACGCTTTACCTGCCTTTTAACAGTGCTACCTTTTTATATGATTCCAACACTTCTTATGTGTGTTCCTGGATTACTGAAAATAACTGAAAAAAAAAAAAGAAAAATTTCGTTTGACAACTTAACGAGTCTGCCACGTCAATTGACAAGCTTCTAACGGACGCTCTCACGTCAACTTCGTTTTAAGAATTGAATGAGTACTAAATCAGTCAAGCCGACGTTTTCATTACACCAACGAGTTTCCTTGTTTCAATGTTTTTTTAGGGGGCCTACATAGAACACTTAAATTTTATTTGAATCTCATTTAAAACAACTTTTTTCTTTATGGGAAAGGTGGCAAACGAGCAAGCGGTTCACCCGATGGTAAGTGATTACGGTCGCCTGCGTGCATCTGCAACATCAGTGCTGCTGCAAGTGGGTTGTCGGGCTTTAAAGATATTTAGGAGAAGGGAGTAAGTGGTGAGGAAGCTCAAAGTTACTCAGCGCGCTATGGAATGGGTTATGCACGGAGTTTCTCTGCGCGGTAGAGTCTGCAATGATGATATCCGCAGCAGAAGTAGAGTAACCGACATAGTCGCAAGGATCAGCAATGGGCCGGCCACATAGCTCGCAGAACCGACAACCGTTGGGGAAAAAAGGTTCTCCAGTGGCAGCCACGTACAGGCAAACGCGGTGTGGGACGACCCCCTACAAGATGGAGTGACGACCTGCGCAATGTTGCGGGAAGTCGATGGATGCAGGTGGCTCAGGACCGAGCTTTGTGGAAATCTTTGGGGGAGGCCTATGTTCAGCAGTGGACTTGTGGTAGGCTGATATGATGATGATGAGTTATGACACGAGACGGGTTATAAAAATTATGAATAATTATTTATTGATTATATTATAGAAGCCATCGGTTTCCCTTAACGGCATCTTCCGGTTATCAAACTTAACGGCATCTTCCGGTTATCAAACTGTTATAACGGATCTAATTAGTGTTACACACAAACATTAATTGCGGTTTTATGTGTATACAATGTTACGAGCTACGGATTGCGAGATTGGATTAAAAGGCTGTTATCCTAAACTTCTTTTTATTTTACCAATTACAAACAGTGAACGGCGCGTGAACTTCCACGGGTTCCAATCCTTCGTCTGCCTGTACTGTTCATCTTGCATTCACTTCTTGTCTTTTTCCTCCTTTCCTCTTTCACTTACTTCGGAACTCTCCCACTGAACTGACCGTTAGCGATCTAGTGCTCCTAATATAGTCCCGAATTTCGATCGTTCGTTTATTTCCGATTATTCCAGAATATACGATTCGTTATTTTTATTAAAGAAAATAGGCTGATCACTCGTAGCCTTTCAAACAGCCTCCCTTATTTATCTAACAAAAAGTTTCGTTTCGTAATTTTTTCTTACGACTTCATTCTTCATTCCATACCGAAAAGGTCACAAGACGTTATCGGGTATTCGTGACAATAATGTATTGTCTCAAGTCTGCTCTCCTTAAGTAATTATGATTGTAAATGTACGTAAATAGCGACGGTTATTAACATAAGTCTATGTTCATCGTACCAGGCAGACATGACTACATGTGTCTTGTTCATAATCTGAAACTGTCGTATACGAGACTCCCATGACTGGCTTGAGATCGGCAGGATTCGAAATTTAAAATAAGAAGCCACTAAATTTAAAAGAAGACGAAGAAGTGTCAACACATTATCTGTCGTAGAGATCTTGACGTCCGCTGAAATTCCGAGTCAGCTAACCGTCGCCATATATTGCTCTGTACGTGACAAATGTATATTATGCGCCGTACGTTCTTACGTAATGAGGACGTCCCGTGCTCGAAGTGCAATTTCCCCATTCCCCGGGAAGCCATTTCTTAATACCCCGATTGTGTAAAACAGAATACCGACCTTGTAGAAATTATCAATATGTCAATCTCTTTCTTCCCGTGAAAGTCTCTTTCGTCGTGAGCAAGACTCGCTTTTTATCACGTTCCATGTACCGTAGATGCGAAAGGTGGGTCAAAGAAGTTCGTTTGTCTTCAGTGCTGACGTATACGAGAATATGCATCTGTCGGTAATAAGTTAATACGTTTGTAATAACACTCTATGATGCTATTCGGTTTGCCAAATGTCGTAAAGTATCATTGGTAGATCTCCTCCCATTAGCAAAAGGAAATAGCCGATAAGGGCCTGACTCGCTGACATGCTGCAGCTTATAACAAACGACAATAAAAATATTTAGGCTCTTTCGTGTAACAAAATTTTGCATAAATATAGCTTTCATAATGTAATAAATTTACTTTTGTGATATGTTACTTCCTTTTGTGTGAATTACTCCAGTGCGTTCTTAAGACAGTTTACGTACACAAATTGCGCATGAACAAACACCCGGACCAGAATCACCCAGAATCGAACACGCTACCCAGATAAAGCCACTATCCAGGACATCGAGTTTTCAGTTTACATTGTCTAAGTGGCCACAGATACTGTAATTCATTGACAAAATATTAATTTAACCCTTGTTCCATGCAATCAATCAATCATATCTGGACTTATGACAGTAGAAGGCATAAATTTAGAAAAATTGATTTTAGATTCTCGATGTTTCGATTGCTTTACAGCAGCCGTGGTCACGGGAGGCTCTGAGGTGTTAGACGTCCAGATCTCATAGTCAACCCACATTCAGCTTTTATTTATTCATTTTGGTCCGATCAACGCAGATTATGCTCTAGTTTCTAGAACAGTAGTTAAGTTTGCTCGTTTCAAAAGCAGTATGTTCTATATTAATGTTTATTATTAGTATTCTAAATTTATTAAACATTTATGTTACAGAACTCATCAAAATAATACGTATTATTTTACGTCTTATAAAGAGCACAGCCTAATGTCATTGAAAGACAGGCGATATCTTTTGGACATGCTTTTTCTCATTGACGCCTGTAGGGGTAACATATACTGCTCCGAACTGACTACTCTCTTCTTGAAACTGCGAGCACCCTCCTACCGAACTAGAAATAAGGCTTTGTTCGATGTTCCCTTAACCCGCACTTTCTACGCCCAGAATTCTATAACCTGCAGAGCGCATAGGGTATACAATAAACATTTCTCAAGTGTTGACCTTTTTATACAAAGTAAAGCTGTTTTTAAAAGCAAAATTGTAGATATTTTGAACAGTTTATAGTGTAGGAAATTTAAAGTATGAGCTTATATTTTTAAAACATATAGACTTATGGCCCATACACTCACCACATACTCACAACACACTTACCACATTTACATTTAAATAACCTCATCGCCAAAATAACATAAGAACCAACTGATTTGTTATATAATTTTTTTCAATTAATTTTCTTTTTTTAAGCCTAAGAAAAAACAAAAAATAATTTTGTTTATTTTTTTTTTCTAAATTACATAATGTCGCTTGGTTTGTTTGTTACTTAGTAATAATCACTTGTAACTGTACACGTTATCAAGTTATTTTAATTATAAATAATGAAGTCCATTATTTAATTAAGTTGTATTTTACCTAATCTATATAATTTTTATCTAAGTGCTGTGTAACTTTGTTTTCAATAATAAAAAAAATATATAGTGTGTAATTCTATAGGGATCTGCAGGCGGATCGGAAACAATATAAATTTTTCAAATGCAAGCGATACGGCTGAATATGGAGAATCAAAGAGACCTTTTCGAGGAGACAAAATTCACAATAAATTTTCACAATTCCGTCGTTGTTCACCTTTGAGAACGTAATACGTACGTGCGTAAATAATTACGGACTAGCTCGTGTGTTCAACAGTGTCGAGGTGTTAGGCCAGAGGTTCCTCAATTTGGATTGGCTAGAACTAGAAAGTATTTTCATAGAAAAGTGAAACTTTTCAATAAAATCTTGATAAATAAAGAGCAACACTCTGACCATAAAACTTAAAAAAAAAACTCGAATAGAGCAATATATTGAGGACGAAGACGTGTGGAAATCTAAGTTTGCACTTGGAAGTCCCCTGGAAAAGGAGGCAACGATTATGCAACACCTGTGAAGCTGCAGGTGCGTTGCCAGACTTTAAGGATATTTGGGAAGAGTGTGCACGGGAGTGAGCCTCCGGTTGCCTCACACACCGAACGAAACTCATAAGATGCTTCCACTTCACTCCGATCGAACCGGCCCATTCAAGACTCAGCAAAAGATGAGTATAATTTCTAAATGACATTGTAACACGGTATTAAAGAAAAAGACCTCAGAGTTCAGACACGCCGATTTTCTCGGAAGAGATGCTTCCACTTCACTCCGATCGAACCGGCCCATTCAAGACTCAGCAAAAGCTGAGTATAATTTCTAAATGATATTGTAACACGGTATTAAAGAAAAAGACCTCAGAGTTACACGCCGATTTTCTCAGAAGAGATGATTTTTGTTTGCCAACCGGTGTAGATTTTTACGTTCATGAAAGCTTCAAACAAGCCTAAATCGAATAATGTTTTGACTTTAACTTTGATAATAATTAAACAAAAATTCTAAAGTAGAGGACAGGTCATAACCCACACAAACAATTCAAGGCCAAACTATGCGATGTCAACTCAATCTGACGGCTCGGTGGCGTAGTGGCTAAGCGTTCAGCTGCGGCGCTGTGGGTCGCGGGTTCGATTCCCGCACGGGACTAGTATATGTATGGACTAAAAATAATAGTTCCCGGTCTGGGTGTTTGTCCATGTGCAATTCATGTATGTAAACTGCCTCCGCGACACAGGAGAATTTCCTACAGCGGAAGGTAACGTTTTTTAAAAATCAAAAAAAAAAAAAAATTAAAATCTTGTTTTACAATATAATACTGAATATGAAAAGTCGTCTTAAAATATGATTTTCAAATATTTTTTAAGGCTTCATCTTTAATTTTTTGTTAGTACTAGCGGCCCGTCTCGGCTTCGCACGGGCGGATGTTTATTTTTTAAATATTTTGTGACAAGCGTACAATAAATGTATCTTTATGCACGACATAAGTAGTTTTTTTTTTTCAATTTACTATTTATCGATACCTTTATATTAATCCGTATCCAAATAAATCATTTCGTATTCAAGACTGCTTCAATACCTGTAGATTACTTTTTGAATTATTGAAGTTTTAGTAGGGATCCCTAATTTTTTCTAGTAAAAAATATAGCCTATGTTGCTCAGGGATAATGTAGCACTCTAATGGTGAAAGAATTTTTGAAATCGGTCTAGTAGTTTTTGAGCGTATTCGTTACATATCGATAAAAATACAAGTCTTTCCTCTTTATAATATTGGTGTAGATTAGCAAAGAAAAATAAACTTTTCCAGTTTTCAAATTTAATAAATAAATTATAAACATGTAATTATTTAAGTACACTATGATGTGGAAGAAGATGGTCTTTGCCTACCCCGTAGGGTACAAGGCGTGAATATATACATATATATACTATGATTAATATGAGCTTAAAACTAAGAATGATTATGTAATAACTCCGTAACGTTTATCTCGAAATTTAACGATTAAGGATTACGATTGATAAGGAAATCTCGAAGATTGTGTATTAAAACAACATTATCTACGGCTGGCTTTCGAAGCCAGTACCCAAAACTGGATAGGCAGATCAGTCTACTCTTCGACCACAAAGCAATGCTGCCTGAAACCTTTTTTTTTATTTGGTACCCTTAACCCATTTCTTATTCATATCGTGAACATCACAAATGGCGTTTGTCCATGATTTTATTTGCGTAAAATATGTAAGTAGGTAAGTTGTACGTATGTTGTTTCGTAATAAATAGAACCATTAATTATTCATAGGCTTCATTGGTTTTTGTGTCTGTGCCAAATCTGGCCATTGCTTATGATATTAATCCCCTTAACTTCGATAAAGAAAGAGTAACTAACTTCCTACATGTAAGCATTGCGTACAGGAACATTTACAATTTAATAATAAACCTATAAAGAAAGCGATTTTTTCGCAGAAAACTGTACTGATTTTATCACAAGGGTTTAACTTTTTAAAACTGGCACTTATCTCTATAAATAGCATAGCTTCAATCGAAACTCAGTTGTTATGAATCACATCAGATTATGACACTAGAAGGATTTGCAAAGGCACGAAAGTGCAATCCTTACCCAATTTAGCGTCATCAGTAACAGTAACGATAAAAGAAACAGATTAGTTTTGCATGAAATCCACATTCGATATCTGTTTTAGTGTTTCGTTTTCGTGCGTGATTGTTCTCGACACAAGTGCGCCACATACGTGAAAAGACCAACGAGCACCAAACCACAACCTAACATCAAACAAAACACTTGAAACTACTAACCAGATTCGTGAGCGATTGTGACTTTTTGTTGTGATCTTTAATTCCAAAAGAAGTAACTTGTTGGGTGTCAGTCAAGTGCTGTAAAGTAACAGCCTGTAAGTGCCCACTCCTGGGCAAAGGCCTCCTTCTCAAATACTAGTATCAGAGAGGGTTTAGGAGCCGTGAAGGGCCCGCCACGCTGCTCCAGTGCGGGTTGGCGGGCTTCACATCTCTTCGAAATAATATTTTTATTATTTCTCAGATATGCAGGTTTCCTCACGATGTTTTCCTTCACCGTTGAGCACGTGGAAAATACAGCGCTTAAAATTGTTAATAACAATTTTAGTGGTGCCGGCCCCGGGGAAATCGAACCCAGGTCACTCGCGCTCTATGTCACTAAAGCCCTGACCACTAAGCTACCACGGCTCAAGTGCTGACTAGATTAAAAAAAAACAGCAAAAACTATTTAAAAATTAAACGATTATTTACGGATTTTACCGCGTTTAATTTTCCCGACGTTTCGGGTGCTGAAAACTAAAATTAAACGCAATAAAATCCGTAAATAATTATTTTCATTTCAAATTCAAAATTTGATTATTATAGTTTTGTTTTAAATAAAAACGTATTTCAATGCATAATCCTTTTTCTTGGCTAGAATTATATTTAGAATGTTATTGTGATGAATATAAAGAGATTCCTATATTAACCAATGTAACATATTTAAATATCGAACCTCTGTTTTTTGTTTTAATCTTTATTTAATGGAGGGTTTGTTTGTATGTATCGAACATGTCACCCTCATTGTTGCATGCCCTATTCGGATCAGCCATACATACATTTTACGTCTTATGGATACATAATTAAATTACCTTAATCTACCTGTCATTAAGCCCCAATTTAACAATTTGAAACAATATCTAAGCACTCTCGGACGAACCTCTGTTGTTCAAAGACCAGGCCAGTTTTCGATAAGGTTATTAGAAGTCATATCTGTCGATCATACGGACAGAATGAAATTACGTATTCGCATTATGTCACGCCACAGCATAGCCAAACGACTTTCCGCAACTCATTTTACTCCTCTACGGAAGGTAGAGCATGACAGAAGCCTCACCGCCGGCAATGTTTTCGTGGATTGCCGTGTGATTTTCAAGAGTGTTTCCTTGTGTGGTCATTTCCGCTATGTCACAAAAATATTTCAATATTCATTGTGATCTACAGCCTAGAGCTGTAGCAGTCTAGTGGTTTCATAGAACGCGGGTGACCTGAGTTCGATCCTCGGTCCCGGCACTATTGAAATTGTTTATAGCAATTTAAATGGTGTATTTACCACGTGCTCGATGGTGAAGACAAACATTGTGACATGAGTAAACCTACTGCATGTCTGAGAAATAATAAAAAATACTATTACGAGGATATGTGAAGCCTGCCAATAGATATATAAGAAGGATACCTTTGCCTTTGCAGTGTATATAGGCTGTCACTTTATTTTAACTCGTTCTTCTTTCTTCGTTTCTCGATAAAATAATAAAGTTTCCTTTATAAGATTTTTTTTGATATATACAATTTGAGTACAAATAAACGAAACTATATCTTAGACGTGAAAAGCTCAGTATGATTTTACCGAATTATTGTGTATCATTTTTATAGAATAGTACTATGCAGAATTTAGAATCGGCATATTCGGATGAGTGGTTTACTCTGAGCCGGTCAAAAGAACCATGACTGGCATTTTGTGCTAAAGCGGGATTATAACAGGGCCGCAGGTAACAAACAACATTATCATTTTCAGCCTATCATAATTCCACTGCTTAACATAGGCCTCCCCCGAAGATTGCCACAAGGCACGGTCCTAGGCCACCTACATACATTGACTTCCCGCAACACGTGCGATGCCTTGAGCTGGCTCAGTGCCATCCCCAATAATATTGGTTTAAATTAGTAAATATGTTTTATACGTGGTATAGCCAAGCGGGGCTTCTGCTGCTGCTCGAATGGGCCGGCTCCATCAGGGTAGTACCACAGTTTCACAGAATACCGGCGTGGAGTAGAGGCATCTTGTGCATCTGTGTTTCATTCGGCTCACTCATGACGTAACCGGAGGTCCATTTTCCCCGCTCGCCTGCCTTTTCCATCTTCCCATCTTCCTCACCCATCCCTAAATAGATATTTAAATCTAATCTTCTAGATCTTAAGACTGACAACGCACCTACAGCTTCTCTGGTTATGCAGATGTACGTGGGCGTGGGTAATTACTTACCATCCAGGTGAGCCGCATGCTCGTTTGGCCCTCTTTCCCACAAAAAGAAACATTCAACAATGTTAAAATAAACCTTAAAATGAAGACGCAATGTAACTTTCATTTGTTGTGTTTAATTGTGATGAAGTACAACAAATTTATAACATTTTCTGCGAGGAAAACAATGAACATCGTTGAAATCACAATGTTAGAAAATCCTGTAAATTATGGTTATTGTAGTCTTCCTGTTAGAAATAGGTTCTTGCGATTAAGCGGTGTCTAATAAAATAGATTTATTTTTCTTTTGTGTTCTTATTAATACATAAATCTATTTTTTATAACATTGTTGAATTATAGATATGCTTGTTATTTTGCCTTTATAACCCATACTTCTTTTTTTTTAACACTGTGTTAATATAGAAACACACTAACAATTATTTCACAACCAGGTATTATAATTATTTTATTTTTAAATCACTCGACTATGCGTTGGCTTAGGTCGCCAGGTTTGATTCTCGTCCAGGGGCAAGTATTTGCACTAACACATAATTGTCTACCGTGTGCAATTAATATCTTTAAAAAGCCTCCAAACTCTGGAGAAATTCTCACTTTTCCTACAATAAAGGCAAGTCTCTAGCGAAACTCGCTACAACATGAGATTATTTATTACAAAATGAACATATTATACTACTATTCAAACGACTAATTCAAAATACAACAAAATACACAACAGTAACTTTGATAAAAATAATCATTATCAAATTATTAACCCAGTGTCAGTGCTTATAATTTAAAAGAAAAATACAGAAAATGCCTCGTGTACAGGGTTCTAACAGGTCATATACCGTCTCTTTCTCAACCATCTTTTTCTGCCAACCTCTCCTGCATACGGTACAACCTGCTGGCAAGCAAACATGACCCTGGCGACCGAATGAAGGCCCATTAAAGTTTGATGATGGGAAGCAAACCTTCCGTGGAACGTATGTATATTCATAGAGCAATGTCCAATAGTGGGCTATATTAGACCGATTAAGTTGTAGTTAAATAAAATTATGTGATCAGAGTGCGTTGTGGCGTGAAAGAGGATGTAGTGACACGAATTGAGAAAGGGATGCTGAGCTGGTTTGAACATGTGGAGAGGAAGAATGAAAGTAGGTTGACAAAGCAAATATATGAGGCGAGTGTAAAGAACATTTCACGATCAAATCGGAGACGTTCTGAAAAAAGGCAAGGTCAAGAGTACTCTAAACCATCGAGCATGTATGCGAAGATTGATGAAAGTGGAAGAAGCGAAAGACGTATGTCAGGACCGTAGCCAGTGGAAGAAGATTGTCTCTGCCTACCCCGTTGGAAACAAGGGGTGAATATATATATACTTACATAAGTAGTAGTTCAGACACAAAATTAAATATAAGAAATTTAATTTAATTTACCCTCATAACAACAACTTAGGCCACCGTAAGCTGATTACTGTTCAAGTACTAACTTTGGCCGACAAGAAGGCTTAATACTTGTTTAACAAGCTACTAAACATTCAATAACAATTAATACTTTGCAATCAAACATTAATCCTCTTTTAAGCTTATTAAATTTCCTGTTTTATTAATGAATTAGATTCAAAAGAATATCTTCACTCTTTATCTCCCGGAGAGACGAAAAGTAAGCTCGTTTGGCTGCAATGAATCGTATTAAATGGAAATTAGTAATAGACATCTAAACCTATGTGTGACGGATATGTGGTTTTATATTATATTGCAGGATGACTCCTGCATATGATGATACCTTATAAGGTATGACCACCGAACAAACATAGGTGTTAAGTTCTGTGAAACTATATCGCATATAAGTACTAACTGAAAAAAGTATTACAGTGACTTTACAATTAGTGTTCTGGGTGTCACTTCAACCGAGCAGGGGTCTTACGCGCATAACGCTCTGCCATAAAAATTGTACACAACAATTCCTCGTGAAGTTATTTCTCGATAATCCTACCGTGTTTATTATTCACATTCAAGACATGGTATCGTTAATTGGTAACGATTTCTTGAATAAACGAAATCTTCTTAAAAAAGTAACACGGTGTGACTTCATTGGATAATGACATCACAGGTAATTTTTGTGAAATTATTTGTGGTATAGCTAATAAGGTCCTAGAGATGTTATTTATCACTAAATAAATGATTTAGAAATATAATCACGTTTCATAATCTGAGAGTGGTTAAAACTTAAAAGTAATAATGCAAATTGTAAACATTTAGTTAAAGCTAATCTGAAAGCTTGGCGTCCTATTTGTAAACAACATTATCTGATATTTAGTTGGGCCATTCTAATATGAAGTCTCCAATGTAACTTTGAATAACACAATAAACAAACAGAACTATCTCAGTTTGTGTTTCGTACCGTAAAGTCGAAATAATTTATGGAGACTACTAATAAAAGTGGACCTAGAAGTGACCTCTGTGGAATACTCATTTTACCATACAACCTGCAAATGCAGTATTAAGCTGAGTATGGTCTGTCACCCCGTGCCCCTCCTTCTACAAACTTCTTGTTTTGGTAAATGTTTTGTAATGTTCTTTTTTTTAGTGGCGTATTTATCCAATCAACGTTTTTTTCTTTCTCCTTAGGTTTGAGAGGTATGATGATAGGTGATGTGATAAGTGCGCAAGTATTTTCTCAAGCACGTTCTTGAGCGACACTTCGTGCAGACAACTGCAGTGCAGGACGACCTCCTACAATATTTAGTAACAATATGTACCGGTATTTCAATAAGTAATAAAATAATGCGAAGAAGAAAAAAAACTTTTTGCGCTTTATCGGTCTATATAGACACAGATCGACTTCAATCAACGTAATGACGCAAAATAATCATAGTATTAATTAGTCTTATCAAAGTTAAGGTGGTGTGCAATTTACTTTGGCATTAATCTCAAAGTTTCTCATTTAATTTAAGCATCAAGTTAATGTAGGGAATTAATATCCTAAAGCAAATTTGTTTGTGAATAGAATTGACACCGGTATTCGGCACATTCAAAGTGAAACCTACTACATTATAGTTTCAGAATAGCTAAGGGAAGAGGCGTAATAATTTTGCTTGTAATACTTCCTTATATATTAATTGCGGACGAGGGTGTTATAAAAAAGTATCAGTAATAGATAAATCAAATATTTTATTAGTTTTCATTTTGAATACATACAGACGAGACATAAAAAGGAACGATTGATGTTAGTTTTATATAATAATATGATTAATGCTTTGTCTTTCAATCGTTCTTTATCAACCAGTGCAAGTCCACAGCTTGACAAAGGGCTTTTCGTAAAAACGCCAACAAAATCTAGCAAGGCATGCATGAAATATTTGCCCATACACATCACGTTGGCCTGGCGTGTTGGTGAGCGAAGTATCCGTACCTTAGTACTAGTGATGCTCCTCTCTATCACTGCTCTGTGGGATTTGACTTCAGCATAGTCGGATAGAATTCTCGTTGTCAGTCGGTCGCCAGAGGGTCGTTCAACCTTGTTGTCGTTCCTTCACCACACGGCAAAATCAATTATGTCGATGAACATTGGTTTTCAAAGAAATAATCAGTTGTGTTCGATGGAACTTACTCCCAAAGAAAATCCATGCATGTGTGTGAACTTTGTATTTCTCGCGATTATAGTGACTCGACGACGAACGCTTTAAATTCGGAGTGCAAACAAATTAATCGCGAACCGAATGTACGGTGTTTCTTAGAGCGTACTCATAACGAGCTTTCGAATTCGGTGTGCAAACCAATCATTTCAAGCCCAACGGGTGATGTTCGATGTCGCGCTCACAAAGACTTTTATTATGCATGGTTCATGTAACTTTCTACTCAAACCCACGTAGCCGTATGGTCATTTCGAGGTCATACCGTGATAGAGTCAAGCGGTACCACAGTACGCCACGGTACAACTCGAATGGGTTGGTCGTGGTACCAGCCCGGTCGCCTCGCAGAATACCGGAGTGAAGTAGCGGCATCTTGTGCTTCTGCATTTCGTTCGGCGAATGAAGTAACCGGTGACCCACTCCCACCTCCCCATTCCCCTCCCCGAATTTCATTAACGGCCGACAACGCACCTGCTGCTCCTCTGGTGTGTCAGATGTACATGGTGACGGTGATCAATTGCCATGAAGTGAGCCGATTGCTGGATTGCCTCCTTAAAAAAGTCTGTAATACATCTTTCCTCGTCTCGTTCATTGGATGTCGCAAAGAGCGACTAAGCAAGACAACTCTCTTAGGCGCCACTTTCTACACCAACCGCAGGGAGTGTCTGGATTCTTACACCGATACCACACGGTATACGACTAAGTAGAATTAAAACAAACGTTATCATTTACAACTACATATTTATAGTTTTAATATCAGAATGCATGGACAGGGTAAACGTACACTATGTCCTCTGGTCTTTTGCAAGTTTTTTTCTATCTATATGGTAATGTGAACGAATATCTTATCATCGGGAATAAACTTTTGTTACTTATTGCATGAGTTTCTTGATTCTGGAACATTTGATAATCTATAATATAATGATAATCTTAGAGAATGGGACCACGCATTTTTTTTTATATATGGGAAAGGCGGCAAACGAGCAAGCGGTTCACCTGATGGTAAGTGATTACCGTCACCCATGTACATCCGCAACACCATAGGTGCTGCAGGTGCGTTGCCGGCTTTTAAGGATATTAGGGAGATGGGAGGGAGTATGAGGAGGGGATGGGAAGGGGGTGTGGGCCTCCAGTTACCTCACTCACTGAACGAAACGGAGAATCACAAGATGCCTCTACTTCACGCCGGTATTCTGCGTGGGCGTGGTATTATTCAGTGGCCATTCGAGCAGCAGCAAAAGCCGCCGCTTAGCTCTACCACGCTAAAATAACACTAATATATGACACCGAATGAAGGTTAAAGTAGAAAATAATGATGAAGGGTTCGTACGTGTTAAACAAAATTGAATAAAAACCGTATTTTAATAATACTTTCATAAAAAAATTTAACTCAAAAGAAAGTTAGCTTGAAATTTTCTTTACAGTTTGTTAGTATGGATGCATGTATGCAACTACGTCTGGTGGCGTCGTAAACGTTAATAAGAAATGATGGAAAATTCCATAAATAGCAGAGTAACCTTTACATATACCCAATCCAGTAAAGATTATCTAATCTATATGTCAAAGGTGCACTGAATCCAATTTCATCATCGCCAACCCGCTAGTCAAGCGCAGTTATAACAGTAAAATAAAAATAAAGAAGGGGAAGAAAGGAAGGAAAGGGGAAGTGTAACAAGAACAGTGGGTCCAGTAACTGACAACAAAGCATTTCTTATTTCACTGGCACTTCAAACCATAGGGTGCAACAACTCAGATAGGCCTTGACTCACTGAGTTCGTGTTGGTCTCGTAAGCTTCCTTATGATTCGGTGCATTATGTCCATTATTTATATCACCTTCATCTTTACAAGAAACACGATTACTTTCTATTTTTAGCATATTAGTTTAATTGTAAATGCAAGGTAAATGCATGAATTTAATGTTACGTGTTGCCGATTTTATGTTTAAAAACTATATGATTAAAAACTAGAAGTGTTATTCATGTTGTCTGCGTAAAACATAATAAATTGTGATAATAAATAGTTATTAAGACTTCCAATTTTGTACCTAGTTATCTTCGTAAACTGTAGTTTGTTTGTTTGTTTGTGAGATGAGTAAGCGGTTCTTTTGTGTTGAATCAATGCTCATTTCCGTTTACTTTCATGTTAAGTCTACTCTCTACATTCTCCTAGCTACTTTTTTTTAATAAGGAAATTGGCTAACGAACCACTCGATGGTAAGTGATTGCCGTCGCCCACATGCATCAGCACCACCATAGGTGCTGCAGGTACCTTGCCGGTCTTAGGGATGATGGGGAGAGGGCCTTCAGTTACCTCACTAACCGACCGAAGCACAAACGACGATGTATTTCAAGCTGGTATTCTGCGTGGTCAAGGTCCCTTGTCGAGCCGGCCCGTTCAAGCAACAGCAAAAGCCGTCGCTTGATTCTACCACGTAAAATATTATTATTAAGTAGGTTAGTAGGATTATTTAGATATATACTCGTCTGGTGGGGTGATATATACACATTTTACGCAGTGAGACTCTGGGGACGGTACGTGGAATTACGAATTTTAGTTAACTCAGAAGTTCGGGAGTTCATGAAATAACATTGTTATGTCATGGATTAATTTGTATAAAAATAAGAGTTGTTGGTGTTAAAAACATGATTCTAATATAAATATACATCACTCTTAAAGGTAGGCAGAGATGCAGGATTTCCATTTTGTGCGATTCTTCGTAATCTCTTTTACTTTTTCATTAACCGAAATATTGCCGTAAGCCTCGACGGAATCAATAAATTTGATAGATTGTGCTGATAACATTAGTGGAGATTAGGCCCGGGCTATGATCGCGGTGCGCATTAGGCGGACAGATTGAAGAAATTGATACAGATGGCATAAGAAATATTTACATTATTTATGTGTAAACCAAAATCTGTATCGCTATTGACCATCTGAACCCGTATATGAACCCTATCCAATTCGAAAGCGAAACGTAAATAGTCAAGCAATAATCCCAGTTACAGTGTTACGCTCAAATTGAGTATAAATAGTTTAGTAGAATGTGTAAAAGTAGTGCCTGTTGCCGGGAAATGTCTCCTATTCAAATATCCGAGAGGGTTTTTGGGGCCGATAAGGTCCCGCCACGCTCCATTGCGGTTTACCGGGCTTCACATGACGTTGAAATATTTATTTTTTTATTATTTCTCAGATATGCATGTTGCCTTACGATGATTTCCTTCACCGTCGATACATCATACATATAGTCCTTGAAATTGCTATTAACAATGATGATGATACCGGCACCGGGGAACTGAACCCAGGTCACCCACGCCAGTACAACTACAACTAACAACATAACGTCAGTTATTTATATGTTGCCTTCTGGTTAAAAAGGGCTGCTACGCAAACCATGGGTGTTTCCTGCATGGTGAGTTTGGGCAAATCTTCCGTGTGCAGCCATGCCTGCTTTTGTTGATACTTTCAAGCAGCTGACTAACACATGCTGTTAAAGAAGAAAGTAAAGTGAATTAGCAGCCTTTTAATGCCAATAAACTTACTGCTGGACTAAAAGCTCATCTCAAATATTTGAGATAGTTTTGGAGCCCGGAATAATCCACGACGCTACTTTAAAGCCGTTTAACGGACTTCACACATCTTCGAAATGTTTTCTTATTATTATTCCTCAGATTTCCAGGTTACTTACGATGTTTTCCTTCACTACCAAGCAAGTGGTAGCTCAGAAGAGGTCTAATGCATAGACATCTTTTAACTAGTAGACTTTGATGACAGACTGGCAAAGATTCAGACTGGTCACACTTTATTGCCTAGTAGATACTACTAGGTATTTATGATCTATTAGACTCTGCCAAGACACTGTCGGCTTTATAATTCTGATGTAATCGTATGTGTGCACGAATTAAGCTTCTGCTTTAGTTCGCATGTTATGTTGGTCCCAAACTGTACAATCATTTACCATACTAATATATAAAAGAAACACAAAATTGACTAGAAATGCTAGTAGCCGAGGAAAACAATGACATTAGGACTTCGAACTCTTAGGTCAAACCATGACCATGGATGCTTTAAAGAACCCTAACTCGAAAATAATAAGTGATAAAAGTCGTAAAAAATTCTTGTAATCTCAAAGTGTGGTATTCGCGTATATTAATAACATAAGCATTAGTATTCTAAATATAAAAAAGTAGCCGCTTGATATCTATTTGACATTGCTTAACATCCATGCAATGGCATGGGCAAACAAAAAGATTAAAGCTCGTGTCAAAGAACACACAGCTGATGTAAAACGTAGACGCTTCAGGAAGTCTGCAGTCTGTGATCATATTATGGATCGCCCCAAACATTAACTTAGATTTGACAGACAACATATTCTCGCAAAAGGACACCGATAGACCTGCTCAAGATAGACTAGCGAGGCTATTGAAATAAAAAAAACTCCTTATTTCAATAGAGAAGATGGCTGGGTGCCTTCTTGGGGTCCGGTTATTAAATTAAATCCAAGACCAATAATACCACTGCACGACCTCAAGACACCATGAGCTAGTTCAGCATAGATTGAATCAAAAATTAATAATTATTAACCTGACGGTAAAGGGTTAGTTATGAGTGCTGTGAATCACCCGAAACGTCGGGATTTATAAAAGCTAATTAGAGGCGATAAAATCCGTAAACAATAGTTTCATTCCAAATTGATTAATTAGGTTTTATTTGCAGACCTCGGTGTAACAATACGACGTTGGAGGACTTATTGAAAAAAATGGGAAACAAAATGCTCCGTGCATTTTAAAAGTTCTCCATTATACTAAGCCGCTCTCGGCCAATTTTCAGTTAAGTTACGTGCTCTTAGAATCTCGCCCCTGCCAGGTACTTTGTTAGAGGAAAGTCAAATGAACACATAAGTGCCTCTGTACACTTGCTGCGTCATAAAATGTTCCATATAGTTGACAGCTGTTAATAGCATTCAGAAGTTATCCGAGTGATTGCTTTTTGCGTACATGAAATCTCCAGAATTAGTTGATACATGATACAATGATTCAAGTAGATCAAGACTAAAAAATTAAGCTATGTAGTTTTATAGCAATCGCTTAGTTAAAACCATAAGATTTGTTTGAGAAGATTGATTGAGAAGATTGATTGAGAAGAACCTTCACGTTCTTCTCAATCAAATATATATCATAACAGACACGACAGACATTTTCACAACTTTAGCAACCCAGATTAGACTCATCAGACGTGACAGAACCAGGCAGTGATTTTGCTGCTGTTCGAACAGACCGGCTTGATCGGGGTAGTACCACGGCCTCGCAGAATACCGACGTGAAGTTGAGGCATCTTGTGCTTCTGCGTTTCGTTCGGTTGATGAGTGAGCTAACCGGAGGCCCACTCCCCCTCCCCATCCTCCTCCTCGTCCTCTATCCCATCTCCCAATTACCCTGAAAGGCTGCGAAACGCACCTGCAGCACCTCTGGTGTTGCAGATGTACGTGGACGACCGTAATTACTTACCATCAGTTGAACCACTAGCTCGTTTGGCTCTTTTACCATTAAAAAAAATCCATGGCGGCAGGGAAAAAATGTGACGCATTCTTGTGTTATGTATTAACCTCTAAATAAGAATATGTATTTTATTAAGGCTACGCTTTACCATATCTCCCACATATATATACGCATGCAGATAGGAACGAACATTCGTGCAAGCATTTGTGCGTACGTTGTAATAATTAAATAAACCAATTCGATAATCATTCTTCCTAACTTTGGTGACCCCTTTTCTTCCAAACTTTTACAACCGATATGACACAAACTGTCTTTAACTTTTACCTAATGCTTGCTTAAGAGTTCCAAAACACAATTATAACTTCGACGTTGATCCGAATTCAAAAATGTTCTGTGCCGCTTTCATAGTAAATTGCATTACGCTGTTTTGATCTTTTAGTTCCAGAATAATCTACGGATAGGGTTCAGCGGTGTGTTAAAATTAGTTAGTCTCAGTTGTAAGTTACAAAGAAGACTTTTTAAAGAAATTTAGGTGCAATAGTTGTCCTTTGGAAGTTTGATGTATCAACAATTTTCTTACGAATGTGTATTATTAGTATTACTCTATGCGGACGGAGTTAAGCTCAGAGGTGGATAGTACAGTTATAAACTTCACAGAGAACGTGAAATTATATAGCCATCGTTGTGCAACTGGTACGTGCTTCGTAGTACATAATATTACAACAACTTACTTAAAATTGTTTTATATCAATATTCGTTATTAACCTCATTTGTCTTTTGTATTTTTTTTTGTTAATTATGTTTCTATCCCCATTATATACCTCATAGATTACAGTAAGGTAAAGCCTAACGACTGCTCGCAAAAATATTCACGGTACTGACAGACGCAGCAAAGTCAGACTTTCAGGATGATCGTGGGAGCTGGTAGATACGTCAGAAACGATGCAATCGCCAAAGGGCTCCGCGTGGAGTCCCTAGAAGAATTTGTGGTCCGTATAACGCGACGACTGTTCGACAGAGCAGATAACGGACCACATCAACACCTAAACAACCTCGCACCTCTCCACGCGCGTCCACCGGTGAAATCCTGCCACCAATAACGCCGCCTGGGCGAAGGGGGGCCAGGGACGAGCGTTAACCCGACTAAACCTAGGCGTGATGATTACAGATTTAAAAAAAAAAACACGGAAACAGTGGACCTAGGACCGGGGGAGCCGTTGCCTCGAGATGAAGCCCGGGTAAAGAGGGCAACCTCGAGCCCCGGGACCTGCCGGACAGATTGTCCGTTGCAGAAGACCCAGCATGCATACTGACAGAATACTAGCGCTGTCGTTGTGGCAACATTACTATAGCATTATGCTGAGTCGGATGCCGTTTTGTTACTGCAACTCGATGAATCCAATTATTAGTTATGTCAATTAAGTTTCAATATGAGTTACTATATAGTTATTGCTCGCAGAACTGACAACCGTTGGGGAAAAAAGGTTCTCGAGTGGCAGCCACGTACAGGCAAACGCAGTGTAGGACGACCCCCCACAAGATAGAGTGACGACCTGCGCAGTGTTGCGGGAAGTCGATGGATGCAGGTGGCTCAGGACCGAGCTTCGTGGAAATCTTTGGTGGAGGCCTATGTTCAGCAGTGGTCTTCTGATAGGTTGAAATGATGATGATGATGATGATGATGAGCTACTTGAGTTGTGGCTATGAATAAAGTACTTTTCTCTCTTTCTTTTCTAGTAGTGCCAATCCGTCGTCTTCCCCTGCGGCACCAACAACATTGTGACCCCACCAGATTCACGGAAGATTAAGAGAATGGCGTAACACCAAAACACCTCTTCCCCAGCGTCTTAGTTGCGCAGGGCAGCGAAGGCGGTGCAAAGAAATAACACCAAATCATCCGCCCACAGTGGACTAAAATTTACTCATCAATACGTCGAGTACGTCGTACCTACAGGTTCCATGATTGACAGAGAGAGCTTGGTCACTGGTACTGTAGCTAAGCCGTCCTGCCAGAATGAGACGAAAACTCGTGTATTAGGCTTTTTACGGAATTAATCAGAAAAATAAGAGAAGATACTTGTGTACATGATTCTTTCTTAGCGCAATCCCGAACGAGATAAATAGGTTAATTAATTACGAACCAGACAGCAATCAGCAATCAGGCAATTGTAAGTCGTAACTCAATAACATAATGCGATTCGTTATGAGAATAAAGGCTAGCTTATAAATCTTCTGTTTTTCTTTATTGGTTTCCGTTAGGATCTTTAAGCTTGTGAACCTCACTGTATTGTGCTACGTGTATTCTTAAAGTCTACATCTAAAAATAGGTTTCTCTTAGCTAAAGTCGACGTTCATTTCTTGAAAAGTTTCCACGCTGGAGTAGCAGTTTGGTGAGAACAGTGCTGGTACCGCACTAATAATACTTAACCTCATATTTCAGATTTCGATTTAACCCATTCTGATGGATCTTTCACCATCATTAGGTCGCCAGAGCCTCGTATATTAGCCAGCAGAGTGCACCATGTGCTGACCACTTCTTAGAGTTCTAACTTGTGGACATTCTGCTCGCGAGTCTCTACCGCCGAAGCTGTAAAGACCTCCGGGCCAACAGCGTACCTACTGTGGGGATTTTAGTAGGTGCGAGCACCTTTTACCTACGTAAAACTAAAAAAAAAATCTTCAAATTAAATCTCTAAAACTTTATATCATTTTTTTTTTGAACTTCCAGTGAATAATTATAGTCAAATGTCTATTCTAAAATATATATATAAATTTATATTATGACAGTATCTAAAGTAGATGACTATAGAATTACGTTTCAAAAAAGTTTTGTTAATGAAGTTTATTATAATTTACTGTACCATATGTTGTTTAAAAAAATACAATGTGTCATTAATAAACCGCTTTCAGTAATCCTTGTTCAATTATCATCTACTTATCATGTTGACTGAACTGTTATTAAATTTCACAATAGCACCGAAGGGATAACGTGAAATTAATTTGCACATATCACATTCCGATGTCTAGTACTCTTGTCTTCACAGCGACAAGGCGAATTCTCTTTATGATTATCTTACACATAAGTTCACAAACAACGTAAGTTAATATTGTCTAAATAAACTTTGCTGGCCTAGAGCACCGCGGCACCACTAAAATTGTGCAATTTTAAGTGATGAATTTACCACGTGCTCAGCGGTGAAGGAAACCATCGTGAGGAAACCTGCATGTCTGAGAAATAATAAAAATATTATTTCGAGGATATGTGAAGCCCGCCAAACCGCACTGGACGTGGCGGGCCCTTACCGACTCCAAAAACCCTCTCAGATATTTGAGAAGGAGGCCTTTGCCCACCTGTGAGCACTTACAGGCTGTTACTTTAAGCTTATAGCCGTGGTAGCCGGGTAGGTAGGTCAGGGCGCTCGCTTTAGTTTCGTAGAATGAGAGTGACTTGGGTTCGATCCCCGGTGCCGGCACCACTAAAATTGTTAATAGCGATTTTCAGTGCTGAATTTGACACGTGCTAGGCGGTGACAGAAAACATCATGTGAAACATGCATGTCTGGTAGAGAATGCCAAAAGGCATTAAGTCCGGCCATTGTATTCCTTTCTTTTTTTTTAGGGACACAATAAAGAATTAATAAAATAAAAAAATGTCTAAGAAATAATAAAAATTATTATTTCGATGACATGCGAAGTCTACCCACCGCACTGGATTAGCGAAGCGGAGCCCTCCCGTCTCCCTAAGATATTTAAGGAGGCCTTTGCCCAGTATTGGGCAATCACAGGCTGTCACATTACTAAACATAAACTTTTAGTAAATCTAATCGAATCGGCAATAACAAGAAATAGATTTTTCACATATACGAATCACTTTAATTTGAATTTTTTTTTAAAGTTTACTAACGATGCTATTTATTAAATAACATTACTAATAATCCTGTTAACTCTCCAACAAAGCATTACAGCTTGTATCAGGAGTGGTACAGGACAATAGTCGAATGGCGGGCTCGAACTTACGACGTCATGTTTCGTAGACCGCACCCTAACCCATTCGACTATTGGTGCTTCCAATAGAATTAAATCGAACAAATCGTGAATAGTAATCGCAGAGTAGGGGTTTTGAATCATTATTTACGTTATTTATGAGCGCGACTTTTATACGACGGCCGTATTTATTTGTGGATTATTTCCCTTCACCTTCCGCTCGCTTTAGGACTTAAAAGCGATTAAAGTCATTGCTATGCTGGTTGCCGAGTGGAAGAGTTCAACTAGTTGGCGTTATTGCATGAGCGTTATAAACATAAAAGGTTTAGAAAATTAAACAAACGCTTTAAATGACTATAAGCAAACTGAAAGGATTAGATTAGTGATATTCAAGAGGATTCTATTCAACATGAATGTGAAGGTGCATTACCTTTATAAAATAATGATAGCGATACAATAAGTAGAGGTGAGTGATACTTTTTACCATCAGGTGAGCCGCACGAACGTTTGCCCCCTTCTTCTATAAAAAAAAAAAAACGACGACAGGCTGTCGCCAGGGTTGTCGACATTTTGAATTTTCGAACTGTTCTTTTTATGTTAATCTAATTTAATCCGTCGCCATGGTGATTTCAGAGGTGTATAAATGTTTCTTTTTACGAGCACCGTATGGATGAACGTTTGTGAAGCTGTAGATAACTCCCTTTTTTCCCGGATCGCTGCTAATTCAACGCGTCGACGCTTATGGAAACCGGCAAAATGAACCTATCCAAGAAAATATCAGGAATCATAAAATAACTAAAATAAAACACGGTAAAATCCGGGAGTAATAGTTTAATATCAAATTGGGATGTATTACGGAGAAAATGAATGAAACATTTGACTCTGGTATTGTTATATCACGTACATTCAAACATACAAGATGAAATGTTGGGGGTTGAAATCAGCTGAAAAAATCTTATAAATATTATAATACATGTTTATGTACATATAAATAACGGCATCGGAAATGCACTGGAAAACAGTGCTATGTCGGAATTGACTTCCGGCGTAGCAAAGAACTATGTCGGCAACCTCGTTTGCTCGAATGTGGCGTGGCAATTTGTACACTTTTTATAGTGCTTTGGGTATTTTTAGTTGTCCTACATAGTTTTTTTTTAATTTAGTGTGCGTCCATTTTTTTTTATTAAACGTATTTTGTTTCGTATGCTTTTGTTAAGTGTTAATTGAAACAGTGTTATCTTGATAACATTTAAGTATATATGTTTATTTAGATATTTATGTACAAACTTATGAATATGTATATATTTATGAATAAGTAGGTGCATGTAGATTTATATAGAACGTCTTGCATATATGTATTTTGTATTGTACGCGCACATTCTACCGTTAAGTAACTATTCTCCTGTCGCAGGTCTGCTGGGAAAAAAATCTTAAGAAATAAGAAGTACCTTTGTACAGCCCATTCACTCCTATCATGTTTCTTTTTTCCGATTTATTTGTGTGTACATAAGTTATTAAATAAATATATAAAAATAGATATAACTACTACAGTTTTATAATCTTGCTTAAATAACAGTCTCATTCACAATTAACATATATGTATAGGTAAGGAAGTATCTTGTTTAGTAAAACAATTAAGCCTCTTCCCTTTGATATTCTGAAACTATAATACAGTAAAGTTTCACTTGGAGAGTTCCGCATACCAATGTCAATTCGCTTTAAGATATAAATTCAGTTCATTAACTCGACGCTTGAATTCGAAACTTCGAGATTAATGTCAAACTTAATTGGACACTATCTTAACTTTAGATAAACTATGTTTATTTTTTGTGATTACGTCAATTGTACTCGATCTATATGTTTACATTTACTGATAAAACATCCTTTTATAATTTGCATTATTTAAATCGTCCGATTTCCCTCAACAATGTGAAGGTTGTTTACGTTATGTCATTTTTAAGCGTGTTGCTGCTCGAATGGGCCTGCTCGACCGGGTTGGTACCACGGCCTCGCAGAATACCGACGTGAAGTAGAGGCATCTTGTGCTTCTGCGTTTCGTTCCGTGAGTGAGGTAACTGGAGGCCCACACCCCCTCCCTATTCCCCTCCTCTTCCCTCCCATCTCCCAAATCTCCTTAACGACCGGCAACGCAGCTGCAGCATCTATTGCGTTGGAGATGTATGTGGGCGACGGTAATCACTTACCATCAGGTGAACCGCGTGCTCGTTTGCCATCTTTTGAATAAAAAAAAATTACACCCATTAGGATTGAGATGGAGTGCCTCATGGCCTGTAATTGTACTGGCTCTCTGTATATTTCAAACCAAAAGACGTCAGAAGGTGGTACACGAAGAAGAAGGTACTGTTTATCAAATTTCAACTCCCGTTGTAATAAAATTAATCAAATCAATTGCAACGATAGATATATTGAAGCACGGCGTGACGCACACTGCAATTGTTTTCTGAGTCCCATCCCAAACAAACATTGTCCCTTAATTAATATAACTTGAATGTGCTTGATTAACGTGACATTGTCGCAATCAATGTAGCAAGCTTGAACGTGTTCACAAAGTTAACATTGGACTTTTCGCTTAACCATTTTTGGCTTTTTCTGATGCAATGCGAAATAAAGGTTGTGGTTTTTTCAGTCTGATTTCCTAATGGACGCTTCATTTTGTATTTGTTTTTGTACAATAATATTTTTTTTTAGTATTCTAGTTACTAGTATTTACTAATACGTTTAATTAAAGCGTTCAGGGAACAAAACAAAAATTCTAATGATCTTTATTTTGACGTAAGAAATTCGGATTTCTTTATCATTTTTTTTTAAATCTACCACTGTTTCGTAATCTCTGTATTGGGTTTCAAAATCAGCTCAACTGATGGTAAGTAATAATCACCGTCACGTACATCTGTAATATTTGGGTAGGGGGAACGAACTAAACGCATGATGCCTCTACTTCACGCCGGTATTCTGTAAGGCCGTGGTACTACCCCGGTCGAGCCTGCCCATTCGAACAGCAGTAAAAGCCACGTCACAATTTGTAAAATTTAATACTATGACACTATGTTGTATAACATATTTTTATGGGAAAGGAGGCAAATGATGTGTATGAATGACGGAGTATGAGGAGGGGGATGGGGAGAAGGAGTGGGGCTTCGGTTACCACACTCACGCGAACGAAACGCAGAAGCACAGGATATACTTCACGCCGGTATTCTGCGAGGCCATGGTACCAACCCGGTCGAGTCGGCCCATTCCTTCAGCAGCAAATTCTACCACGTACAAAATCGTTACTTGGGTTCGGTAAATTTGCATATTCCGCTATCAGTCTGTCACCTGGGCCCTGTTTGTTCGTAAGCAGGATACTCCATACAATATACCATTTGGACACAGAGACATAGTTTTATCGTTTTTATAATTTTTAATATTTCCACATACATGATGATGTTGATTATGATATACTCCTTCGGGATTCCGACACATAATTTCATGACAATTTCGTGACTATGGTGTCGCAGGTCCTTCTCTGCCAAGTAGCCGTCTGGGTAGGAACCACCCTCTTACCCCTTTGCTGCTGTGAAACAGCAGGGTAACAACTGCTGTGTGCCAGTTTGAACGAGCTGTGAGGCATTCCACGCTTAGTCCTCGAAGGTGACAACGCATTGGTTACCTTCTTCAGTTGAAGTTATTTGCAGGTGTCCAGGGGCTGCAGTAGCCACGTAGCATCCGATGGACTATTAGGTCGTTTTTTACCCCCAAATCATTAAAAAAGGGTATAATATTATATATATATAATATATATATATTGTCTTTATCTGACAAATAAATGCCTATATGTTTGTGAGTACATCGTACCCATGATTTTAATAATCAATCTGCGACTAGTATCGTTGACTTGAACACTAAGATGGCGGTAGGCTCACCACCTGTCACGTCGTCCCAAATAAGCTCTCGTGAAATGTAGGTTGAACGGAATAAATGTCGTAAATACAAGAAATCGTTAAAGGTCATCTTTAACGATTTCTTGTATTTACGCGAACTCTAGACATTTGAAATGAAACTATTATTTACGGATTTCATCGCGTTTGATTTCGTTTTTATATTCCCGACGTTTCGAGTGCCTTACAGCACTCATCTTCACGGGAGGACTGACTTGTTAGACGTCCTGATGTCATAGACAACTCGAGCTACCTTCAGTTTTTTAATTTTGGTCCGATCTACGCAGAATGTTCACACAGACATCAAGATAGGCCTAGCAGTGGTACGCTTGGTTTTGGATTTACCTTTATTTATTACTGGATCCCAAGCCGGTGGTAATACCCAGCTATCTTTGCTGTTGAAATTAGGATATGTTTTGATTTCAATAGCCTTGGCAGGAATCGATGTTCTTTTGCGTGGATTTGTGGTCTATAATATCTAATAATGTATTTGAAAGAAAGTACTCTATTCATTACCACAACTCAAGTAACACATAAGTAAACTTAATTAACATAACAAAAAAAATTAATAATAATATTTTTTTGAGTTGTCTTTGGGGTATTTCTATATTTACTCTATATTTTATTGAGTTGCAGCAACAAAATGGTGACCGACTCAGCATAATGCTGTAGCAATGCTATAGCGCTGGTATTCTGTCGGAAACCTTTCCGGTTTCCGGCTTTTTGTACTACATGAGGAATCAAAATACAAAAAAAAAACAAAAAAAATAATAATAAATAAAGAAATACCCCATACAATAACAATAATAATATAATTCCGCATCAGCATAGAGTAATGCACATCTAACCCCCAATGGATAACTGTAAGCTGTACCTTAATTTCTTTAAATTGTCTAAGTCTCCAACAAAATCTACCTATGACAAGTCTCCGGTGTATGTAATGGCATAAGATGTCGATTCTTATATTATTTTTCTTACTGAAATAAAAAAAAAAACTTCGTAACTTCTTCTATTTATCGGACCAATAACTTTCTTAACTCGATCATTACTCTATAATTCTCTTCGACCCTCCAATAGTATTAAAGGTCTAATTTATAGAATTTCATTGTTTGTACCTTTTTCATCTCGATTTATTGGGTTACCACGAATTGAAGGGTCGCATGTGTATTATTGTTGTTGCTAGCGGTACAAAAATGTATTACAATAAAATCACGGAAATGTCCGCCACTTTCATTTCATCTCATTAAATTACAATAATTACATACTTTTGGACATTTTCAATCGGTTAAATGTACGCGTTTTACATTTATTTATTAATCAAAAATAAATTAAGGAAACATAGAAATTTTAAAATAGGTTACGTACGTAACTTTAGCATCAGTATTTATCCGACATCAATCAGACAGAAATAAAAGAAAGAACGAGGGCACGTCAATTAAGGCGATAAAGAACACTATAAAATATACGTTAGCAAAACAGAACATATGTATTATAGTGCCTGGTGTATCATCTTAACTAATATCTATATTATCTTAACTAAATATCACCAGTATTGAAAAGAAAGTTTAATTATCTTAAATATCTTTGGGAGGTAAGGTAATTTTTCTATACCTTCAAAATAAATAAAAATGTGAACAAAAATATACTTTCCCGATAGAGGGCATTAGTAAAAAACATTAATATCGCAATGAATATTTATTTAATGACCAGGCGCTCACTTTTCCAAATCTCATAGTGTTCAAGTGACCTGGATTCGATCACGGGTGCCGGCACAACTGTAATTTTTAATAGCAATTTTATGATCTGTATTTACCACGTGCTCGCCGGTGAAGGATAACATCGTGAGGAAACCTGCATGTCTGAGAAATTATAAAAAAATATTATTTCGAGGATATGTGATGCATGCCAACCCGCACTGGACTAGCGTAACGGGCCATTCCCGACTCCAAAACCCTCTCAGATATTCGAGAAGGTGGCCTTTGCCCAGTAGTAGGCTGCTACTTTAGTTTACTCAAGTCTAAATATTATTTTTTTTTATCATATTTCCGGTAGCATATTTTTTATTACATAACAGTATTTCATCCTTGCTAAAAATAATATGTCGAAAGACCTTTTAAAACACGAAGGCTCGCTGGCAAAGATCCAATAAAGCTGACGAACGCACAGCGCCCAAATTAAAGCCCGACCGGTGCTGCATAATTATGAGAGTGGAACGGCAGGAGTTGAAGCCAAAAATTATAACGAAATGCATCGCTTTGATATAATGAACAGACCGTAATTAATCATGACCACACGTGAATAAATTAACATTTACATGTGTTTGTTTTTCGTCTACACTTATTTTGTCATTAAATTTGTAAGCCTTCGCAACGTTCGCCTCTTCGGGAGATAGTATGGGACGGATGTTGTGACCTCGATTTATATGAGAATTCTGTTTTAAGGTTCCGTACGGAGTCGTATTATTAAGCCTAGGTCGTCTGTCCTTGCTCCTGTCCTACCTTTAAAAGGCTGTATCTTTTGAACCATAATAGGTAGCCGGTTGAAATTTTCATTGTCCTAGTCGATTTCCTAAAAATATACATACAGGAATACCTTATTCAAAAATCTGTTTTTTCAACTTTTTGTGTTCTATCATTAAAACGGCAATAAACTTAAGCGTATGTTTATAGTGCAACCTCTTAAGTAAAACAACAGATCTAAGAATCTGAAACACAATAAAAAAAACATGTTTTATGGATAAATACATAATACAGATATATTGTGCGGTTTGTACGGAACCCTCTGTAATCTATTATCAACTCAACGTCAAATAGACTTTTGTATTCTCTACCTACATAGCTACGCGAGTGTTAATATAAATACTTTTTCCTCTTTTCATTATTATGTACATTAGCGTATCGTTAAAAATCATGTCAGAATAAATACCTTTGAAAAATTCTCTTTTTGTATAACAAAGGAGAAGTATTAGGTTAGAACATAACGAAGTTCATTTTATTGAGTTACGTTGCGACACGCTTGATTGCTGATTGCTATCTGACATGTAATCAATTATACTATTTACCCGGTTCATCATTATGTCAAGGATATAATGTCCTTAGTGCGTTTTCTTTATTTATAAATCGTACTTGTTACAGTTGTCATTTTACATTACACCGTCCTGACCAACGTGTAAATGTAACACTGTGCAGGTTGATACTCCACCTTCTTATGGAGGTTATTCTACCCTGCGCTTGATCACCCTCGAGAACCTTTCGTGGTAATTTTTGTATTACTATAGAAGGATAAAGTAAAAGTGATCTGTTTCGTGCAACATAAAACAGACGCAATTCGGAGACTGTGTGTCATTCAGCATTGATAATTTTTGTCCCTGATGTTACTCTGTAACATCGAGGCCACGTAATAAGCTATGTTGCTCTCGATTTCCATGCTCCCACCTGGTTTCTACATGTTTGAATACCGACAAAGTTGTGTTGAGCGGTCGAAATTTATTCCACTTAAAGTGTGTAATTAATTTAATTTCATATTTATCGTGTTTGTAACACTGGATGGAGTTTGAAGCAAATGTACAGTCCTAGGCTGACTACTGAGAATCCTGGCCGAAGCATTTTTTGTGCGAAAATACAAATCATTGGTTTTCAGGTTTAGTAATGCTGTGCATCTGACCCTCCTTTCAAACTTACCGCCTATGCGATAAAGATCAGTGTCTGCCTCTGTGTTAGCGGTTACATCTGTGATACGGCAGTATCTCCTGCTCAGTTGAAAGTTGCCGATAGTTTTAGCAAGTTGTCGCGGTGGTCAAAGAGGTCATCATCAACACCGTCATGAATGTGGAACTATTAAAAGGATGTACAGGAATACATCTCATTGTCCAAATGTCAACTTCGCACTAACGCGGCTCTGACAACCAAACGATGGCGAAAATGCCCAAACCCCATAAACTAGTGGTAGAGAACAGCGTCGCTAATTCTTAAGATGAAGATTCTGTAAAGCGAAATCGATCAGTTGCTTATATAATAATTATAATGTGTTGTGAGACAAGTACACGAGATAATAATAATTGTGTCAACAGCGTCACTATTACGAGGGTAGCAGCACTGAACCCGGTAACCCGATTGCCCGTGGTGAGCATGAGGAGACAATTCCAACAATCTAAAGGGTACGTCGGCGTTTGCAAGAACTTTCTTGGAGAGGTCTATATTCTGCAGTGAACATAACAGATGGCAACAATGAAGAAGATAAAGATTTTTTTTAGAATAGTGTGGCACCTGACAGTCAGCACCGACCCTATTTCTGGTCGGTGCTGACTGAAAATCAGCGTTGCGGTTAACCCCGCGACACTATGCTGATGCAGTAGCGTTTCATTTGACACGACAAGTGTTATAAATTAAGTCGACTGAGGCTTCTCTTAAATTATTTCTTTTTTTGTTTTTACTTATTTATTGTTTTTACTGTTTAATTGTATTACTTATATCTTTTGTATTGTGTAAATGAATAAATCATATCATAAGAACGACAAGTGGCTATTGCAACCAATGGACACCTGCAAGCAACCTCAATCGAAGAAGGTTGCAGATCCGTTGTCACCTGTGAGGACTAAGATGAAATACCTCATAGCCCTGCCCTTGATATACTGACTCCCTTCAAAGCGGAACACAACAGTAGTTGCAATGTGTAATGTCAGTTTTTTGTGGAAAAGACGGCAAGCGAGCAAGCGGTTCACCTAATGGTAAGTGATTACCGTCGCCCACATACATCTGCAACACCATAGATACTGCAAGTGCGTTGTCGGATATTTGGGAGATGGGAAGAGGAGGGGAATAGGGAGGGGATGTGGGCCTCCGGTTACCTCACTCACCGAACGAAACGCAGATGCACAAGATGCCTCTACTTCTCGTCGGTATTTTGCGAGGCCGTGGTATCAATTCGGTCGAGCCGGCCCATTCGAGCAGCAGCTACTGCTGCAGCTTAGCTCTACCACGCTGTTTGGTGGTCGATTAGAAGGACCAATCCAGACTACTCCAGAAGTAAAGAAGGTGTCTACTACGTAGTAAATTTTATTTTCGAAAAGCTTTATAATTTACAGTGCCTAATTTATTAAAAAATCTATAGATTAACTCCAATTAATGATTAACTAACTAACAATTGTCTGTAATGAAATATAAGTAATTTTACCCGTCAATTTTACTGCTTCATAAATCATTAGAATTCCAACAAAAGGCCTTTGTTAGATTTAAGATCTTAGAGTGAAATCAGATCTGGAAACGATCTATTCGAAACCATAAATTACGAGACGTAGTTGGCATTTATTATACAAGTCAAAGAATGGAATTTGTTTAAATTACAGCTGATATTAGATTTTAAATTGCCTATATTATTTTTTTATATAGAACAGGAGGCAAACGAGCGAGTGGTTCAGTGAATATCAAAGCCGATAAATATCCACAAGACAATACAATACATAAAACAATTTTCTTATTATCAATAATGATTATCTCCTGCGCTTGTTATTAATAATGATTATAATCTGCCGATGACATTCGAATGTTGCCGCCGTGGCCGAAATCCGACAAAAAGACTTCACAGATAACATAAGAATACACATTTGAAATGAAACTATTGTGTACGGATTTTATCGTGTTAATTTTTGTTTTTATATTCTCAACGTTTCGATTGCTATACAGCTCCCGTGATCACGGACGGACTGAGGTGTTAGACGTCCAGATGTCATAGTCAACTCGGGCTACCTTCAGCTTTTATTTATTACTTTTGGTCCGATCAACGCAGAATGTGCTCACAGTGTCTTGAGGTTGAAGAATGCATAGTCTTAAGGCCGTTAGCAGCGAGGCTTGGACATGTGTTTGAATGCACTTAGTAATTTATGGATAGATGCCAGGTACTAAGGCTTTCACAGTTAAAATTTTGGTTAAGTATTATACTTATAAACTTTAGGTGAGTCTCGTAGAAGAATAAAGCTCCCTTGTCACCGCAACTAGCGGGCTTAGTCCTAATATTAACTTTATAACAAAGCTCCAGTCGGACTCGGAATTCAGTGACAAATGTTGAAACTTCAAGCAATTCAAACAAGAGATCTATGCTTTGTGCCACGTACCTACGTGGCGCATTTGTATTGAGGTACTTCTTCCACTTCGGTACAAGTTTACTTTAAAATTTAAATGACTAGTATGTACCGTGCATACTAGGCTGGCATTAGTAATGAGTGATGATTGAAAAGCACTTTTTTAATAATATTCTTTTATGGAAAAGAGGCAAACGTGCAAGCGGCTCAGCTGATGGTAAGTGATTAGCGAAGCCCACGTGCATCTGCAACACTACAGGTACGCTGAGGCCTTTAAGCATATTGAGAGAAGAGGGAGCGGTAAGGACGTTAGAGGTTTTCGGCTACATCACACACCGAACGAAACGCAGGAGCACAAGATGCCTCTACTTCAGGCCGGTATTTCGCGAGACCGTGGTACAAACCCGATCCATTTGAGCAGCAACGGAAGCCGTCCCTTGACTCACTCATGACTAACAAAGTTGCAGTGACAAACAACGTAACAGTTCATCAGTAGTAAGTGACCACTGCAGCCCGTGGACACCTGCAAACAACTGTAATCGAAGAAGGTTACAGTCGCGTTGTCACCCCTGAAGACTTTGATGTCATGCCTCACAGCCTGTATTTATACTCTGTTTTTTTTTCCTTTTCTTTACCTCACACTATACGATATATATTTCTCATGCGTCGTGGAACTAGTTCATACAGATAAATTACCCGTGTCCGTGTACAAGCAATCGGCATCGGAACAATTATTTGTAGTTCATACAAAAACATAAATCTCGGCTTGCATAGAGACTATTATATATATGTTATATCGAGTTATTGCCACTCTGCGTTCCTTTTATCGTCTTAAAAATTTCTTACCCTGTAAAACAAAGCTTATATACCTGTTTATTCCGTTTTACCTATAATTGATTATTTATTTTTTTATTTATTCTTTATTGTTAGCCTTAAGCTTATGATTACAATGGGCGGACTTAATGCCAAGTGGCATTCTCTACCAGTCAACCCTTGTTATGGTGAAAGGTAGTTGGCAGGTACAAAACAAAGAATAAAAAAATCTATAGGTAGACTCCAATAATAATAAGTTAATAAATACATATATTTGATTATGTAGATGTTAAACCCAGACCTATCTCAAAATATTTTAGGTAAATTGGATCGCCTACTACATTTTTGACATACGTAAGTATAACTATATTTCCACCTACCGTTCTAAGTCTGGCTCGATATTCTGTAAGGTTTTGTGGTTTTAGATATTTATTTTCATTAATGAATTACAAGACAATTCACTTAACATAAGAACATAATTTATACTAATACAAGATCATTACTTGAGAACATACTTAAGAGCGACAGTACAATAATAATTTGTAACGCGTTGCTAACTACAACCCACACTATCACAATCTCGAGCATATATGGACATCACACTCCACAGATATAAAGCACTAGTCTGCTCGACTAGATGTGGCTTTTTAATATGATGAACCTTATACTTGTTATGTTGTTTTTGTTTATGACTGTATTAATTTTATAAAACTGTTGGTATAATATTTAATAGTATTTTGTGTTGTGTAAATGAATAACGTTTACGCATAGATATTTATGCATGGAGATAAACACATACCCACGCATACACACATACATATACAAGGCCTGTGGTCATCACGTAAAGCAATTGTTATCTGTTAAACCGAAATTAAATTTGTTTCCACAAATGCTTATTTAATTATTACTCAGCATTTGTCGGTAGATATAACATTCAGAAATGAAAAGGCGAGCTAACGCTGCTGTTAAGCTGTGTTTACTTTAGCGTCTAATGTAGTTTCACACAGCGAAATGTTAAATTGGTTGAAAACTTCAACTACTGCAAATTTTACTGTTACAAATTCCGTAACTTTTCTCTAAACAAGAGAAACGGTCTGCATAGTAAACCGTGAAAAAGAAATTAAATAATGAACTACAGCAAAGTGTAATGGAAATAAAATAAAAAGATAAATACATCTACTCGTACCTATTCTAGCTTAGCTTCGTTAGAAGAAACAACTAAAACTGGAAAATATGTAAATTAACACACATGTACACTCTCATTTGGCTCTAGAAAGTTTTGTGACACATAACTTTTGAACATGAAGGTGTACTTTTGAGATCTCTGTTACACATGTGTTCTAAGAAGCAACTAAGGGAAAACCAATGCAAATGTCATGGAAATCTACAAAAGCAAACGGGCTTTTTATCTACTGGAGAAATGTAAAGAGTATGGGGGAAGGCTGTTTGTCTACCTTGCGTCATATCAAATGTGTAAATCCCTTATATATACATATAACTTTTCGTTTATACCATACTATAGCAACTACAGTTGGTGGAGCCAAGCCGCGGCTTTAGCTGCTGCTCGAATGGACCGGCTCGACCGGGGTAGTGCCACGGCCACACAGAATGCTGGCGTGAAGTGGAGGAATCTTGTGCTTCTGCGTTTCGTTCGGTGAGTGAAGTAGCCGGAGGCCCGCTCCTCTCTCCGCCAACTGCCATCCCCATCATCCTTAAGATCTACAACCCACCTGCAGCTCCTCTGGTGTTGAAGATGTACGAAGGCGTCGGTAATAACTTACCATCAGATGAGTCGCATGGTCGTTTGCCCCCTTTTCTATAAAAAAAAAGAAGGGTACCTCGAGCAGGTGAAAGTGTCCTCTCGAGAAGAATACGGTATATCCCCCCTTATGCTACAAATTTATATTGGCATTTGTTTAAATTTATTATAAAATGATTCGTCGATAATATTTACAATTAATTTCGCCCTACATGTGATAACTATTTTATTGGGGAATATTCTATACTCTTCTCGTTAATGTATTATTTAAATTACACAAATAATTAACGCTGTTTGCAAATCCAAACACCACAGCCAGTACAGCACAATGTTATTTAGTAAAGTGCGTAATTCCAACAAAAATACACAATTTATTTCCATAGTCGCCCGGTTAAACGTACATATAAATCAAAGCATAACCTTCTATATATTTTACTCACGGGAGTGGTGCCCGACTTTTAGAATCCATTAAGTAAGGATACTGACATATCATCGGTGTAATGTTGTGGAAACGTGTAAAATATATGACTGTGCGTAAAGGTCAAAGATAAGTATCTAAAGAGTATGCTATTTGAAAGATGTCTGTGGTATCGGTTTTAAGTTTATGCAATATATTCTATATTCTTTTGAAAAAAAAAACTATTTTATACCTTTACAATTATTTATTCCATACGGGAATTTCATACCGGATCTTTCCTCGCTAATCTACCTACACAGTGCATCCCCCACACTGTTACGTTATCCATAAATAATAGTTTCATTTCAAATGTTACGGGAAATCATTTCATGTATGATAAAGTTTGTTCATCCAACTGACAAGTAAAATTACAAATAATATTTAGTGAATCGTCTAACATATATCCTCTCACAACCCCCAAGCTGTGTTGGAAATTAAAATCATGATTTCCATCAATATTAAATAAAATAATCCTCAGTTTTATTTCATTTAACTTTTCCGTGTCAAATACAAATTCTACAGCTAAATTTTCATACACAATCTACTGAAAATTCATATCATGCAATGCAATTTTCAGTTTTGGTATAAGTAAGCAGGTCTGCATGACTAACACTGGGTCACTTGTAAGTTTTCTCATTTATATGCTAATGAAGTCAGTCTGTCTAACATAAATTTTTATCTCGATTAAAAACACTTGAATGCAGTTCGTGACTTTGGCGCCATGTTTTTTGTCTTATAAGTTTATTTGGAAGTTCCGTGTTAGATAGTTTTTGGCATTTAAAACAAAATTTTCAAGTCCAGTTATTCCTGCAGACGTGAAATCAAAGTGGTCAGTAGTGGGTCAATCGCAGGTCAGTGGCTTCTCTCAATATTCGAGTGCGGAACGCTGCTCCAGTGCGTATCGGGGGATTTCAGATATCTTCGAAATATAGATGTTGTACTTGAAGAGTTATTTAGTTTTTCCCCATGAAAGGTTTTAGTAGCAGGACAACATAACTTGGTGACGGTTATGTTTTTACTTCACTTCCGTACAGTTGAGTATCAAAGAAAACCTATTTCTCCGACGCCTTGTTTAACATCCTTTTGACGAATTGATGCAATGAATTTGTGGATGTGTTCTATTTATCAAAGTGATATTTTTCGCAATGTTTCGTGACCACCTATCGGTGACCGTTGTGATTTTCAAAGCCTTTCCCTTGGTCGCCCCTTACGACATCCATAAGGGGAAAGGGTAAACCACTTGAAACATCGGGAATATAAAAATAAAAAATGAAAAGCGATAAAATCAGTAAATAATAGTTAAACTGTGACTGATTGAAACTTTGCATAAAAAATATATATAGTAACTAGAAGTAGATTTTATTTCGATAAGCAGTCATAATATGTAAGACAGTATCTATAATATTATAGATGTGACCTAGTTTTTAACTAATATTTACCAACTCAATTCCCGAATATATACAATTTCCCGATAAATGTAAGGGTATGTGCGTTTTTTTTTCAATCTGTTGAACGGTTCCATGAAACGTTTAGTTTTCGAACTCAGCTAGTAAAAATTCAAACGGCACATTTCATCCCGAAAAAGCGGTAACATTTACGACGTGGACTTAGTCGCGTGTTGAACTGGTATAAAATATGAACTGCAAATAATTTTATTCAATACCGAAGAATCACAATGTATAACTGTACCGTAACTTATTTATTCCAATGAGCTCTTGATTCTATCAATTTATCTTTACCAATTAAAAGAAAAAGAAATTAAACAGACATTTCCGCTAAATAAATCAATTGTAGTAAAGTGTCCTGTTTCTATTACGGTGGTTTTGTTGGCGAGGGTTGCGGCAAGGGACGCATTTACGCGGATTATTACAAGGGTTTCGCTGTGAAAGATACTATGGATAGCAGCTAAGTCTATTTCTATGTCTAAGTATAAAATAACTGTCATCAGATAATCGTTGCCCGAATTATAATTCTTGCCGTCCTTGGGTTCGGCGCCCTATATGATGACAGTCTTTAACTGTCTATCAGGGTTGAAGTGATAGTTTAAGTTACGTGATAGAGCTTGAAAAATGTTTCAAGTATGTCGATAGTACAGCTAACAGCCAACATCAACTGAAAATTTGTGGACTCACGGCACCTAAACGGAAATCACCCATTTCAGACATTCAATTGAATTGTCCAATTACTATACACGTTCACAAGCACTTACGACATATTAAACTTTCACTGTAATAACATAATTATAACAAATAACTACACAATGATTGCTTGTTTTTAAGCGAAAAGTACACATTTGAAATTGGAACTATTATTTGCATATCATTTTGTTTTATGGAAGAGACGGCAAACGAGCAAGTGGTTCACCTGATGGTAAGTGATTACCGTCGCCCACGTACATCTGCAACACCATAGATGCCGCAGGGGCGTTCCTGGTCTTAAGGATATTTGGGAGATGGGTGGGAAGAGGAGGGGAATAGGGAGGGTGTGGGCCTCCGGTTACCTCACTCACCGAACGAAACGCAGAAGCACAAGATGCCTCTACTTCACGCCGGTATTCTGCGAGGTCGTGGCTACCAATCCGGTCGAGTCGGCCCATTCGAGCAGCAGCTAAACCCGCCGCTTGGCTTTTGTTTTTATATTACCGAAGTTTCGAGTGCTTTACAGCAGCCGTGATCAAGGTGAGACTGAGGTGTTAGACGTCCAGATGTCATAGTCAACTCGGGCTACCTTCAGTCTTTATTTATTAATTTTGATCCGATCTACGCAGATTGGGCTCACAGTATCTTGAGGTAGTCCAGTGATATGGTTGGTTTTCGATTTATTTATTTTATTTATTACTCGATCCCAAGATTGTGATGAAATCCGTAAATAATAGTTTAATCTCAACTAACTACACAATAGCGAAATTGCGTATCAAGGTCAAATTATTAGCCCACAGCACAGCACCTTCGTCCGCCACTACGTGTTGCCACCAGGTCAGGTGGGTACTTGCCAAGGTGCTATGAAATGATAGGGATCACTCCAATCACTATGAGAACCCACTCCAAGAAACCCTCTCAAATATTTGAGGGGGTTTCTTGGAGGGTTTTTTGCCCAGCTGTGGGCACTTACATGCTGCTACTTTTTACTTTTTTATTGATTAGTAAGTAGGTATTGATATTTGAAGAAAAGCTGATACCAAACATATCTGTACAATATTTTATTAGTTGTTAAATTATAGCAGTTTAATTTAACAGACGTCTAGAAAAGCTGGAAGTTTGTAGGAAATAGTAATAAAAATAACAAACAATAGAGGCAAAGTGGGCTAAATTACTAAATAAAGATGATTACTGAATAATGAAAACAATATATTACTTTCAACTAATTTATTCTTTACTTTTAAGTCACTTAAGTCATATAATAATAATAACTCACCATAACAAAAGCATGTGATACATTTTGATACCATATAACTACAATAGACAATATCATTTTTAATTTTTTTTCTTCCACCTCACCATTCATTTTGTCTTTACTGCTGCAACAACGCTATGTACTTCTCTGAAGAACTAGATCTCTTGTAGGTATTTATTTTGTCAGATTTGCGCAACTTCAAAGAAGATTCTATACCTTAATATTATTTATAATTCTCATGATTATTTACTAAAAAGTTGAAATATACGGAAATAAAATTTTATTTAAGTATCAACTATAAACTAGCAAGTAAACATCACACACACTTCGGGGGACATCACAATATAATTCTCGAACTCAGTTACGTCACTCTTACATAAAAATGGAGTATTATTGTTATAATCATTGTTTTACAAATATATTATAATAAAACAAATTAGAAAGGTTAGATATACTGAGTAGGGATATTCTTAGGAGAAGGCTCAGAGAAGGCTTCATTGATCTGAAGCTCAGCTAAGGGTATAGTTTCACGGGTACAATCGTAATTCCGCCGTGTTGCACCGGCGTAAGAATTTGTCATGGATGTTGTATGAGGCGACTAAGGTAGCTAAGGAGTATTTACAGGCTGGTAAGGACGGGTAAGATAATCGTGATTACATACGTACCTTCGTACAGACAGACCGATCCATGTCCTTTTTTTTTCAATAACGTGACCTTAAAATGTCGATAATAGTGCACTCCCTTAAACGCCTTTTCTGATTCATCACGTGTGGGACGGTTCTTGAAAACTGTTTGTTTTTAATAAGTCGGTTAACTTACCCGAAAATGTCTTAAATATTCAAGAAGCAATTAGTGAAATAAAGTAATACTACACTATTTCCTTTGCTCTGATTGAATGCATATGTAAGAAATACCTGAAAGATATAATTTATACAACTAAAACGTTATTTAAGAAAGGGTTGGCGTTAAATATTTTGTCACATCGAAAACATTCCTGCAGTAATTGCGAGATCAAAACGGCCGCTTGTGCATGAATAATTTTAAAGACTCTAGGGTCTAGCCGAATGTACATTTTGGCATCTTTTTATTTTTAACTTTGAAATACACCATTCCCACGTTTGAAAATAGATAAATTACCATGACGACTACGAAATTCTTACGAAATACAAATGTGCATATAATACACATGCAAGAAATGGATGTCACAGATGAAGCACTATTTCTTTATTTTACTTCCAGAGCAGTCTATCTAATGAACATTTTAAGCCTTTTGCCGAAATCATTGGCATACGTTACTAAGAAGATTTATCTATACAGAACACGCTGAGTGGGTCACTGACCGCATGTCTTGTATTCTAGTTTTAAAGTACATTTATTGCCAGAAGAATGCACCCATGCAATTATCAGTTGATATTTGGAAAAAAATTCAGACCAATTGAACCTTTGACGGCTCGTTGGCGTAGTGGCTAAGCGTTCAGCTGCGGCGCTGTGGGTCGCGGGTTCGATTACCGCACGGGTCTAGTATTTGTATGGACTAAAAATAATAGCTCCCGGTCTGGGTGTTTGTTCATGTGCAATTCATGTATGTAAACTGCCACCGCGACACATGAGAAATTCCTACAGCGGAAGGTAACGTTTTTTAAAAGTAAAAAAAAAAAAACCTTGCTTACATTATATTTCAATAGAATATAATGGAAGCTAGCAAGCAATTTTGCAAGGTCTATTCCTTAACTTTATCGACATTTCTGAGATCCACGAAATACGATTTGGGTAATGATGAGATTAATAAAAGGTCGTTTCACATAGATGGAGCGGAAGATGGAACTAATTAAACCATCGTCGGGGTGACAGTATCTATAAAGCCCACTTCTAATGGAGGTCTTTGTGTATACAAAGGATGACTCTTTGTATACATTAGGATAATATAATGTTGACTTGCTACCTTATGACTCAATTATAGTGCCTCTGTATGTAATTATATGCTTTGATCAACAATCTCCAATCATTTGGATGCCAAAGATTCTTTCTACTTTAATATAATACTACTAAATCAGCCTATTTTAGTCCACTGCTGAACAATAGACCTATCTTCCAAAAAAGAACACCATCAAAGCTGGCATATACTTCTTAGAAGGTTTGCGCAACCTCACCTGCAACCTGCACCTGCAAACGGTGCACCCTCTCAGCTAATAAACATAGCTCAGGCATATCCATCCGAATTTTCCAAACCCAAGTCTCACAGACTGGTGATACTTGTTTGGCAAACACGCACACAAAGTGCGTGTTTTCCAACCCCAAGGTTTCCAACCTCTTTTCGTTTTCGTTTCAAGAAATGCATGCTCGTTTCTGTTGGTACTGTTTTTTCCAATACTGAAATTGATGACGTTGTAAACAATGGAAATACCCTTTTATATTTAAGAGACGTTTGTATATTGGAATGTAAGACTAAGTTTTTTTTCGTGTATTAAGTGTCAACTATAAATAGTGTGCCTCTGTGCATCTTAAATTTTGATCCTGATATAATGAGTCACTGCCTTCGGTGAATTGAATGTGTAATACCTTTCCCCACATAAAACTAAAAAAAAAAAAATTGTCCTGACATTTACACCTCTATACTTTATATTACTCAGATGTTATTTATGTATATTACACGATGTCCGTGCGGTATGTGGAGTGCTCGCACCGATGAATCTTTCTAATTTAATGTTAAATTAAAATCGTTGACCTTAAGACTGAAAAGGCTACTATCTATACTATATTATTATTTTAGTCTAAAGAAACAAGCTCTGTTGTAACGTTAGTAGAAAAGTCTAAAATCGAGGAGAGCTCAATCCGGGCTGGTCAGGTGGTATGTATGTATATATTCACACCTTGTTCCCAACGGGGTAGGCAGAGACAATCTTCCACTTTCATCAATCTTCGCATGCAAGCTCGTTGGTTTAGAGTACACTTGACCTACCCTTTTTTCAGAACGTCTCCGATTTGATCGTGAAATGTTCGCCTAGGTCTTCCTCTCCCGACTCTACCCTCAGGTGGTCATTATTATAAAAAATTGTCGTGAGAACTTTGATAGAGAAAATAAGTTCTAAAGGATCTTTTAGTAAAACTATAATTTGCCACCAAAGCTTCTTTAACATGTAGTTTAAATTACATTTTTTTTAAATATAGTTAAAATCTTTCCGCTTTTATTGCTTTAATTTACGATTTTGTCAAACAGACAAAGTATTTGGTATTAAAAATTAACTGAAATCAATCTTCGCTAAACAAATGAGGGAAAAACCCAGACAAATAATTGCCTTGCTTTTTTGATAAGGTTGACGAGCCGTGTCTAAATTTCCTCGTTTTTTACGCTTACCACTGAGCCACCCCACCGTGCCCTTAAATACTGCTGATAAATTGAGAGATGTACAAATATCATTTGGCAGCTTTGGAGTCAGTAAATGACCCATTGTTGACCAATACCTGATTTTTGATTTTTCTTTTATGGGAAAGGCGGCAAACGAGCAATAGCTTTACCCGATGGTAAGTGATTACCGTCGCCCACATAAATCTGCAACACCAGAGGAGCTACAGGCGTAGGCGCCCTATAAGGGTATTTGGGAGATGGGAAGGAGGATAAGGAGAGGAATGGGAAGGGGGAGTTGGCCTCCGGTTACCTCATTCACCCAACGAAATGCAGAAGCACAAGATGCCTCTACTTCACGCCGGTACTCTGCGATGTCGTGGTATTTATCCGGCCGTTCCAGCCCATTCGAGCGGAAGCTAAAGCCGCCACTTGGCTCTACCACGTTAAGAAATCGAAAATCTTTTTTCCTCGAGCACTAGCCTAGCCTTGTTCAGCGTTGAATAGTCTCTGCGTGGTCGAGGTCTTACTCAATTAGATTGTTACAATATGAAACCAGTAACCAAATGAATGGATACAGTGAACATTAACGTAATAAAGTGCAATGGATCTATACGCGATGTGCATTAAAGGAATTGTTGAGAAAGGTGTCTGCTAAAGTGTATCGTTAGTGACTTGCCGCAAAACTAACTACGCAATTATGAATTTTGAGCTAAGAGAATCTTAATTTTTTTATTTGAATTTTAAATTGTGTAATAACAGAATGGATAATAGTAATTAATAAACTTACTATTATCCATTCTGTGCCGGAAGGCTAGCTGGTCTATTTCATAATCTAGTCTGTGCTCGGGGAAAAACGATTGACAACCGGATATGGTGTAACAATTGACCACTTGGCATGCCTCAAGCAAAAGCAAAAGCTGCCAAATGATATTTGCATCTTTCCCAATATATATGCAGTATTTAACGGCTAACCGTTTTAGCGTCGCGCGCTGCTTGTAAGGGGTTCGATTACCACACGTGACATATATTAATATATGATTTAGAAATAATTGCTCTGTGTCTGAATTTTATCTGGATGTGTTTTTTAGCTCTGTAAAATACCACAGAAATTCCTACCGTAGGGTTGATATTTTTTTTATAAAGGATAACAAAACGCATATATACGTATCATCATCATCATCATCATTTCAGCCTATCAGAAGTCCACTGCTGAACATAGGCCTCCCCAAAGATTGCGACGAAGCTCGGTCCTGAGCCACCTGCATCCATCGACTTCCCGCAACACTGCGCAGGTCGTCACTCCATCTTGTGGGGGGTCGTCCTACACTACGTTTGCCTGTACGTGGCTGCCACTCGAGAACCTTTTTTCCCCAACGGTTGTCAGTTCTGCGAGCTATGTGGCCGGCCCATTGCCACTTCAGTTACCTTAGTGCTGCTGCGGATATCATTGTTGCAGACTCTGTCACGCAGAGAAACACCGAGCATAGCCCTTTCCATAGCGCGCTGAGCAACTTTGAGCTTCCTCATACAGCCTGCAGTGAAGGACCAAGTATATACGTATATATGTATAATATACGCTCGTAATGTCAACAATTTTAATCCCATAAGCCTTACCTGAAGTAAAGTCTAAGTATATAAAATAAAAATTTTCATTTTCGTACTTGTTATGTCTTAGTACTGGTACTGCACTAGTAGATTTGTATTCGTCTATGCTTTGCCTGTTTATCTATGTCCAGAAATCACATAAAAATAACTGTATCATAATGTATTTTGGCATATAGCCATCGTGAACCCCTGACCACGGTTCCATATATGGTTACAAAGTAATATTATAAACAAAAAAAATCATTAAAAACACCTCCGTCTTAAATTTACCTTCTCGCTTAAATATAATGTACGAGTAAACTAAAAGAAAACTGTTTCAAACCGTTAAAAAGCTCAAGAATTTAATGATGCAACTCGGTCTTTATTGCGTTTTTCTTCCTGTCTTTTGTTCCGTGGACTATAAAGTGGAAGTAATTAGTTGTTACACTGCATTTTGTTCAATTGGTTTCCTATCAAAGAAAGAAAGGAGATTATTTTACTTCATTGGCACAACATAATATATAAAACTAGACAGAAAAATCAATATTCTTTTGTCATGCAGTGATAATCGGCCAACCGTCTTCCCGTAGGCATGTCATGGAATCTGATAGATTAAACGACTCCAAAAAAATTCGGGGATATGTTAAGCCCGCCAACCCGCGCTGGACCAGTATGGCGGGCCATTCCTGGCTCCAAAACCCTCTTAGATACTCGTATTTGTTAAGGTACCCTTTGCCCAGCTGTGGACACTTACAGACTGCGACTTACTATATAAGAATACTGCTTCATCTATACACAATCTAAATATTTTTTTATCATAATCATTCGAGAGACACATGGGCAGTGAACGGCCAAAGATTCAATTAAATTAAATTAACTAAATTTTGTTAAAATTACTCGAAATAAGTCTAATAATTACTTCGGCTAGAAATAGTACAACCACAGTTTAAATAAATTAATCCGATTATAAAGGTCCGCGGATTTGCTTCGTTAGTGACTAATTCAATTGATTTATGACTATTTCTAACTCGCTGAGTTTTAATCGAGATCCCGATATTTAAATGGATTGTTAACAACGTCGATTCGGAAAGAGATTCAAATTGTAAATATAAATGTATTTTCTGGTCTGGCATAATTTTGTGGGATTGTTAATTTGCCATTTGTCGGGCGCGACATTTGCGTGCTGGGTTCATTAAAAAGTAAAGTAATTTGTAAATTTTTGTGACACGGTAATGGATTATATTCCACTGTCCAGCATAGGTTTCTCGTGATCACTGCGCAGGTTGGCTATTGCGGTATCAGAAATATCGCAACTTCGATGCCGGTCACCGTTTGCGAAAGTTTGATCTGGAATTTTTTTTAGATGATTCGCTATCAAACAAACATCGTGAGAAATTTAAGGTTTTTATTATCTTGGTCAGCGCGTGTGGATAATGTTGATAATGATAAATTATTCTATTTACGTTTCATCTGAATAGAACAGTAGAAGTCACCGGCATTAAATTTGCAGCGGTTGGAAATGGACGACGTAGGAATGTAATATACCGGTGTTCGAATTCCTAATTTCAAAGGATGACCCCTTAGAAAGCCAACCAGTATGTGTCGATTCACAAGCAATTGACATCGGGTATTACTTTAATTAATACGTGAACACAAAAGTACGTATGGCAGGAGTGGACAATTATGCAACAGATAATAAATTTACAAATTATGATGAGATTGATGGAAAAACGTTCAATGTTTAGGAACGATTATTTTAAACAGATAATAATAACAGACTTGAAATATCACACAACTGTGAGTTTCTCTAATTTTTGGATTACGGATAGAATACTGGGCACAATATTTTTTATTATTTTTTTTTAATTGGAAAAAGGGGCCAAAAGCGGCTCACCTGATGGTTCAGTGATTACCGTCACGCACGTACATCTGCAACACCATAGAAGCTGCAGGTGCGTTGCCGGTCTTTAAGGATATTTGGGAGATGGGTGGGAAGAGGAGGGGAATAGGTAGGGGCTGTGGGCCTCCGGTTACCTCACTCACGGAACCAACGCAAAAGCACAAGACGCATCTATTCAAACCGGCTCATTCCAGCAGTAGCAGAAGCTACCGCTTGGCTCTTCCAAGTTAAATGCAACAATTATTCAGTCTTCTATGGACACCATTGTTCTGAAAGTGTAATTTGCCACTATCAGATTTCGCTATATTCTCGCTTAACATTTTCTCTTTAGACCCATAATAGTTACACACAACAAACTATAATTTATTAAACGCAAATTAGAAGATTAGAAATCATTTCCGTTCCACAAATAAATTACGACGCATTCTAAACTAATTTCCGTTTTTGTGTAATCATCATCATCATCATTTCAGCCTGCATCCATCGACTTCCCGCAACACTGCGCAGGTCGTCACTCCATCTTGTGGGGGGTCGTCCAACACTGCGTTTGCCTGTACGTGTACGTTTTCGTGTAATTGTTATAAAATTGCATAAATATGTTAGATAAATTATTTCACAATCCAAGAAATTAAGTGTTCGCATAAATACCCACAATATAGTGGGTATTTATGGAGGTGACCGAGCAGACGCATACACCAGAGTGGATGTCGCCGTGATAGACAGACTGTTGAATTCACTGAAACAGGAGCTCAGTGACCGGGACCAGGAGGCACTGCTCTCGGATCTGGATATCGGGTATCTTCCGGATGAGAAAGCGCAGAAAGTCATCAACACCGTGTCTGTTCTGGAAATTAGGCAACGTGAACCCACCCGTCCTTCCTCCCACCGAATGGGTGGCCAAGATGTATATAATACATTTTCTTGGATGCATTCAAAAAATTCTGGATGTTGACTTTGGCAAAAATACTTATACATATTTTTGATATATTCTTTTTTTACATTGATGAATTTGAAAGTAGCCTCGCTTTTCTACCATTCAAGCCCCTAAAAATAGGATTATAGATTTAAGTCAATGAATCATTGTAAAACATAAGTGTCAAATTTATCAAATGTCATGAATGTTAACGTGGTTAGTTATTTCTGTGCTGTCATAAATATCATGTCTGATGTACATGATCCAATTAATACCACACACTTCAAAACACCACCGCACCCTTGGATCACTGATACAGTACTAAACATAATTAAAATTCGCAATATTGCCATGTTAAATACAAAATAACTACATCGGATTCATTTACAAGTTGTTACATAATCACGAAGTGTATTGTAACCGAAGCCATGATTAATGAATAACATTTTAAACAGCACATTCAAAGTTAATTTAATAATCCTAAAATTCCATGGAAAAATTAAAAAAAGACAATTCTATCTTACGATAATAAGGCACAGGAGACTTCCTTATCAAAACCCCGACTCAGTAAACACACATTTTCTGGATATTCCAAGGGAAAACTCAGTACAGATCACTCATCTTTCCTACTTTGAGTGTTAGAGAGACAATTTCAAGGTATTCATTTTAGCCACAGTAACTGAAGATTAAGTCTAAATGATTATTAAAGAACTTAAATCTAACTCCTTAGGCGTTGACAGTATTTCCTAGCACTAAAGTACCGGCACAACTCTCAACAACCAACTAACAAAAGGTCTTGTTCGCTGATACTTTCTTGTGTTCAATAGTGGAATTAAGTGTGATTTAGTAGGCTTGTTCTTTTTCTTCAAACAGTTCACAGTTCACCGCTGGACATAGGCTTCTCGCAATGGGAGGATTTGTCACGCTTAGCAAGCGCGTTGACAATGGCAGCAGTCTAGCATCTGAGATGCGTTTTTTCGTCGTTAATGCTATGTAGATGTTTAATGTTATTTTAGAAGATAAAATGTATAGGAAAAAATAGTAATGATTAAAAATTTCAGAATATTACTTTCTACGCTCTGCAATAAAATGCGCTGCGAGATTACTTCCTCGCTTCTAAAAAGTATTAGCACACTGTATCCAAGAAGCGAACAAAAAACGCTTTTCACACAGGAGACTAATTCGAATTTAATTTTTAAATTTTCGTATTCAAGTTTCAGTGGTCGGTTAGTTAGTATGCGTACTTTATATGCATAGGCGAATTAAAGTATGTGATTTTTAGATGTTGTAGTTATATCATTAGATAGGGTATTTATGGAAGTTAACAAAACAACATTGAACCTACTTTTTTTGTAAATGTAAATGGGGCAAACGATCATGCGGCTCATGGTGGTTACCGTCGCTCACGTACATCTGCAGCACCAGAGGTTTATCAATGTAAAAATAAACCCACTTCCAAACTTTCTATTAATTTCGAATTGTACACACTTATTAGGAACCGATGCTTTCTGTGAACCATCAAGCTGTTTATCATGAAATTGAAAATTGGGTAATGGAACCCTTGAATGGCTACTAGTAAACACAAACAACAGTTTGGAGTCATTTCAGTCTAATGAAAGAGGGAAGAGAAAAGCTTGTATCTTAGTTTTCTTAACTAAAAAAGTGGAGGAATTATTATTATTTGCAAGGTTGCAAAACAGTACGTTTTCATAAAAAATGACATTGGACTACTGTGCTCCTGTAGAAGAACGTCGCACTGCCGTCAGCAAATCACTAAAGTTAACACTGTGGTATTATGCGCTTGCAAGTTGCTTCGTAGTTTGCATAACTTTGATATCACTTCTAATGCCCGTCTGCAGTCTGAGGCACGGCTCTTGGCTCTATTCACAAGCGATTAAATGCATCGTTGCAGCTTGATAATGGTTCTACAAAGTTTTAGTAGAAAAGAAATATAATCGTTATAAATTTAAAATAGTAAATTTTGACCAAGTTGTAGTAGGTCAAGGCCAATCTAAGAGGAAGAAGCGAAGGATTTCCCTTTTTATTAGTAAAATACACACATAGATGTCAAAATTACCATAGCTATGATATAAGCCAAGAAATTACAGGTACGCCGTAGAGCCAAGCAGTAATTTTTGCTGCTGCTATAATGGGCCGGCTTGATCGGGGTAGTACCACAACCTCGCAGAATACCGGCGTGAAGTGGAGGCATCATGAGATTCTGATGCGTTTCATTCAGTGAAATGCTAATTCTAGCGAATCTCCAAGCACATGATCACGCATAGTGTAAACGTTATGTAAATTGAAAGATGATGATGTAGAGGTAATACGATTAAAGAGTATTCATACAGAATATGTAGCCTAATCTTAATTTTTTTAATAAATTTGATAGATTTGTAATTGAATAATTTATCAGATACTACTAGAAAGAAAGAAAGATATAAAGAAAGAAACATTTATTGCACAAACTACTACATAACTCATTATTTTTATGTTAATTTTATAACATTATCATGATGTATATCTGAGTCAGTACGTTATTTGATCTGTTTAATTTACTATTAATAACTTACACGTATTTAATGAAAAGTGGTCTACATATTTATGGTATAACAAGTACAGCGTTCCAACTTATTATCACGTATTTGAGTAATCAAATTCGAAAAGTTGTATTCAATGGCGCGAGTTCTTCCGGGTGACGGTATCAATGAGCGTTCAGCAGGGCTCGGTTCTCGACCCATTTCTTTTTCTTACCGACGTTAATGTTTAATGTACTTATCTTACTTAGTATATTGATGATAATATGGTGTTATTTGCGGATTTTGATTTTGACTGAACTAAATAAGTTTTTTTTATTATACTTTTAAAAGTTTAAAATTACAATTAAGAGCCTCAAAAATGTCTGAATTATTGACACCATGGTACAAAATTCTATACATTTGGTATTAATGTTCAATTAATGATAAATGCTCCTTTCTAAGCTAGTAGCTTGTTAATTTCAAAATATTATATCAATCTTTGTTCATCATCATCATCATCATCATCATTTCAGCCTATCAGAAGTCCACTGCTGAACATAGGCCTCCCCCAAAGATTGCCACGAAGCTCGGTCCTGAGCCACCTGCATCCATCGACTTCCCGCAACACTGCGCAGGTCGTCACTCCATCTTGTGGGGGGTCGTCCTACACGTTTGCCACTCGAGAACCTTTTTTCTCCAGCGGTTGTCAGTTCTGCGAGCTATCTTTGTTCGTTGGTTATTATCTATGTATGGGAGATTTTTGTAAATATGTTTTACGTTTCGAATGAAAATACATAACTATGTTTTATTCATTGGGAGGGAAAAAATGTACTGCAAAATAAATGAAAACATAGTTAAATTTCATGTAATTTTCAGTGTAAAAATATATTTGTTCGATAAACAGAATACAAAGCGAACAACGGAGAAGACTGCTAAGTCGGGTGCACATGAATGCACTGTATTTCAGAATTATGGCCATTAAAGATCTCTCTTACTTTAAGTTATGAGATTTATTGCTTTGTACCGCACGAGATAGTCTTTTGGTGAAAGTCTAAAGCTCTAAATTTATACCCGTTTTAGCGCAATGTTCGTAGTAAAAGAAAGTAGGAAATTGAGCTAAAAACTTGCGGACAGTGTACTTGGCTTCTATGCTTAGAGTTCTAGGTTTGTATGCTAACTTTTTGCCATTTGCCAGTAAAGCCATTTTTTGAACATAAATGTCCCAATAGATTTTAGGTAATATGACTATATAAACTCTAGCTATGCAAAATAAATGTAATTGTCTGTCTGCCTTGTAAGCTATCAGATTTTTAAGTGTTCACACTCTTGGCACAAAAAGAATGTCAATTTTTAAGTTGAGATAAACAGACAAACGGACTAAAGTTTCGAAACATTTTTTGAGTTCAAAGGTATATTTTGTCCCGACGGGAATTTTTTATAATTGTATTTTAAGATTAGCAGAAAATTGCAAAAGACGCGGTATGCCATAAAATCGTACAGGAGTGGAGCCGGAAGGCTCCTAAACTAGGCCCTTAAAAGTAAAGTATAGTAGTACTTTATACTTTCCTTTAAGAGTTTTTATTTTAGGACATAAATCATTAGGGGTCTATTATGTTATCAAAGGGGAAGAAACTGAAGGATTTGCATATCAGGCTAGGATGTAATATATCAAGCCAATAATCATGCAGATTTTGAATGATTGATGAATTCACAAGATTCAGCTGTATCCATCCACTACAACTGAAATGTCTTTCAGCTGTGGTGGATTTAGACTGCGGTGGAATAGACACCCAAGTCACTCAAGCAAATTTATATAATTAAAGCACCTATAGCCTAATGGGTTAGGGTGCGGACTGCGAAACATGACGTCGCAGGTCCGAGCCCACCATTCGACTATTGTCGTGAACCACTCCAAATACAAGCTCTAATGCTTAGTCGGAGGGTTAACAGGAATATTAGTAATGTTAGTTAAATAGCATTGCTAGTATTCTTTTAAAAAAAAAAAAATTAGGAGCATATTGGTGGTGACGATTAAATAAACGGACGACATAACTCTCGACTACCATACCCCTACGTAAGCGCAATCGGTATGTCATGGGGACTTTAAACCCAATGGCGTCTATCTATTACGAAACCACCAAGGATTTTTACGATACGATCTCTATATATATCTGATAAGTTTCAGATCGGGTAATAGCAGGCCGAGGATTGTACGCGCCGTAAGTATGGCCTTTGCTGAAACATATGTCATTCTGTTATTAGTTATTACCCCACACATGTTTTTTTTTTTCTAAGCGCGAATTATGTTTAACTCTGGCCAGATTACATTTTAGTATCCCGCTCACAGGTAAATATGCGACCAGAATATGTCATCGGTTAATCATCAGATTGAAAATCTCCGTTAATTATAAGCTTACGTAAGAATTAAATATTTCTATCCCCTTAGCAGATTCATATTAATCTTCAAGAGTTATCTGACACTTGTAATTTAGTAGGAATCAAGTTGATTTACTACCAGGACATTTAAATTCTGCGTGAGACTCACATTTAATCTGAACTTACCCTCTATTTATTACTTCGGTGAGCTTATACACAGCTTTAACGTTTGGATTTAATTTTATATCATTTTGTACGTGGAATAAAATATTGTTTGGTCTTGAGAATATTTTTTAATTTCATCTTATTTAATTTCCAATAATTTGCCTTCATACAAATGTTGGAAATTAAAATGGCTATAATGCTAGTTATTAAACAAAAAAAAAAAATTAAGTTAATCATTTTACGTACCTTACGTAATAAATAAAAAAATATTTAAAACATTTTTAGTTAAAGCTCTTAGCCTAAAAACATTTTTAGGCTAAGAGATAAATTCATTAGAATTTCTGATTTACAGAGAAAAGGGACATCATTAGAAGTTACTTAGAAATAAAATTCCATGATAAAACTTTTCGAATCATGTTTCTGTATCACAGGGATACGAGGTCAATATTAGTATATGAGCAAGCTTAGTAGCTTCAAAATTTTCTGCTGGCAAGTGTCAACGATGCGACCTTTTGAAAATGTCTAGACATTAAATTTTTTTTTTTTTTTTTTTTTTTTTTTTTTTTTTTTTTTTTTTTTTCTAAGCGCGAATTATGTTTAACTCTGGCCAGATTACATTTTAGTATCCCGCTCACAGGTAAATATGCGACCAGAATATGTCATCGGTTAATCATCAGATTGAAAATCTCCGTTAATTATAAGCTTACGTAAGAATTAAATATTTCTATCCCCTTAGCAGATTCATATTAATCTTCAAGAGTTATCTGACACTTGTAATTTAGTAGGAATCAAGTTGATTTACTACCAGGACATTTAAATTCTGCGTGAGACTCACATTTAATCTGAACTTACCTCTATTTATTACTTCGGTGAGCTTATACACAGCTTTAACGTTTGGATTTAATTTTATATCATTTTGTACGTGGAATAAAATATTGTTTGGTCTTGAGAATATTTTTAATTTCATCTTATTTAATTTCCAATAATTTGCCTTCATACAAATGTTGGAAATTAAAATGGCTATAATGCTAGTTATTAAACAAAAAAAAATTAGAGCATTGGTGGTGACGATTACAACAAACGGGACGACATAACTCTCGACTACCATGTTCCCCTACGTAAGCGCAATCGGTATGTCATGGGGACTTTAAACCCAATGGCGTCTATCTATTACGAAACCACCAAGGATTTTACGATACGATCTCTATATATATCTGATAAGTTTCAGATCGGGTAATAGCAGGCCGAGGATTGTACGCGCCGTATGTATGGCCTTTGCTGAAACATATGTCATTCTGTTATTAGTTATTACCTCACACATCGAACAAATCGCAGTAGTTCAAAGCGAGGTCGTGGTACTACCCTGCTCGAGCTCGGCCAATGGAGCTGCATTAAAATCCGCCGCTAGTCGGATTTACCAAATACGGAATCACAGACTTCTGTGGATGCCCTTCTGTCTCTACGCTGTAAATCAATATCACAATACAGTATCTACTAGTGTAGTAAAAAATTGAGAAAATGAAATGAAAACTAATATTTTCATTTAAATATTAATATTTAGAAGTTTTGATTGATGTTTAAAAGATTTGTGATGAAAAGACGATTATAAAAATGGCAAAGTTACTAGCACTTTTTAAAAGTTACAACCGTTTTTCGAAGAAACGAATTAAAATTCGCAGTCAGAATAACTCGCGATAAAAAATACCGGGGCTATTGGCAAACTTAGAGCATTCAGGACGCAGCCTAAAACAATTTCAATGTCTTTTTCGCGACAACATCACTTTTGTTTGGCTCTATCGCTGAAAGGAAAAAGTAAGGTTTATAGCTAAATAAAAAAATAAAAATAAATATTCCTGCGCCTTTAAAGGTTTGAGCTTATGTTATAGCAAATAACAGATTTTGTTCTACGGCTTGTTTCTAAGTTTACAGACATATAATTAAATTAATTAAATTAAAAAAAATAATTATAATCGTAGAGACAGGGGTCAAAGGCTCTCGCTTTAATTTCTCAAGGGCCCAGTCAATGAGCTTATCTACCAAACTACTAAAGTACATACATTATTCAATTGTGAATGAAAGGCGACAGTTGAGAGTGTGACATACAATTTAACAAGTTTCTGTAACTCTTCTAGTATCATAAGTTCTGATATGACAAATGATAATAATTCTTTTAATGTTTCAAAGCTATACGTAAAGGGTTTTTTCTTTTTTTCGTGAGAAACTCGTCGCCGATAATTTGACATAATTCTATCGATAATGTTATTAATATTCAATTTCACTGTATACTTTCAATTTGTACATAATACTGTACTGTAGAGCCATAGTAGCCTAGTGGTCAGGGCACTCGCTTTAGCATCATAGAGGGATCGACCCTGGTGCCGGCACCAATAAAATTCTTAATAGCAATTTTAAGTGCTGTATTTAAAACGTGCTTGGCGGTGAACGAAAACATCGTGAGGAAACCTGCATGCCTGAGAAATAAAAGCTATTTCCGGCTCCTACACTTTCTCAGATATTTAAGAAGTAGGCCTTTGCCCAGCAGTGGGCACTAATAGGCTGCTACCTTTATATAGATATTAGCGAATTCGGAAACTACTCAGTATTACGTGAAGCGTGCTCAATCAGTCAAGGCTTTTACTTAATTATTTTTATCTCGTTCGTTTCTGTACGGAAGGCATAATTAGCTTTGAACCCCGTATAACCTCGTTACCGGCAACCCTCCCGAAATGTTATTATCCGTATAATTGCATTGAATTATGAGACTTCTTGTGAATTGTCACCGTGTAATTTTATGATCATCTGCGGCAAGGAAGCTGTATGAACGAGCATTGTTACTTATTACGAATACAGTAGTGTTCCACCGCATGGGCCATCGGCCTTGGGTTCGGTTTTAGGCATCTATTTAGATGTGTTGTGATTGTTTCCTTTGAAAAATTAATCCTGTTGTTATTAAGATTATAAAGTTTTGATGTACGTTTTTAACGTGGTAGAGCCGAGCAGCGGCTTTTGCTGCTACTCGAATGGGCCGCCTCGACCGGGTTAGCACCATGGCTTCGCAGAATAACGGCGTGAAGTACAGGCATCTTGTGCATCTGCGTTTCGTTCGGTGAGTGAGGTAACCATGCCCCCCTTCCCTCCCCGTCGCATCTCCTCATCCTCCCTCCCATTTCCCAAATACCCTTAAAGGCCGGCAACGGACCTGCAGCACCTTTTGATGTGGCAAATGCACGTGGGCGATGGTAATTACTTACCATGAGTTGAACCGTTTGCTCGTTTGCTGCTGCTGCTGACCCTGCCTTCAAGTGTCAGTTCAAATTTCGCAAGGGCTAACACTTATAATTTTTTTTGCCTGTGTCACAGACATGTATGGAGGTTTGTGCTTCGTAAGGATGAATATTTTATCTTATTCTTTAAATGCCAATCACAGCTGTAAGAGAACAAACAACCGGTTGCGGAAAATCTGGCCGAAGACAAATATCACAGTCTTATGATGGGGAGCAGCATTCGTGCCAGTCCACCCGACTATGGTGAGTAAGATTAAAATCTCAATGTAAGATTTGAGGAATTATTAGCGATTTCTAGAACTGGACTTGATCCAACTGTGGACTTAAGTAGGCAGATGATGATGATGATGATGCATATATAAAATATCGGAAACAGCGGTTATGATTCATCCATTTTAAAAAAATATTTTAAAACTTAGTAAATAGAGTTTATGGGTATATTATTAAAGCCGAAATCGTTTTCAAATTTCACTCTTGTTAAGGATCTACGAGTACCTTTTCCTTTTCACGCTTCCTTCTTATTTAATAAAGGCGGCGCGATCAAAGGATAATATTATTTGAACGTGGATCGACGATGCGTGGAGGTTACAGAAATAAGTTAAATTAAATTGCTTCTAATCATTACATGACACAAATAACGAAAAGGTTTATCGAAATCCGAAGTTTGTTATGAAAAGGTATTCATGCGTTCTTTTTTTAAGAAGTACATCGGCTTATATCTCGTGTTTTACTTTACTCTTGGTAACAAGTGAACGCTCTTTTGTTTTATTAGATTGGGGTGAAAATATAGCTTACAGTTCACCTGACAGTGAATGGCTACTAAAGTCTATGGACGTCGAAGAAGACAGATGCGTTATTACCTCTGAGGACTAAAGTAGAATGCCCGACAGTCTGCAGCTATACCGGCACAGTATAACTTTTAAATCGGAACACAAATTGAATTGCACTGCTATTTGACGGCAGAAATGGGCGGGTTCGGTACCAATCCAAATGACACCTAGGTAGAAAAGGTTTCTGCGATCTTATAAAAGACCACAACAAAAAAAATCATTGAAAATCATGAGCTACAACGGTGCAGATTGAAAAAACTCTATTCTAACATACAAACTGAGAAGCTTCTGGAATTTCAGAAACCACTCCTGGGAATTCACGTCTAGTAATTGCATTCCATTGAACGCCTCAATCCGTTCTTAGTGGCCTTTCGCGCAAGGGAATAAAAGAAAATAGAAATTAAATTTTCCTTCAAAGTTTTTTTGCTAAATGTGGTTTAAAACTCCGTCAATCTTTACAAACTACTTATTTTAATAAAAGCTAATAATACTTAGGTGTTTCTAATATTTTTTTATCTCGATGTTTCATATTGTACGTACTCCCAAATCCAAATGAATGTATATTTAAAATAGAAAACCCTTAAAAAAATAATGTACTTCGATTCTTTGAAGTGAAGTTAAAAGCTAATCTACGAACTAACATCTTCTAATGTTTCACTGCTTTATTCATGCAAGGAAAGAATGTTTCAGAGAAATTATACTTACAATAACATACTAAACCTTTAATATCAATGAACCTGATACCTTGATCGAATACAGCAGTATTTAATCATATATTACGATAGCTCTTATACGGTTGCATTCGGAGCATAACGCGTTTTTCAGGTCTTTCACAATTGATTCGGATAATAATCTTGCTACTTCTAGCTAAAGCCTTCTAACTTCAAACGACGAAGCTTACAGATGCGCTGTCGCCTCTGAACATTAATGTGGAACGTACCACAGCCAGTTAAATTGGGTATATAAAAGCGAATAATTGAAGAGACAAGAAGCTTATTAAAATAAGTATGTGCCAAGAAAAGTAATCAATCAACATCAACAATCATTTATTACAAACTTTTACAGAAGTTGTTAATTATTGTTGGAAAGAAATTACTTATTCCGAATGCTTACAAAAAATATATAATTATTTTAATTTTTATTCACGACCAGTATTTTATTTTTCAGTATCATTTTAACATTTAAAATGAAATTAAATCTCATTAAAATTAGTGAAGTTAGTACTTTTTTATCAACGATATAAATATTTTTATAGACACCTGTCATATAATAAGGGCCCTTAGAGTAGACATTTTTTTTAAATGAAGCTTTCCATTTGTTCTAATTACCAGTTTCATATTCAATTTAAAATATCCCTAACTTTGTTATGTTAACTCCAGTGCCGTCAAGCGCGACTGTGATAAATTAATGCTTGTATCGAAGTTATCTTACAAATCGTAAAACTTAGTGATTGTTTTGATTGATATAGATGAGACAAACGTCGTTATAAATATTATCCATATAATGATTAGATAATAAGTGAATTTTGTAATATACAGCCTTTGCTCTCCGTATAACGCGGTAGTGTTTCAGAGAAAGCGCTTTCATCAATTCTGTAATGCAATTTTTATCCATGATAAAAAATGTACCATTTTTTAAGAGAACACTAGAACGCTATTATTTTATTAAAACATTTCATATTCATCATCATTTCAGCAACTCTTCACTGCTGAGCATAGGGCTCCCCGCTAGCTGTCATCGACTTCCAGTAACACTTTGCAAATCGTCACACCACCTTTTGAATGTCGTCCCACTACGTTCTGTACGTGGTTGCCACTCGAGAGCCTCTCTGCCCCAACGATTGTCAGTTCTGCGAGATATGAAGCACACCTGTTGCCACTTCAGCCATCCGATGAAAAAAAAAATTGCTTGTCGTCAATTCTCTAAGTGTCTCCTAAAAGGAGGGTAATGTTATTCAAGAGTTTGTATGTATGTTTATATGTATGTCTACTTCTGTAGCATGCTCTGTAGCATGAACAGCTTTATAGATTTCAATATATATGAAATGTCGTATTTTCGTCCTGGTTGTGGGAGTGGCATGGGGTATAATATTTAAATATGGCGTCTGTAAAAAAGAGAGGGATATACGATTGTTTACAAAGTCTGGTTAGTTTGTTGAATAATTGAATTATTACTTGTTGTTGTTATTGAATTTAGGTAACAAACAAGCCAACCGTCCACCTTTGTGTATTAATTGTTATATAGTATATATCTCATCTGTAGCCATATACATACAAGAGTCTACAATCGAAGAGCCGTGTTACGTTGTCACCGCTGAGGAGAAAAATGGAACTACCTCACGGTCTGTACCTATACAGGTACAGTGTACATTTCAAACCGGAACAGAACAGCGGTCACACTGCGCTGTTTGGTGACGGAACTAAGTAAGACGGTTTTAAACGTAGTGGAAGTCAAGCAGCGATTTTTGCTGCTGCTCGAATGGGCCGGCTCGATCGGGTTGGTACCACTACCTCGCAGAATACCGGCGTGAAGTAGAGTAGGCATCTTATGCTTCTGCGTTTCGGTGAGTGAGGTATCCGCCCCACTCCCCCTCCCCCTCCTCGTCCTTCCTTCCATCTTAAAGGCCGGTAACGCACCTGCAACACCTCTGGTATTGCAGATGTACGTGGGTGACGGTAATCACTTGCACGTTTGCCGCCTTTACCTAGCTGACGTCTCTCACCTTAGACCAGGGATTTCCAAACTGTTTTGGGCAAGAGACCTGTTTTCCAAAAAGAACTGATACCTCAGACCCCCCCCCTAGCCAAATTACTTTAAAAATCCAATGTCTAGTTTTTTTCCTATTGATACAAGATACTTACCAATTTAAAAACTTTGCGATTGGTTAAGGGAGTAAACTTGACATCATTTTCTCATCGAAGTTTAATAAAAATCAAAATAGATATAAAATTCAGTAAATATCAAGTGGAATTAATAATTAATAATACTAATTACGTAAAAAAAATTTAATAGTACTATAAAAAGTTCCAACTAAAATATATCGGTATCGAGTACTTTGGGAAACCCTGCCACAGACGCTACTTCTAATCATGAGTAAGGTATATTTTCGGTCTAACAACATTTGAGATTGTCATTTCGTCGTTCAATCGGATGCCGTGAGATTATGATGACTTTTCTCTTCACTTCTTAAAACACTTGCGGTCGCAACGATAAACAAGGAAAGTGGTTTGTAATTTTAAACACAAAAGTCAAAGTCATAGTGGAGGAACCACTTTAAACTTGTTATTCTATCAAATAAGAAATTTTGTCGCTATGATCTATGCAATAATAATTTTTGTCTATCACTTCAGCAGAGGTGGGAACCTCCTCCCGAACTCATTGGATGTGAAGCTGCAGCTCTTTAGTACCATACGCATTTAGTTTTTTTTTTATATTTTGTCGCTATTAAAATAAAATTGTCATTTTTAAATCTTCCGTCTCAAAAGGTTGAAGATCCCTGATCTAAAGTAGTTGCCTACGTCATTTACTTTCCAGACAATAGTATTCCTTTTTTTTTAATAAAATTATTTTAGTTCATTTTATTAATAACCCTTCCTTTTTTTCTTACACTTTTCTCTTGTGACGGTCTTCCAAGCTGATGGAAATTATAATTTAATAAAATAAATTAATGGAACGGAAATTGTTATATTATTAAAATAATGTACTTAAAATTTAATAAGGCGACAATGGTCTCATCATCACTATAATTTCAGCCTACCACAAGTCCACTGCTAAACATAGGCCTTCCCCAAAGATTGCCACGAAGCTCGGTCCTGAGCCACCTGCATCCATCGACTTCCCGCAACACTGCACAGGTCGTCACTCCATCTTGTGGTCGTCCCACACTGCGTTTGTCTGTACTTGGCTGCCACTCGAGAACCTTTATTCCCCAACGGTTCTCGGTTCTGCGAGATATGTGGCCGGCCCATTGCCACCTCAGCTAGCTAATCTTTGCGACTATGTCGGTTACCCTGGTTCTGCTGCGGATAACATCATTGCAGACTCTATCGCGCAGAGAAACTCCGAGCATAATGGTCTAAATTGATGTAATTAAAATACAAAAAAGGAACTCAAATACCATCAGGTGAGCCGCTTGCTTGTTTGCCCCCTTTACATTCCATCGCGGAAGGACTAAATAAATACGTTAAATTTGAATGATTAAAGCCTAGATAGAGTGGTAGGGGCTGCTGGTTAACGATATAATTAAAGTTCATAGAAACGATGCCATCAAGAACTAAACCAGATGGCAAAATAATAAATGAATTATCGTTAATTATCCTAATTAAAATGAAATAATTAAACTTCAAAGAAACCAATAAGGCAAAATCATTTCTCTAAAACTTTATGATCCTTTTTAAAAGCATTCCCGTGTTAATACTTTCTTCTCAATTACTTTACTTACATCAAACTTAAAATCCACTTAATACCTGAGAATTGGCAGCTAGCGTAGGGCTTAAAGCTCAGCGTTTTCGACGATTTAACTCAAGTGCGCAATGCAGTGTTCTGTGATACATTTTGTAAATGTACAGACAAAATTAATGGTGCATTTTATGTTCCATTAAACATCCAGGATGATCAAGATTAAAAAGTATGATTCTTATATACTGCTTATATATATTCTTGCTTAAGTAGCTCTAGCCCGATCTGGCGTTGTAATTCCTCAAAACATATTATATCTACAACATAAATATAGTATTTGCGGCTCTCTAATATCTCCTGCGCAGTTGATAAATTACCTATGGTATTCGGGATTTGTCGCCGTGGTTGAAATCGGCCAGGAGTACATCATCATAAGCACTCGCGCCTTATATCCGCAGAGGTAGGCAGAAGTTCCGGATCTCCTTTAGACACGAAACAGTTCAGCTGATCGGGTTTCTGCCACGCCCCGGTAGATAGGATGCGACGGATAGCGAGCTCCGTCACCGGATCTCCTAGCGAGATTGGAGAAAAATTATCAATACTATCTTTCCGTGGATATCGTAAGAGACAACTAAATGCTCTGAATGGTGCCAGAAGGAGATATGTGGCTGGCCCATTGCCACCTCAGCTTGCTAATCTTTGCGACTATGTCGGTTACCCTGGTTCTGCTGCGGATAACATCATTGCAGACTCTATCGCGCAGAGAAACTCCGAGCATAATGGTCTAAATTGATGTAATTAAAATACAAAAAAGGAACTCAAATACCATCAGGTGAGCCGCTTGCTTGTTTGCCCCCTTTACACTCCATCGCGGAAGGACTAAATAAATACGTTAAATTTGAATGATTAAAGCCTAGATAGAGTGGTAGGGGCTGCTGGTTAACGATATAATTAAAGTTCATAGAAACGATGCCATCAAGAACTAAACCAGATGGCAAAATAATAAATGAATTATCGTTAATTATCCTAATTAAAATGAAATAATTAAACTTCAAAGAAACCAATAAGGCAAAATAATTTCTCTAAAACTTTATGATCCTTTTTAAAAGCATTCCCGTGTTATTACTTTCTTCTCAATCACTTTACTTACATCAAACTTAAAATCCACTTAATACCTGAGAATTGGCAGCTAGCGTAGGGCTTAAAGCTCAGCGTTTTCGACGATTTAACTCAAGTGCGCAATGCAGTGTTCTGTGATACATTTTGTAAATGTACAGATAAAATTAAGGGTGCATTTTATGTTCCATTAAACATCCAGGATGATCAAGATTAAAAAGTATGATTCTTATATACTGCTTATATATATTCTTGCTTAAGTAGCTCTAGCCCGATCTGGCGTTGTAATTCCTCAAAACATATTATATCTACAACATAAATGTAGTATTTGCGGCACTCTAATATCTCCTGCGCAGTTGATAAATTACCTATGGTATTCGGGATTTGTCGCCGTGGTTGAAATCGGCCAGGAGTACATCATCATAAGCACTCGCGCCTTATATCCGCAGAGGTAGGCAGAAGTTCCGGATCTCCTTTAGACACGAAACAGTTCAGCTGATCGGGTTTCTGCCACGCCCCGGTAGATAGGATGCGACGGATAGCGAGCTCCGTCACCGGATCTCCTAGCGAGATTGGAGAAAAATTATCAATACTATCTTTCCGTGGATATCGTAAGAGACAACTAAATGCTCTGAATGGTGCCAGAAGGAGATATGTGAACTTATATGGTTGATGAAGTTGAATGGTTGAAGCTGAATACCTATTCAAATTCAAAAGTCAAAATAAATTTTCAATCAATTTAGACTTCTTTAATGCTCTTATGAACGTAGAAATCTACTCTGGTTTGCCATGGAAGATCTTTACAGAGAAGAACTGGCAGGAAACAATGGAATCTGTTTTTTTTTTCATTTTCACGCTGTCATTTATAATCTACAGTAAAATCAATACAATTTTTTTTAAAAGTCAATTTTAACAATAAATCTGTAGCCCGAGTACCCGCGTGTGCACAGTAAGAGCTATTTCCACACATCTTTGTCCTATTATTTATTCTTTCGGTATTATTTGGGTAAACTTGCTGCACTATAATATTATATCCGGCACAGTTGATAACTGCTAAAGGTATTCGTAATCGGCACAAGAAGACGTCATCGTTGACTAAACATTATACTTTTTCTAATATATTACTTAATAAAAATGTTAAAAAGTAGCGGCTTGTAAATGTCCACTGCTGGTCAAAGGTCTCGGGTTTCACATATCCTCCAAATATTTATTTTTTATTTTTTCTCAGACTTTCAGATTACTATTTGATGTCTTCCTTCACCAACCAGCACGTGGTAAATACAGCACTTAAGATAGCTATTAACAATTTTAGTGGTGGTTAATGGTGCCTAATCGGGGATCGAACCTACGCTCTATGATACTAAAGTGAACGCTTTGACCACTAGGCTACCACGGCTATACACAATATATCTATGCATTATGATGAACGATCTGATGATCTTCAATTAAATATTACGTTGAACTATATATTAACTATGTAATTTGGCCAGGGACCAGAGCCAGGAACTCTCGCGCGTCATCATCCTAATCGTAACTAAATCTATATAAATTACACCCATGATTCGACATATTGCTCTAACGAACAAATTAAAGAAAGGGTATGTAAGTCATGTTCCGGGTGCTCTGTCCCGTAATTAATCTATGTTATTTGATTGAATATAATTGTATTAAAAACATTTTTCTTCCCATATATATAAAGTTAAGATTTTTGTCCGGCTGTGAGGTCAGCAAAAGGTCCCACAGGGAAGGTGTATGGCCTTCTACGTCTGGGATCCGCGTCGGCGAGGTTACCAGTTGTGTCAGGCCATATGCTTATGCAAAATCGTACCGTACCGTAGTCGTAGAACCTAGCCAATCAGCGTGGTGGGCATTAAAATCGCCGAGAATCACGATCCCTGCGGATGGGATCTGTTGTAGCACGGAATCTGTAGCCATTTGGACGTGGTCGATGAGTCGGTCAGTTACGGTATTACCGCTATGGGACCTGTAAAGGCACGCATAGACGCGCGGATGGTCGTCGCTGTCGATGCGCAGCCAAAGGGTAGATAGGTCCAAACCTTCAAGACTACCGAGGCGTCGAGAACAGATATCATCTCTGGCGTATACACAAACTCCGGCTCGAGGCACAAAGGAGTGTTCCAGTTTGTACCCCAGGTAATGGAGATAAGAGGTATCAGCCGGAGATGATATCTGAGTCTCGGTAAGAAAAAGCAAGGCCGGCTTCGCCGTTTCAAGATGGTAATGAACGGAGCTAAGGTTCAAGTGGAGTCCCCTGATATTGCAGAAATCCATGGCGAGCGCGGTAGGGGATGTCATAGATTCCTTGCTACTTTTGCCTCGAGTAGGAAAGATAGAGAGCGGAATATTGGTATTGGTACTGGTACCAGTACCGACCTCCTTATAATATTCTCTTTGTTATTCCAGAAACTCAATTTTTTTTATGTGAAAGGGGTCAAACATGCGAGTGGGTAACCTAGTGGTAAGTTATCATCCTTGCATTCGTATACTGCAACATCAGAAGAGCTCCTGCAGATGTGTTGCAGGCCTTTAAGGATGAAGACAAGATACATACGATGGCCTCTACTTCATACCGGTGTTCAGCGAGGTCACGGTGATAACATAGTCGAGCCGGTCTATTCAAGCAGGAGCAGTAGCCGTCGTTTGGCTCTACCACGTACTGATATAACATCACCAATAAAAATGTATAAGGCAAAGAAGTTGACGTTCTGTATATATAAAATCACATAGTATTTTTTTTTTTTTCTCAGACATGCAGATTACCTTTTGATGTCTTCCTTCACCAACCAGCACGTGGTAAATACAGCACTTAAGATAGCTATTAACAATTTTAGTGGTGGTTAATGGTGCCTAATCGGGGATCGAACCCACGCTCTATGATACTAAAGTGAACGCTTTGACCACTAGGCTACCACGGCTATACACAATATATCTATGCATTATGATGAACGATCTGATGATCTTCAATTAAATATTACGTTGAACTATATATTAACTATGTAATTTGGCCAGGGACCAGAAGCCAGGAACTCTCGCGTGTCGTCATCATAATTGTTATTAAATCTATATAAATTACACCCATGATTCGACATATTGCTCTAACGAACAAATTAAAGAAAGGGTATGTAAGTCATGTTCCGGGTGCTCTGTCCCGTAATTAATTTGATTGAATATAATTGTATTAAAAACATTTTTCTTCCCATATATATAAAGTTAAGATTTTTGTCCGGCTGTGAGGTCAGCAAAAGGTCCCACAGGGAAGGTGTATGGCCTTCTACGTCTGGGATCCGCGTCGGCGAGGTTACCAGTTGTGTCAGGCCATATGCTTATGCAAAATCGTACCGTACCGTAGTCGTAGAACCCAGCCAATCAGCGTGGTGGGCATTAAAATCGCCGAGAATCACGATCTCTGCGGATGGGATCTGTTGTAGCAAGGAATCTGTAGCCCGAGTACCCGCGTGTGCACAGTAAGAGCTATTTCCACACATCTTTGTCCTATTATTTATTCTTTCGGTATTATTTGGGTAAACTTGCGGCACTATAATATTATATCCGGCACAGTTGATAACTGCTAAAGGTATTCGTAATCGGCACAAGAAGACGTCATCGTTGACTAAACATTATACTTTTTCTAATATATTACTTAATAAAAATGTTAAAAAGTAGCGGCTTGTAAATGTCCACTGCTGGTCAAAGGTCTCGGGTTTCACATATCCTCGAAATATTTTTTTTTTTTTTTCTCAGACATGCAGATTACCTTTTGATGTCTTCCTTCACCAACCAGCACGTGGTAAATACAGCACTTAAGATAGCTATTAACAATTTTAGTGGTGGTTAATGGTGCCTAATCGGGGATCGAACCCACGCTCTATGATACTAAAGTGAACGCCTTGACCACTAGGCTACCACGGCTATACACAATATATCTATGCATTATGATGAACGATCTGATGATCTTCAATTAAATATTACGTTGAACTATATATTAACTATGTAATTTGGCCAGGGACCAGGGGCCAGGAACTCTCGCGCGTCATCATCCTAATCGTAACTAAATCTATATAAATTACACCCATGATTCGACATATTGCTCTAACGAACAAATTAAAGAAAGGGTATGTAAGTCATGTTCCGGGTGCTCTGTCCCGTAATTAATTTGATTGAATATAATTGTATTAAAAACATTTTTCTTCCCATATATATAAAGTTAAGATTTTTGTCCGGCTGTGAGGTCAGAAAAAGGTCCCACAGGGAAGGTATGGCCTTCTACGTCTGGGATCCGCGTCGGCGAGGTTACCAGTTGTGTCAGGCCATATGCTTATGCAAAATCGTACCGTACCGTAGTCGTAGAACCTAGCCAATCAGCGTGGTGGGCATTAAAATCGCCGAGAATCACGATCTCTGCGGATGGGATCTGTTGTAGCAAGGAATCTGTAGCCATTTGGACGTGGTCGATGAGTCGGTCAGTTACGGTATTACCGCTATGGGACCTGTAAAGGCACGCGTAGACGCGCGGATGGTCGTCGCTGTCGATGCGCAGCCAAAGGGTAGATAGGTCCAAACCTTCAAGACTACCGAGGCGTCGAGAACAGATATCATCTCTGGCGTATACACAAACTCCGGCTCCAGGCACAAAGGAGTGTTCCAGTTTGTACCCCAGGTAATGGAGATAAGAGGTATCAGCCGGAGATGATATCTGAGTCTCGGTAAGAAAAAGCAAGGCCGGCTTCGCCGTTTCAAGATGGTAATGAACGGAGCTAAGGTTCAAGTGGAGTCCCCTGATATTGCAGAAATCCATGGCGAGCGCGGTAGGGGATGTCATAGATTCCTTGCTACTTTTGCCTCGAGTAGGAAAGATAGAGAGCGGAATATTGGTATTGGTACTGGTACCAGTACCGACCTCCTTATAATATTCTCTTTGTTATTCCAGAAACTCAATTTTTTTTATGTGAAAGGGGTCAAACATGCGAGTGGGTCATCTAGTGGTAAGTTATCATCCTTGCATTCGTATACTGCAACATCAGAAGAGCTCCTGCAGATGTGTTGCAGGCCTTTAAGGATGAAGACAAGATACATACGATGGCCTCTACTTCATACCGGTGTTCAGCGAGGTCACGGTGATAACATAGTCGAGCCGGTCTATTCAAGCAGGAGCAGTAGCCGTCGTTTGGCTCTACCACGTACTGATATAACATCACCAATAAAAATGTATAAGGCAAAGAAGTTGACGTTCTGTATATATAAAATCACATAGTATTTTTTTTTCATTGCTCTTAAAACACCAACCAAAATAAGATCTTCTAAGACTTTGATATTTGCTACGTGATTGACGACAAGAATTCGACTTTTTCAATTGTTCTAGAATATTTTTGTTCATAATTTAATTAAATTTACACAATAAAATACAAAACAGGCCTAAAAATAAGATATTGAATATCTATGAAACTTTTTTTAAACCTTTTTTCTCTATCGCTATCTTAACAACCAAATGACGTAGAAGCCTGGAATTTGAATTTATATTCTTGAACTTTAGAAGAAAAGGGGTTGAAAGAAATAATCTCATTTATTCACGATCTATGTACATATGTAAAAAACAGTTTAACAGTTTAAAAATGAAATCAAAGAGTGTTTATTTTTTAATTTTTTTTATAAGGTGAGAGATGTCGGCTAGGTGAAGGCGGCAAACGAGCAAGCGGCTCACCTGCTGGTAAGTGATTACTGTCGCCCACGTACACTCACAACACCAGAAGTGCTGCAGGTGCGTTGCCGGCCTTTAAGGGTATTAGGAAGATGGGAGGGAAGATGAGGAGGGGGATGGGAAGGCGGTGTGGGCCTAGGAATACCTCACTCACCGAACGAAACGCAGAGGCATGAGATATCTCTACTTCACGCCGGTATTCTCCGAGGCCATAGTACCAAACCGGTCGAGCAGGCCCATTCGAGCAGCAGCAACAGCCGCCGCAACACGTTTCTGCTCAAAAGCTACTTTCACATCATAGTGAATGGTCTTTTTTTTACAACGTAGAAAATTGTTGATGTGTTCTTTGGAAATGAGATATGTTGTAGACATGAGCGGCGACGCGTGGGACATCGTCCATTTCTCTTTAACATGGTTGAACAGGGAGATGGCTGCCTGATGCTTCATACTCGTGAACAGGTGCTGCATGTGGAGGCTGGTCTACTCGAGTTTGCCGTGCACACTTTCAGTTGCCTATAGGGCCATGTCTTTTATTTTCTTCTATAACCGTATCCAATCTTCACTGTCTATTACTATAAACTATTGAATTTTATTTCATCTTTTAATTATAAATCTATGTTTTTACAATATTGACTTAGTTTGGATGTCACATGCCGTCTAAACGTAATTCAATTCGTTCAAATTTATCTTTATCTCTCAGATATGCTTTTTTATATGACTGCAAACAGGTTTAAGTTTTTAACTCTGATATGTATCGGAATATAACGAAATTGAGTTTCTTAACTCGTTGACACATAAATAAAGAATCATTAACATTAATGGGGCGTAGTGAGGACACACAATGAGAGGATAGGACAGAGAATGATTTAGGAGCCTCGGCACCGAAATCACGAAGCTCCGGAGCCGGTTCACAAAATTAAAATTATGCGAGATTTTTATATTCTTGGGCATTTATCGGGCAATGCTTTTCTTCGCAAAGCATGACATCAAACTGCACTTAAGATTTTACTAGCATCAAAACAAACACATAAAGTAAAGTAAAAGTAAGGCCGTGTAAGTGCCCACTGCTGAGCAAAGGCCTCCTCAAATATTAGTAATCAGAGAGGGCTTAGGAGTCGGGAAAGTACCCGCCACGCTGCTCCAGTGCGGGTTGGCGGGCTTCACATATCCTCGGTATAATAATTATTATTACTCAGATATGCAGGTTTCCTCGCGATGTTTTCCTTCACCGTTGAGCACGTGGTAAATACAGCACTTAAATTTGTTATTAGCAATTTTAGTGGTGCCGGCAGCGGGGATCGAACCCAGGTCACTTACGCTCTATGACACTAAAGTGAGCGCCCTGTCCACATAAGTATTACTAAATTTAAGGCTTTATCCATGTATACGTATAACATATGTACATAATGAATATGTCCAGAAATGTTAATTATTACATAAAATAAAAAAAAAACGTTACCTCCTTTTGTAGAAATTTCTCCTGTGTCGCGGAGGCAGTTTATACATTTTATTTGATTGAAAAGAAAATATATACTTAATTTGTACATGTACTAACACCCAGACCAGATACTTATTATTTGTAGTCCTGTGAGAGAACGGAACCCGCGACTAACAGCGCCGCAACACGTTTTCGCTCGTTACTTTCACATCATAGTGAATGGTCTTTTTTACAACGTAGAAAATTGTTGATGTGTTCTTTGAAATGAGATATGTTGTAGACATGAGCGGCGACGCGTGGGACATCGTCCATTTCTTTAACATGGTTGAACAGGGAGATGGCTGCCTGATGCTTCATACTCGTGAACAGGTGCTGCATGTGGAGGCTGGTCTACTCGAGTTTGCCGTGCACACTTTCAGTTGCCTATAGGGCCATGTCTTTTATTTTCTTCTATAACCGTATCCAATCTTCACTGTCTATTACTATAAACTATTGAATTTTATTTCATCTTTTAATTATAAATCTATGTTTTTACAATATTGACTTAGTTTGGATGTCACATGCCGTCTAAACGTAATTCAATTCGTTCAAATTTATCTTTATCTCTCAGATATGCTTTTTTATATGACTGCAAACAGGTTTAAGTTTTTAAGTCTGATATGTATCGCAATATAACGAAATTGAGTTTCTTAACTCATGACACAGAAATAAAGAATCATTAACATTAATGGGGCGTAGTGACGACACACAATGACAGGACAGGAGAGAGAATGATTTAGGAGCCTCGGCACCCAAATCACGAAGCTCCGGAGCCGGTTCGCAAAATTAAAATTATGCGAGATTTTTATGTTCTTGGGCATTTATCGGGCAATGCTTTTCTTCGCAAAGCATGACATCAGACTGCACTTAAGATTTTACTAGCATCAAAACAAACACATAAAGTAAAGGCCTCCTCAAATATTAGTAATCAGAGAGGGCTTAGGAGTCGGGAAAGTACCCGCCACGCTGCTCCAGTGCGGGTTGGCGGGGTTCACATATCCTCGGTATAATAATTATTATTTCTCAGATATGCAGGTTTCCTCGCGATGTTTTCCTTCACCGTTGAGCACGTGGTAAATACAGCACTTAAATTTGTTATTAGCAATTTTAGTGGTGCCGGCAGCGGGGATCGAACCCAGGTCACTTACGCTCTATGACACTAAAGTGAGCGCCCTGTCCACATAAGTATTACTAAATTTAAGGCTTTATCCATGTATACGTATAACATATGTACATAATGAATATGTCCAGAAATGTTAATTATTACATAAAATAAAAAAAAAACTTCAATCGTGGAAGATCACAGACGCGTTTTAACAACCCCTAAGGATTAACATGGAATGCCGATGCATGAAACCTGGATGAGTCTCAGACCGAAAATTAGTTCTTTTTCCCGTGGTGTAAGAGCTCCACGCCGAACTGCCGGTTCCAGTAGAGCTCTGTGCAAAAGGATCTCCGTTCGTGTAGCCAGGGAACTTGCAAATGCAGACTTAGTGTTATTTCCACACATCATTGTTCTCCTAATATATTGATGTATTTCATAGTAGGCATCTTTGCTAAAGGCCTTTTAAAGAACAAACGCAGAACACTCACGATGTAAGATAAATTGTAGAGGAAAATATTTTGTTTCTTTTTTATAAATACATAACGGTAGTCCAATAATGCTTCTAACATTTCAAGTTTTTCCGAAGGTAACAAACTTCTTGTTCCATTACTTTGTTGCTTACAAAGTTGACCGTTACTAATTCGAGTTTGGTGAAATCGGCGGAAGTTTGCTGAAGCAAGTTAAATGTTTCTGGGCTGTTCCATACATCAATAACTATATCGTTATCTATCATCTACAATTACAGCACTATGAAAAAGCTGCGGGAAATCTGTACATTAAAGGAACAAGATAGAGCCTTATTTCGTACTCAAAACAATTTCTAATATGTTTTTTCTGTCTTAACTAGAAACTTGTAGACTCGATTTTGCATGCCGATGCAGTTATAAATTTTATATCTAATATAATTTTAGTTTTTAAGTTACCGAAGTTTCGGATGCTTTATAGCACCCATGGTCACAGAGAGATTGAGGTATGGGATATCCTGAAGTCACACTTAACTTGGGTTACCTTCAACTTTTAATCATAAATTTTGATCCGATCTACGCAGAACACGCTCACCACACGTCAAAATAAACACCAACTTAAAACGACCAATGATATAAAATCGCTTACAGTATAACTAAGTATTTAAACAGTGATTCGAGTGAGTTATCGTGGTTCTATCGAAGAAAACCCGACAAACGCCTCCACATAATCCATCTATAAGCAAGTTAACTAGTTATTACTGATTCGATCTTTACCGCTCTCGGCAACACACCACTCGTCTAGTATTCGTTGTTATCTTAACAGTTTGATTCAAAACAAATGTCTGTTTGTTCACTGTTTACCATTAGCAAAATAGTCGTTCAATGGTATTTCGTGAAGGGTCTTTAGTTTAGAAAGAAAGAAAGAAAGAAAGAAAGAAAGTACTTTATTCATTGCCACAACTCAAGTAACACATAAGTAAACTTAACGTAAAAAATAATAATAATAATAATAACATTTTATTGGGTTGCAGCAACAAAACGGTGTCCGACTCAGCATAATGCTGTAGCAATGGTAAACCACAACTACAGCGCTGGTATTCTGTCGGAAACCTTTTTTTTTTGTGGAGCTTAATTTTTCCTTAAATTGCATTCAGTTACCGATTGGTTTTCCTTCAAGCCATGCATTTCCATCGGTTTTCCTTCACACAAGCTGAAAGCGGTCGTTAACATAAAATTAATTAAAAAAGAAAATTGTTGAACATGATGTAATGCAGGAAGATGTTTTTGCCCATCTCCTTATATAAAATATTCCCCTCTGTCAAATTTTACGTCATCCTCGGGACGAGACGGGATGGCAGATTCTCTTATAACACCACCACACGGTAATACCGTTCAGATGTTCGACTTTATCGACCATTAATCGCCTTTTACGACACCAATGGTCAGACTGGGTTGGTGGTATTCTTTACTTCCGACAGCCACACGGACTGCACAGTTGCGGGAAATCTGTACATTAAAGGAACAAGATAGAGCCTTATTTCGTACTCAAAACAATTTCTAATATGTTTTTTCTGTCTTAACTAGAAACTTGTAGACTCGATTTTGCATGCCGATGCAGTTATAAATTTTATATCTAATATAATTTTAGTTTTTAAGTTACCGAAGTTTCGGATGCTTTATAGCACCCATGGTCACAGAGAGATTGAGGTATGGGATATCCTGAAGTCACACTTAACTTGGGTTACCTTCAACTTTTAATCATAAATTTTGATCCGATCTACGCAGAACACGCTCACCACACGTCAAAATAAACACCAACTTAAAACGACAAAGATGATATAAAATCGCTTACAGTATAACTAAGTATTTAAACAGTGATTCGAGTGAGTTATCGTGGTTCTATAGAAGAAAACCCGACAAACGCCTCCACATAATCCATCTATAAGCAAGTTAACTAGTTATTACTGATTCGATCTTTACCGCTCTCGGCAACACACCACTCGTCTAGTATTCGTTGTTATCTTAACAGTTTGATTCAAAACACATGTCTGTTTGTTCACTGTTTACCATTAGCAAAATAGTCGTTCAATGGTATTTCGTGAAGGGTCTTTAGTTTAGAAAGAAAGAAAGTACTTTATTCATTGCCACAACTCAAGTAACACATAAGTAAACTTAACGTAAAAAATAATAATAATAATAATAATAATAACATTTTATTGGGTTGCAGCAACAAAACGGTGTCCGACTCAGCATAAGGCTGTAGCAATGGTAAACCACAACTACAGCGCTGGTATTCTGTCGGAAACCTTTTTTGTGGAGCTTAATTTTTCCTTAAATTGCATTCAGTTACCGATTGGTTTTCCTTCAAGCCATGCATTTCCATCGGTTTTCCTTCACACAAGCTGAAAGCGGTCGTTAACATAAAATTAATTAAAAAAGAAAATTGTTGAACATGATGTAATGCAGGAAGATGTTTTTGCCCATCTCCTTATATAAAATATTCCCCTCTGTCAAATTTTACGTCATCCTCGGGACGAGACGGGATGGCAGATTCTCTTATAACACCACCACACGGTAATACCGTTCAGATGTTCGACTTTATCGACCATTAATCGCCTTTTACGACACCAATGGTCAGACTGGGTTGGTGGTATTCTTTACTTCCGACAGCCACACGGACTGCACAGTTGCGGGAAATCGATGGATGTAGATGGCTCAGGACTTTGAGGGAGACCTGTTCTGTAGTGGACTCGTGATAGGCTAAAATTATTAACATTGTCCCTTGGAGGGACTTAATTTTTCATAACGCTGATTTCCTGACGATGTTTTCCGTCGCCACCGAGCACGTTGTGTCCAATTTAGTGATGCCGGCGCTGGGATTCGAATCCGGGTTATTAGCTTACTATGAAACAGAAGCGAACGCTATATGTCTTCTATGAGTTAAACGTACTATGTTCCCATCGCATGTATTGCTGTAGCGTATACATATTGAACGGTAAAGCTAAAGCTCAGTAGCTTTACCGGTCAATATTTATGCTAAGAAGCTTATGCAGGAGTTTAACGTGCAGTTACTCTGAAGCTCAGAAGCATATTGTTCAATATCTGTTTAATGTACAGGATTGATGGACAATTAAACGTTTTTTCGAATTGACTAAAAAGTAATCTATATATTATGCACCGTGGTGTTATAGTCATAGTGATATGGGGGCTTTCGGTACTCCTCACTCACCGAACAAAACGCAGAAACACAAGATACTTCTACGTTACGCCGGTTTTCTGCGAGGTCGTGGTATTAATCTGGTCGAGCCGGCCCATTCGAACAGAAGTTAAAGCCGCCCACTTGGCTCCACCACGATAAGAAGTTGTCAATCTTTTTTCCTCGAGCACTAGCCTAGACTTACTTCTGATGTAGTTATTTCGTGCTGAAATATGTTACCATCAATTTTATATGTTTAGATCCACAAGAATCCATTTCGTTTGTTGTCGAAGAAAGAATGATTAGGCAAATTGAGTACGCCCATTCGAGCAACAGAAAAATCAGCTGCTTGATTCTACCACGTACAGGAAATTAATCTACTTTGGGCATTTGAATACACATCGATTTCTCCTGTCACACACACTCGTCTTTGAACGTACAAGAATGAGTGAGATTGTACTAGAATGTTCCCGAAAGTAGATGGGGCAAACATATACCAAGCGAAGTGGTTTGTACTTATCCAGTATTATAATTAAAGTTCAATATAAGGTTTTACTAAGGTAAGTTGGCAATCGCAGTACCAAACGCCTCCTAAACACTGCTGCCCGACATCGGTCTGGTATTTTTAGAGATGGTTAATCCGACAACCATCCAAGAGTAATACTTTGTATTACTGGATTTTTTTTTCTTTTTTGAAAAGAATACCAGCAATACTATTTATTAAGTAACAACACTAATATTCCTGTTAACTCTCCAACTAAGCTCACAGCTTGTATCTGAAGTGGTTCTCGACAATAGTCGAATGGCGGGCTCGAACTTACGACATCATGTTTCGTAGTCCGCACCCTAATCCATTTGGCTATTGGCGCTTGGATAAGTATAGTGTAGAGGGAAATTTAAATTAAGAATGTTTTTTCCTCAGTTGTTTTTGCCTCAATTAGTCATTTAAAAAAAACGTTAGAGTTTCGCACACATTCAAACGTTTTCAGCAAAATATTGCGAGCTGTCTGTTATGTTGCACGGAATTCTTAAACTGGTGAATCGAGAATTCCTTGTAATCACCTCAACAAGCAGAAACCAGAACTAGGAATGCAGAAAGCTGTGGCTGTTGCTGCGGACCGTAATTCCGGAACGCCAACTAAGCATTTGTGTTGTTTAAAATGATAATTCAGAAATGTACAAAAAATTGTCTACGGATTTTTATCGTTTACTTGCAAAATAATATTAAATAATCGAATGACTAAAATTAAAATAGGTTCACACTATGGATAGGTTATACATTATCGAATCACGTTACCGTAACTTTTCTGAACGGCCTCTATGGACTATCCATTGCAGGACTTAGGCCTGTCCCATAAGGAGGATTTACCATAATCGGCAAGCGGAATGACGATCGCAGAAATAGATACCCCCCTTAAACGCTGCTGCCTTCATCGGTCTGTTTATTTTTAGTCTGATATTTTAGGCAGAGACAGTTATCCCGCCATCGGTAGCAATTTCTTACATTTACATAATTCACTAATGACTGGTTGCAACACGAAGCGAGATTTTCCGAAGGAGACACAACCTTCACGAACGAGAACACTTGCGTTCGTGAAGCGTTCGTTAAAATTCTTTATCACACTCGTGTGATCGAAGCTGAAGTGTATCTTACACATGCCGTTGATAGCCAGTAAAACAAAGGTCGCGCCGGTGAAACAAGTATAAATCCCCATCATGTGGTGCAGTCTTATTAACAAGATTACTTACTGAAATAGCTACGGTAATGAACATAGTTAAATTTATTTATTTATTTTTATAGAAGAAGGGGGCGAACGTGCATGCGGCTCACCTGATGGTAAGTGATCACCGACGCCCGCGAACATCCACAACACCAGAGGAGCTACAGATGCGCTGCCGGCCCTTAAAGGAAGGAATAAGCTCTTTTCATGCGAATTTAACATTCATACCTGAACAGACTCAATGGTTGTTCTGGCCTGGATCCGATGAACAACGATCCGAGCCGATGGCATGGGTTTGTTGCCAACTGCCAATTAACATTTTGCATAAGTTGGATTATCATAACTGGTCACATAGTGATATCACAGAACATTCCTGTGGATACCATTACAGATGAGTTGGATAACCGTATAATGTGGTTCCAAGATCAGGTGATTCTTTGAATGGACCATGTATAAGTTCTAAAGAGCTAAAAGTACTAAAGACGGTTTTTAAGATGTGCTGGATAAGGCAAAGTGTAGTATGCAGTTATCATAAAATTGAAGAAATCATGGAAACATAGAAAATTAGCATAGGACAATGCCAAGCACAACATTTCCAATAAGGAATAATTAAAACTTATCTGATACTATAAAAACAGTTTTCTGTTTACCTTGAACATTTTATTGCACCAGAATAACATTTTGCGTCCCATTTTAGTCCACAAAGAATCTTACTTGACAAACACTCAATTGACTATCGCACATGGTCACAAGCAAACGCTACTTGAACTAATAATGTCCACTATCTAAATATTGGATTGTTGGTCTTAAGCAACTTGTTAAGGTATATTTGTCGAAAGTGTGTTATTTGTGTCAAAAAGTAACAGTTCACCTGACCCCACTGTCACCATTTACATCGGAAAGTCCAACACGATCGTCCGATCATTAAACTCATTTCGTTCATTTCCGATATATAAGGGAAAATCTGAAAATGTCTCTTTGAAGAAGATATCTATATATGTATTGATTACTGATGACTGATAGCTTAGTTGGTAGCGAAGTTTGGTAGTTCGAATTCCGCCAGGAGGCAAACATTTGTATGATGAGTATGAGTTTTTATAACCGAATCGTCATTGTTTATGTAGTATAGAAATAGGAGATTTCCAAAAGTTTCCAAACACGCGTTTTAAACATTAAAAAGTAAGTTTTTGAGAATCAACATAGTTATTAGATTAACCATTATGAAAATGTTAACTTTAAATAAAAATTCAAAGCCCTGTTTCGTTTAAGAACGCTGACTGCATTTGTATTGACCTCTGTGCGAGAAAAAAATCAGCCCTCTTGAAACCGGCGCCTACGATCAGACGCTAATTATTAACTCTAGACGTGTTGAATTTGAAATCCGATTATTATATCACGAGATAGGTTATGTAAGTATTAGTTTTTAGTATTAAATGAGTACATATTAAGAACGAATCGCAGCATCAGACATCTCCATCTATAGACGCTGATCTCCGTCGGCAGGCATCTGTTCACAATTCCGCTGTTAAGATTGAGATTGGCTGGCGGATTTGCTATTGGACCAATATCGTACAGAGTTTTCTTTAACGCCTCATAAATCAGGACTGAATGATTCATGCTTAGCCCCAGTGTCGCTTTTTGTTTTATCATGGACATTTAACGTATCGCAGCAACCTTAAAATAATTTCATTTAAATATACGAAGAATAATTTATAAAGCTCCAAAGTTTTTCTTTTGAAGGCGAAACAAGGGTTTTAAGTATTTTTTGAGATCATCTAATTTAATATGACATTTCATTTTGCCCTCTGTATAAAACTTATTTAATGCTTACTCAGATGAAAAAAGAGAGTTAGATTTTTAGATTGGATTTTTAATAATTTTCGAAATTTGTATTGTTGTGGGTTTGCTTAGGGTTCGGGCGCTTGTTATAAGTTTCATATGTTTGTGAATTTATTTTCAATTCTATTATTTTTATTAAATGATATCTAAATTCATAATGCTGGGTATAATGGTTACGAGTGAAATATGTTATTGTTAAATATAAATTTTATGAACTTTTGACTTGAACTCGTGAACCTTACCCTTAAAGCACTCATCATGAAGCACCCAGACTTTGCAAGCAGCTTCAAGAGCTACTTGAATTATATTTGAAAATGATCGCAAAGCGGTTGGTACTGGGTATTCGTTTGTAGCGAAATAAATGTAGAAATACAACTGTTTCAGGATTATTCTGAAATTATTTTATTTCAATTAAATAAAGTGCTTATTATAACAGTCGTGTGATGACTTATGTCGCCTTTAGTAGCACAAATTATCATACTTATAACGCAAGGTAAAAAAACAGCAATATTTTATCAGCCATCATCATCATCATCATCATCATTTCAGCCTTTTTTTTTATAGAAGAAGGGGCAAACGAGCGTGCGGCTCACCTGATGGTAAGTGATCACCGACGCCCACGAACATCCACAACACCAGAGGAGCTAGCGCTACCGGCCTTTAAGGAAGGAATAAGCTCTTTTCTTGAAGGTCCCTAAGTCGTAACTGTTCGGAAATACTGCTGGCGACAGCTGATTCCACAAAATCGAAGTGCGTGGCAGAAAACTTCGATTAAAACGCACTGTGGTGGAATGCCAACAATCTAGGTGGTATCGATGGAACTTCGAATTCTGTCGCGATGTACGATGGTGAAACTCAGCAGCTGGGATCAATCCGAACAGTTCCTCAGAACATTCCCCGTGGTAAATTTTGTAAAAAATGCAAAGAGAAGCAACATCTCTACGCAAGGCCAAAGGATCAAGCCGATCAGAGAGAGCGTGGTCGCCGACAACTCGAGCCGCTCGACGTTGGATGCGGTCAAATGGAAGGAGTTGGTACTGGGGTGCCCCTGCCCAGAGATGAGAACAGTATTCCATGTGGGGCCGAACTTGCGCCTTATAAAGTTGCAAACGGTGGACCAGCATGAAATACTGTCACGCTCTACAGAGCACACCAAGCTTTTTGGAGGCCAATTTGGCCTTTCCCTCCAAGTGACCACGGAACTGAACGTCGCTCGATATGTCAACGCCAAGGATTCTGATACTGGCTGAGGCAATAAGGGGAATGTTCTCAAAAAGAGGAGAAACGACAAAGGGATTCTTTTTAGCAGTGAACGCGCAAACCTGTGTCTTTTTGGGGTTGAATAGGACCAAATTACGTCGACCCCAATCCGAGACTTTGAATAACAAGGTCTCGACTTCAGACACAAGTTTGTTCCGGCACTCGTCGACGTGTTCCCGAGAAATATTCGCACGGCCTGTATATAGGGCATCACCCGTGCTGTCATCTGCATAGCAATGAATGCTACTGATTTGTAGCATGTCGTTGATATGCAGAAGGAACAGAGTGGGAGATAGCACACAGCCTTGTGGAACACCAGCATTCACGGGTTTGGGATCCGAGCATGCACCGTCGACAACAGCCTTGATGTTCCGATCCGTGAGGAAGCTGGTGACCCAGTTGCACAATCTCTCAGGAACCCCGTAAGATGAAAGCTTTGAAAGCAGCGCTATATGGCAAACCCTATCAAAGGCTTTCGCTACGTCCAGACTAACCGCCAAAGCTTCTCCTTAGACTCAACTGCTTCTGGCCATCGGTGAGTCAGGTAAACTAGAAGATCACCAGCTGATCGTCCGCGACGAAAACCGTACTGTCGGTCACTGATCAGCTGGTGTTCCTCCAGGTACCTCAGGAGCTGGGTGTTGATGAGTGACTCCTTTATTTTAGATAACAAGGGGGTGATGGCAATAGGCGTGTAGTTGGACGGATCAGAGCGGTCGCCTTTTACAAGTCCACTGCTGAACTGAATCAGCTTGCTGATTCAGGGAAACGTCACGGCGCTACTTCGAATCGGCCGCCGTACACCCTAACCCGCTGGTGGTAAACGCCAACAAATACTCCCCGATTATAAACCCAACGGTGTGCCACCGTCGCCCGCGTAACGTATTAGACGACCCGGACGACGTAACAGCACCAACAGACCGACAAACCGAGCCAGTTTCGGTTAACACTACTCAAGAACACACTGTACACACAGTTAGGAGTAGAGACACTTACACAATCCTCCGCCGACGCATAAGAGCGTATCGTGCTAACAAAACACCCGCGTACACACCGTACACCCGGGATTCAGGGCGGTCCTTACCGCCCAATACTATCGAAACACCACGACCGTCCGAGACGAGGCCCGAACCACCCTCGGACGTTCTTTAGATTGCTTACCATAAAGAGGTAAGCAGTAGATGTACTCTTGCACATCTACTTAAAGCATAAACGCCCGCGGCCTCAAGGACGCAGGCGCAAACCTATGAAGCTGTAAAAGCCAAAACGGCTAACAGCTATAACTTCATCGAATACATACAGCTTGCTGATCCCAACGACTAATTCGGTTACCTTAGTACTGTTGCGGATTGATGTCCGTATAACGATTATTCGTTACAGAATTATTATAGACATTATCGGATATTTTTGTTCGTCAATAATTCTATCTATTCTATCTATATTAATATTCTCTATTATGTGTACTGTACAAGAGTTCGCGTTTTAAGCTACGAGATATTTTAATGCTAATTAGAAACGACTATAGAGAATGAAAGGAGGGATGTGTTTTCCCCTCAACGAGATACTTAAATAGTTCTTCCCCACGTTAACTGAATGGAGTAGTTTCCGTAATGAGGGTTTAAATGTGTTTCACGTAATCCGACATGTTAAAATCTCATTAACCGAAGGAAACGCACAACTAACGTAATTAGAGCAATATGGGTTTAATTTTAATATTTATAATTTTTATGGAACATGATATAATCTTGTGTTTCATTCTACGTAATGCGCAATACCTCTCTTCTTAAATTTAACAGGATTCTAGAAATTCGATTCGTTTCCCAAATGAGCAAGCACCAATGATATTTTTAATTAAGGTGTATGATGCTAAATTATCAAATGATCGAAAGATAAGAATTTGGGTTTTGATGCTGCTCGAATTGACCAGCGACCGGGGTACTAGCACGGTCTCGTAGAGTATCAGCGTGGCATAGAGGCATCTTGTGATTTTATATTTCGTTCCTTCCCCTTCCCTTTCCATTTCCTATTCCTCCTCTCCTTTCCCACTATGCCTCTCCCCAAAAAGCCTTAAAGGTCGGCAACGCCCACATGCAGTGATTCATAACGCCCTACAGATGTGCTGACCTCACACTGGCATATACGACAGTGATCTGAAAATGTTTCCTTTTAACCTTAACGTGAAGATTTCAGCCATTGAGTGAGTCAATGTGAGTGAAACCCAATCGTGAAAGTACCACCATGAGATTTTGGGCAAGGCCGTACCGGCTTGGGAGACGATGAACTTTCGGTACGGCCAAAAGTACAACCACTGACGATAACGTCGCTAAACTTCACCAAATGGTGCTAAACGACCGCCGAGTTAAAATGAGAGAAAGAGAGATAGCAGAGGCTGTGAATATGTCCGAAGAACGTGTTTGTCACATATTGAATCACGATTTAGGCACGAGAAGCTGTCGGTTCGTTGGGTTCCGCATTTACTCAGGTTAACGGAACATTTTCAATGCTCTCTTGGCACGGTTTAGTCGCCGATTAATTACTGTAAATGAAGTTTGGATACACCATTATACGCCTGAAAACAAAACAGTTTTTTCGGCTGGGGAAGTGATAGCTACTGTTTTTAGAGATGGTGGTGGACAAACAAAAATCTGATCTCTAAGATACTCCCATAAAAAGTTGACATATTTAATACTTGCCCGTTCAAACACATACGCATAGACACAAAAAAAACACAGAGTCAAAGGAGACATTTCAAATAAAGGAAACCAATGTTTCATTTAAGGTTAGTATACCGAATATATTGTGACGAATGTCTGATAACGTCTTATAAACAGCAACGTCTTCGAATGTCAAGTCAAAAGAAAGAATGTTTTATAAATTACCAGTCGATGTTAACGAAACTCTTTCTCGTACGTAAGGGTGCCTGTACACTGGTTGAAATATAAGCCTTATTTATCCAATAAAAATAAAACATTATTTCGGGAATGTTCTGTAATAAACGAAAATATAAAGACGATCGAAATTTGGGACTATATAAGGAGAACGGGAGCGCACTAGGGACAGATTAGTGGAAGAAAAGGAAAGAGAAGAAGAGGAAAAGACGGAGGATTGGTTACTGTCAAGAAGACCTGTGGAAGAGAAGAAGAGGGATAGCGCATCAGAAAGAATCTGAATCCTCTGTAAGTGGTAAAAATAAATATAATTTCAAGATATCGGCTCTTTACTCTTATCTTGCGACACTTAGCTCGTAACAATACCCGTAAATACACAACAATGCACAGTATTAACATTTATCAAAGCGTTATTAACATTACACACAAATGCAAATGAAGACATCAACAAATGAAATTACATTCGGAGTAATTTCTTTAAACTCACCACTGTTTCAAATAGACACGGATAACGCTTTAGGGATGGTAAATTGCGGGTTCAAAATTACGCCACTGGATTGTTTAATAAACTTCGATTGAATTACAGCGTCTGTAAGAACAGGCACCGAGATTAAAGCGTTCTGAATGTTTGTTATTATTCCCTATGCTATTTTGCAATAAGAGATAAGGTAAAATTATAATTTTTTTACAAAAAAATATTATCTTTGATATTGCGCTTTTATCTCAATTATGTAAACTTTAGATTGCATTTTAATAACATAAAATAAAAAAGAAACATAATACCTATATTTTTAAAGTGGTAGAGCCAAGCGGCAGCTTTAGCTGCTGCTCGAATGGGCCGGCTCGACCGGGTTAATACCACGACCTCGCAGAATACCAGCGTGAAGTAGAGGCATCTTGTGCTTCTTCGTTTCGTTCGGTGAATGAGGTAATCCGAGGCCACTCCCCCTCCCCTCCTTACCTTCTTATACTACCTTCTAGGTGGTTGCCCCTGCATCAGCTCAGAACGGTGCTTTGTGGTAATCTTTGGGAAATCCTATGTTCAACGGTGGACTTGTGATAGGCTGAAATGATGATGATAATACTACCTACCTTCATACCTAACAATGGGGTGGTCAGAGGTCTAGACGGTTTTAGTCGTCCCACCCACTTTTCACCAGAGCAGCAGCAGTCTTAATGTTCAAGCCTTTTCAATGTCGTTCAATGATAAACTGCTTTCATAAGTGTCGTAAAATCTATCAGTATGCCTAGCCTCTGGTACAAGCAGAACCTAAAAAGTTAATCTAATACATTTATTTCACGAACTATGTTACGATGAATAAATTATTGCAAAAAAATCTGTATTTTTGTTAAAGCCTTAAAAAAAAGAAATAAATTGTCGTATATTACCCATTCCGATTTTTTTTAGTGGGGTTGTGCGAAGTAATTTTTCCAACATCTCTAAAAATATGGATTTCGGCAAAGTTAGAGTTAAAATTTTAATGTTAAATATAGAAAGCGTAAAAATTATATAATCTTATTTTCCGTAATGGCAGAAACGACAGACACAAATCAAGATATATATTATGTTATTGTAGCACGAGGTGGAAACGTTATCATATACTGGAAGTAGGTTAACGACATAAAGTCTTATAGCAATGAAAATGGGTTAGTAATGGTTGTTATTTTTATTATGTCTTAGTTATGTTGAGGTTTAATGGTTAAGTTTTTTTTTTTATGGGAAAGGAGGCAAACGTACAAGCGACTCTACCGATGGTAATTGATTATCGACGGCTGCAACACCAGAGATGCTGCATGTGCGTTGCGTTACTTGAGATATTGCGGATATTTGGAGAGTAGGCCTCCGGTTAGCTCACTTACCGGATGAAACGCAGAAGCACAAGATGCCTCTACTTCGCACCGGTATTATGCGACGCTTTGGCGACAACCTCAGTTCAGCCGGTCGATTGGGGCTGCAGACAAAGCTGCCCCATGGCTCTATTACGTGCATTGTTTTAATTGCAATATAGTTCTATTTGTTACTTAAAAGATAATATACATCATTATAATCATCATCGTTTCAGGCTATCACAAGTCCACTTCTGTAAATAGGCTCCCCCAAAGATTGCCACAAAGGTCGGTCCTCACCAGCATCCATCGACTACCCGCAACATTGCGCAGGCTGTCACTCCATCTTGCGGGGGTCGTCCCGCACCGCGTTTGCCTGTACGTGGCCCCCATTTGAGTACCTTTTTTCCCCAACAGTTGTCAGTTCTGCGAGCTATGTGAACGGACTATTACCACTTCAGCTTGCTGATCCTCACTAGGCTATGTCGGTTACTCTAGTTCCGCTGCGGATAACATCGTTGCAGACTCTCTCGTATCTATCTGATAAGCATTCTTGATCACCATTTGTATATATATTATCAATGTTTTGGTGTTTGCGAAACATAAATGACTGGAGTTCGGTTGCTTTTGTATTGTGTTTCGCGATGCGTTCTGTGATTCTCACTGTCCTTTCCTCTACTCGTTTTACCGCAAATACAGAAAGGAGAAAAGGAGTGAGTGCCTCTGTGTTTGGCACTATAGTGCATCTGGTGCAGTTGAGCACTGTCGTTTGTTTTCGAAAATTATTGCCGTGAGTACAATCAAGAAAAAAATAACAAAAGACAGCTATGATGGAAATTAAAAAAAAAGTGGTTCACGGTTAGAGTGTTTTTTTAGAACTTTCGTTCTAAACATGATCACTTTACGATCATCCAAGAGAGAAATAACTGACACCGTTAAAAAATGATATAAAACAGCATTCACGAGCACATTCTTCACATAAGTGTCTTTATGACGTCACCCTTGTTTAGTTCCCCCCTATTACTGTCACCACATAATATGATAACTATCAAACTTGATCTGCGTCACTTTCTGCGTGTGTCAAGCTTTTAAGTAGACTAGTATAAAAATAACACAGCGATAATATTGGCTGTCCGCTTCTTCTGTTTTTTTTTTTATAGAAGAAGGGGGCAAACGAGCGTGCGGCTCACCTGATGGTAAGTGATCACCGACGCCCACGAACATCCACAACACCAGAGGAGCTACAGATGCGCTGCCGGCCTTTAAGGAAGGAATAAGCTCCTTTCTTGAAGGTCCCTAAGTCGTAACTGTTCGGAAATACTGCTGGCGAATACTGTTTAGAATAAAGAAAATGTAAAAACTGAAAGGGCACGCCCATGTTTTTAATGGTTAATTTCATTAATTATAAAATATTTTAAATTATCTCTTATAATAATTCGCCAAGTACTTAATAATTATATATAATAAAGCGAATTACGTCTGTAATGCTCGCTCGAAAGCTTTTGTTTGTGGCAGCATTGTGTGGCGCGTCATCCATGTTCATTTGATAGGGTTGAGAAGGTGAGCTGGTGAGCACGGGTTTGTTAATCCTGCATTAATTTCTTTTATTCTTAGGATTCTTTTTTAATAGTAGAAAATGCTTCATTTGCCCGTAAGACTATTCGTTGCTTTTTTTTGTACAATTTGGTATGTGTAATTTTTTTTTTAAATAATAATAAAAGGATAAGGATATAGCCTACGGAGTTTCTTTCGCCTGTTTCCTCTCCGCCCGAGGAACCTCATTATGAGATATTATATATATATATATAGAAATGGAGTAAGATTGTAAAAACATACACTTAACAAGCGAAATTTTAATTTCTTACGTCAAATAAAGAAATCTCTTACATTTAATGATTAAAAGTAACCCATAATGCTATAAAAAAACTACATTTTGGTCACCAGCGTCTTCATCCACTTACTTCTGTCGCTGCACAGTAATTAGTAAATGAACAGGAATGACAATTCTAATTTCACGTGCCTGTGCCTCGCTCTCTCTCACACACTCTCTATCTCTCTCTCTCTCTCTCTATCTACCTCTCTCTCTCTCTATCTACCTCTCTCTCTCTCTCTATCTACCTCTCTCTCTCTCTCTATCTACCTCTCTCTCTCTCTCTATCTACCTCTCTCTCTCTCTATCTACCTCTCTCTCTCTCTCTCTCTCTCTCTCTATCTACCTCTCTCTCTCTCTCTATCTACCTCTCTCTCTCTCTCTCTCTATCTACCTCTCTCTCTCTCTATCTACCTCTCTCTCTCTCTATCTACCTCTCTCTCTCTCTCTCTATCTACCTCTCTCTCTCTCTCTATCTACCTCTCTCTCTCTCTCTCTCTCTCTATCTACCTCTCTCTCTCTCTATCTACCTCTCTCTCTCTCTATCTACCTCTCTCTCTCTCTATCTACCTCTCTCTCTCTCTATCTACCTCTCTCTCTCTCTCTCTATCTACCTCTCTCTCTCTCTATCTACCTCTCTCTCTCTCTCTCTCTCTATCTACCTCTCTCTCTCTCTATCTACCTCTCTCTCTCTCTCTATCTACCTCTCTCTCTCTCTCTATCTACCTCTCTCTCTCTCTATCTACCTCTCTCTCTCTCTCTATCTACCTCTCTCTCTCTCTATCTACCTCTCTCTCTCTCTATCTACCTCTCTCTCTCTCTATCTACCTCTCTCTCTCTCTATCTACCTCTCTCTCTCTCTCTATCTACCTCTCTCTCTCTCTATCTACCTCTCTCTCTCTCTCTCTCTCTCTATCTACCTCTCTCTCTCTCTCTCTATCTACCTCTCTCTCTCTCTATCTACCTCTCTCTCTCTCTATCTACCTCTCTCTCTCTCTATCTACCTCTCTCTCTCTCTATCTACCTCTCTCTCTCTCTCTCTCTCTCTCTCTCTCTCTATCTACCTCTCTCTCTCTCTATCTACCTCTCTCTCTCTCTATCTACCTCTCTCTCTCTCTCTATCTACCTCTCTCTCTCTCTATCTACCTCTCTCTCTCTCTATCTACCTCTCTCTCTCTCTATCTACCTCTCTCTCTCTCTATCTACCTCTCTCTCTCTCTATCTACCTCTCTCTCTCTCTCTCTATCTACCTCTCTCTCTCTCTCTATCTACCTCTCTCTCTCTCTCTCTCTCTCTCTCTCTCTCTCTATCTACCTCTCTCTCTCTCTCTCTATCTACCTCTCTCTCTCTCTCTCTCTCTCTATCTACCTCTCTCTCTCTCTCTTTCTCTATCTCTCTCTTTCTCTCTGTATGTATTGTTTTTTAGCAACCTCTATTTGTTTTATTTCTATACATAGAGCTCTCCAAATAAAATGCTGTAAAATGTAATTGGGCAATCTGCCTTGTTATCGCTCTGCATATTGTACTCGTGGGACATGTATTATTACGCCTCGAGATTTTAAAGAACTTTACTCTACCTTACAAAGGATGATAGTGGGTGGCAGATCTCACACCTTCAAATAATAGCCTGTACCATTCTACCATAAGTCTGGCAAGGACATTGTCATACTTTAGGAATTTCTCGTATTAGACTTTTACTCATAAAAAGTACAGATATAGAAAATAAATATTCCGAGAAGCAGAGGCACGCACAGTCCGCCACAACCTAAAACAACAGAGTACTACCACCCCAGTTTTGCGTGGTACCATCGCGTGAGCTTGTTTTTTTTTTTTTTTTTGTATTTTCCTTGGTATAAGCATTTATTTTTCCGGCACAAGACAGAACACGAGATTGGTTTCCACCTCTTAGGGGAAAAATAATTTCCACGAATTCTGCGGCGAAGAAAAACACCTCGAAGAACTCTCCATGACCGAGAATAATATTATTCAATGGCATGTGAAGTGCCCTTACTCGTAATTTCGCAGAGTGGATATACAGAGAAAGTATTTTCGTTACTGTACTTAAATGCTGACAATATTGTTATAGAATATACAGTTGAATGTATGAGTTGGAGACAAACGAAGCTAGAGCGTTTACATCTTAGAGCTTTTCATGCAAAAGTTCAAAATCTTCGAAATTAATAAACCGATTTTAATGAAACTTTATACGCATGAGAAAGATAGATAGGTATATTACAGAGAGAGAGAGTATTAAAACTACATAAGAGCGATTTTTTCTCTCTTGTTAAGCGATTGTCTCACATAGCATATGATCGGACATGAAATAAAAATAATAATAATTATAAAGCTAACGGTAGCCGGCTTAACTATGACATCAGGAAGTCAAATGACTCGGTCCCGACGTGACCACGAGTGTTGTAAAGCTATGAAAATTTTTGATAAAATCCGCAAATAATAATTTAATTTGAAATTTGTAGTATTCTCGTAAAAAGTAAAATAACAGCCTGTAAGTGTCTACTGCTGCGCTAAGGCCTCCTTCTCAAATACTACTCAAATATAATCAGAGAGGGTTTAGGAGCCGGGAAGGACCCGCCATGCTACTCCAATGCGGGTTGGCGGGCTTCACATATCCTCGAAATAATAACTATTATATCTCAGACATGCAGGTTTCCTCGCCATGTTTTTCTTCGCCGTTGAGTACGTGGTAAATACAGCACTTAAAGTTGTTATTAACAATTTTAGTGGTGCCGGCACCGGGGATCGGACCCAGGTCACTCACGCTCTATGGCACTAAAGTGAGCGCCCTGACCACTAGGCTACCACGGCTAGTATTCTCGTAAAAACAAGAAATCGTTAAAGTCTTTTATTTAAATTAAATTATATACCTGTTAAACTATGATGCATTCCTTGCCTTTGTCTCTGGTTCCTATTGTGTATACTAATTCAATCACGTTAATATAATCAAATTGCTGACGTGTCGCACGTGACGATTAACACAGGTGGCAAGCTATGTAGAAGATTAACAATCTATTCGTAAATTCAATTTTGAATGTATATTTAACAACACTGAGTAATTTGCATTATATTGTGAAAAGTGATTAAATGCAGGTGGCTCAGGACAGTCCTTAGTGGTAATCTTTGAAGAGGCTTATGTTGAGTATTAAAAACGACTATACTACCTTAGCATTCCGCAACACTTCACCGATTTTGTTGGCAACTCCTTTACTGTTCAGGCTGCACTACTCTGAAATTTCTTGCCTGAAGACATTAGGAAAGTGTCCAGTAAGTTATTGTTCAAGAGACTGGTACGTGAACACCTCTTCAAGACATCCGTTCCCACTTAGTGGAATTGATATCATCGGTCATTGTAATTATAATAATATTTTGTATGCTGTATGCATGTGTATATATGTATATGTATATTTATACAAATATATTTATTTGTATGTATTCATATTTGTTTATATGTATTTATTCAGTTCTGTATGTATCTAATTGTAAGTTTATTTTATATTTTTATTCAGGTATTTTAGTTTTTTTTAACAAATTTAATGTTTGGCACCCTTGCTATATCTCTCCACGCCCCGGGTTGACTGGCAGAGAATGTCAAGAGGCATTAAGTCCGCCCTTTGTAATACTTTTATTTAAAGGTATTTATGATGATATCCGCAGCAGAACTAAGGTAACCGACATAGCTGATCTTTATGAGCAAGCTGAAGTGGCAATGGGCCGGCCACATAGCTCGTAGAACTGACAACCGTTGGGAAAAAAAGGTTCTCGAGTGGCAGCCACGTACAGGCAAACGCAGTGTAGGATGACCCCCCACAAGATGGAGTGACGACCTGCGCAGTGTTGCGGGAAGTCGATGGATGCAGGTGGCTCAGGGCCGTGCTTCGTGGCAATCTTTGGGGGAGGCCTATGTTCAGCAGTGGACTTCTGATAGGCTGAAATGATGATGATGATGAAAGGTGTTTAAATAAAGTTTAAATAAATAAATAATTGAATTTCAAAATAAACGACCAAATGTTCGCGTTACTTTAAATAATAATATAACGAGGTGTAACACTTGAAATAACGACGTGAATATTTTAAGTTTTTTTTTGTTGTATATCCCTTTCTATTATTTTATCTTATCTTACAATATGCTTCAATTGCCTGAGAGTCTATTAGTTGCTTTCATTTCGTATTATTTGTTAGGAATAACGTCTGTTAGATTAATTACAAAAATAAGCATATCCGCTGAGTTCGTTTCGCATTTATTCATTCACAATATTACCTTCAGCCTGTGTACTACCGCCGCTGGTGGCATAGGTATGCCTATGAAGGTGCCAAGATAATGTAGCAATTTATGCATGACTACTTGTCCATGCTCCCAAACCCTGGTCAGGGTTTTGTGAGCACAATACCGGTACCCAGGATGTCCTAATGCAAAGACTTCTTCTCAAACATTGAGAGTGTTTTGCCTGAAACAGCAGCTCTTCCCTGTGGATTGGCCGACTTCGCCTGGCCCAATTTTTATTCTGGAAAGCAGATTTCGTTACAATGTTTTTCTTTGCCATCAAGCGCGTGTAATTCAGCTCTTGAAATTACAAATAACAATTGTAATGTATCCGTAACACAGAATAAAACTCGAAGATTTTTTAAGCGATCGAATTTTAAAGCTGGACCCTGTACCTTCAAAAGTTCTTGTATCTTGCACAGCGTGCCTATCAGTTTTGGCTGTAGATTATTACTCTAATTAGGCTTAGGACTATACCCGTTGGTAAATTTT